>CM076580.1:431725741-432325741 GCA_034641835.2 Pinus albicaulis
TATTATAATAATTAATATAGTTTATTATTAATATATGAAATAATAAACTAATTATAAGTTATGTTATTTCTCTTATTATAATTATTATATAACTTTTTATGGTCATATCCTTCTTTTATAATTATAATTATTATTATTATAGGGTTACTATATTAGTTAGTGACAATAATTAAGTGATATTAAGGGTTACTATATCCTAGAATATCACTTCCTTCTTAATATTATATTATATTATGATATTAAGTGATGATATTATTTAATGATGATAATTATCTCTTAATAAATTAATTATTAATTATTATTTATACTCTTATAAGAGGAGTATAAATAATAAATTATATTATCATTATTTATACTATAATATATTATTAATATTATAAATAATATTAATAATATATTATTAATAATATTTATGTTAATAGTAATAGTATAATTAATAAATAATTAATAATATATGTTTTATATATTATTAATTATTAAGATGATTGTTTATTATTTTATGAGGCTAGTTATATAATGAGTTATAATAATCTAAATAATAGTTAATTTATCAATAATAACTATTGATAAATAATTAAATACATATATATTATTAATATAATATTATAATATTATATTAACTATAATTTAATAATATTATATAATAGTAATATATAAAATAATATTCACATGAATTTATTAATGTCACATGGATAATACCTTGGATAATCCATAGCAATAAAATAATGATAAAATAGATTATACTAGTATCTTATATAATAATATTATATATTAATATTATTACTATAATAATATTATTTAATATATTATTATATGAAAATAATATTATATATAGCCTAATTATATATGTTAATATATTATTATATGCAAATATTATATATATAGCATTGATATATTAATCGATATATATCCTAACAATAAAAAAAAAGGAAAATAATAATATAGGGATTTATATTATAATAATAATGACATCATCATAATTAATTATTTATTATTACAGTAATTAATTCTATTATTATTATAATAATTTATATATTATTGATAAATATTAAGTTTTACTAGCCAATATATAGGTTATTATTTAATGTTTTATAGTAAGGTATTATAATATTAGCTTATATTATAGTAATTATAAATCAATTACTAAAAAAATATTAACTAGTGAACACAATAATATATATAAAATAATAATACAAGATTATGATAATAAAAGTTAACATAAGATAATAATTATAAATTACAATATAATCATAATAATTATATTTTATATAATAATAAAATATATCTATAATATATTTTTATGATATATTATAATATTATATAATATAATATTATTATATTATATTATTAATTATATAATATAATTAATTATAGGTTAATATATTATAATAGATTTATTATAATTTAGTTATAATAGATTTATACTATTTAGTTATAATAAATTAATAATAGTTATATTATTATATTATATTATTTATATAATATAACCCTATTATCATATAACTAATATAGTTATATGTTAATATATTATTATAATTAACATATAACTTATTAACTATTAAGCCCACCTAATAGTTAATAAGTTATAACTATAATAATAATATGTTATAGTTAATAAGTTATATGATATTAATAACTAATAATAATTACTGAGGAATATTATTAACTAATATTAATAATATATAATATTATTATATATTATAATATAATAATATTATATATAAAACCATATATATAATCAATTAATAATATATAATATTAATATATAAATTAATATTATCTTCTACTAATATTAATATTATATTAATATTAATAATATAATAAATATATCTAATATTATTAATTAGTAGTACTATATATAGAAAAAAAGTAATGATACTAATATATTAAACTATAATTAACTTTAGAATATTAAATTAATTAAAATAATAAATTAAATTACTAATATAATAATTATTAATTAGTTAATAATTAAATAACATATTATAATATCTTATATTTATATTATAATCATAAATATAATATATTAATATATAATAATATTTATATATTAATATTCTAACCTTAACATTAATATATTAAGGTTAACATATAAATAATTTATGATTAACTTATCATAAATTAAGTATAGTATAATTAGTAAATTATATATATAATTTACTAATTATAATATATAGTAGTTATATCTATATATTATTTTATATTATTATTATAAAATATTATACTATTATTCCAATAAGATTAAGTATAATATTAATATTAATATTAAAATACTCTAAGAAGGGAAATAATACCTAACTAATATATAATTAATATTATGAGAATACAATAATTATTAATATATATTATGATAATTATAGTTTATGATAATTATAATTATTTATTAATTATATTAATAATATTATATGATTTAATTTATTTTATATAGCTAATTATTAAATAATAATTAGTTTATTTAACTAATTATATAATATTTAAATTAGTATTATATAATATATTACTATATTATCTATAAATATATAATATAGTAGTTTACTATATTATAATTAACATATAGTATGATATTATAATTAACATATAATAATATTATAATATTATTATTCAATATATGATATCATATTAATATCATATATTATAGATATTAATAATCCATTATTAACATAATATTAAATTATATCATTATTATAACTATTAATAATATAATTAATATCATATTATAATATAGTTATTATTATTAATATTATATTATTTAAATTAATCATATACTTATTAACTATAAGTATAATAATTATAGTATACTTAATAGTAATTAATTAATAATTATAGTATACTTAATTGTAATTAATAGTATAGTTAATAGTAATTAATTAATAATTATAGTATACTTAATAGTAATTGATATGTATATTATAATTATTTCTTAACTATTAATTAAATTAAATTACTAAGATTATATATCTATTAGGTTATAAGGTAACCTACTTGATATTAATTAATTTTTTATATATTAATTACTATGTAAATCATTTTTTTACTTTGCCCCTAAAAGGGTATGTAAAGGCCCAGTGATATTTAAAACCATATAATAAGAATGATTTATATATTAAAATATTATTGTAATATATATTTTATTATCAGTAATATTAAATATATAATAACCATGTAATAAACTATATTAACATTACATGGTTATTATATATTAGCAATAATTAATAAATAATTACTAATATTATATATATAATATTAAAAATAATTAGTAAACATATATAATTAATAAATTAACTTATATAACCTAATAGATATATATAATAATAGTTAAAATTAACATAAAATAACATATATAATCTTATATATATGTATCATAATATTATTAACCATTACATTAATTATATATATCTATAAACTATTAAATATATAATTAATGTTATTATATATTAACATTAATTAATTATCAAAATATAATATTAACTATTATTATATTATAAACCATAATATATTAATATAGTTTATTAATCATTCGTATAATAATAATAATATTATAATATTATAATTAATCCATATTAGGGTTAATTTATATAATAAAAGCATGTGAAAATAATATTATTAAATTATTACTAATAAATATAAGAATTTATTAATTAAATAAATTAATAAATTAATTTATATTAACTAAATTAATTTATAATTTAAGGATTTTAGGATAACATTATTAATTATAAGAAAATTATAATTAATAGAAAACCCTAATTAATAGGTTAAATATATTATAATATTTAATACAATGAATATAAAATAAATTAATATTAATATAAATATAATAATATTATAATATTAAAATATTTATAGTTAAATTATATATTCCTTAATATTAAAAGATATTATAATATAATTATATATATAATATAATATATAAATAACATATTATGCCATAAACACATATCTAAGTCTCATATTCAATAATATTATAAAACTTATAGTATAATATTATATGTTAGAATAAGTTATCAATTAAAGTATAACTTATATTATATTACTAGAATATATATAAATAATATGTTACTATTATATTAATAATATATAAATTATGTAAATATATAATTATTAATATATATTCATAATTATAACATTAAAATAATAATATATATTAGTAATACTATCTAATATATATTATAGATATATATTAAATAATGCTAATATTATAATATATAAATCAAATTATAATTATCCTATATTATACCTAGATAATATAAATTATAGGTTAATTATAATTTATAATATGATAAATTAATATTAAATAATATTAATTAAATTACATGATATAACTATATTATTATTAACTAATAATATTATTAATTATAATAATAAATTATATAATAATAATAATTAATTAGTTATATATAATAAAATTATAATTAATCATTAGGTTAATATAATAGATGTTAATACATAATATTATCATATAAACTATAATAATAATATAGATGATAATTATAGTATATATATTAATTAATAATTATCATCTATAATATATTATTTATAATTAATATTAATATAAGTTAATATTACATTAATATCCCTATAACTATATTAATATTAGTTATTCCAATATTATAGATTAAATAATATAATTATTATAGTTATTTATTAATAGTTATTATAGATTAATTAACTATTTTATAGTTTAGTGGGATTTACAAACTAAACTAACAATAATATTAATCTAGATAAAAACCTAGATTAAGTTATTAGTAAATATATAATTAATTAAATATTTAATCTATTATTATAATTATATAATCATATATATATTAATAATAAATATAATCATATATTAGATAATGATTATTGATTAGATTATATTTATAAGGTAATTAGTTATGCTTATTAATTAATATATAATAATTTATATAATATAATATAAATTATATTATATTATAATTTATAATATAATGGATAATAACTATTATATTATTATTAAGATATTACTAATATTAATATCTTAATATTAATATTAGTAATGTTATTTTATATATTAATATTTAATATATAAAATATAAACATATATTAAATATGTTTATATATAAATTTAATATATTATTATTTATATTAATATTTACTATAATAATATAATGATCAAGGTCATGGTGCTATAGATTTATTGGGTAAATTATAAGATATAATATTACTAAATTATTAATTTAGTATATTAGATTAGAAATAATTAGGTATATAATTTAATATATTATTCATATTTAATAATATATATAATATATTAATATCATATAATTATTATAATAATTATAATATATTATTATTAATTATTTGAATAATAATATATTAACTTTATGATATATATGATAATATTAATAATACTAATATTAATTTTAATAATAATATTGATACATATATAATTACCTATATATATTATAATAATATATGTATATATTATTATAATATATATAGGATAATAATAGATATTTCATATTATTATATATAGGTATCATAATATATAATAATATTAATATATTTAACTACATATAAAATATACCAAGAACAAATATATAATATTAGATATACTATAATATTAAATATCTTGTAAATAAATTAATTACAAGATAAGAATATATTATAATATTATTATACTATTATAATATTAACCCTAATATATTATATTATCACTAATATAATATAATATTAGTCTAACTATTATTATTGTTATAATAGTTATATTACACAACTATTATAACTAATATAGTAACCCTTATATTAGTTATAATATAATATCAAAAAAATAAAACAACAATAATAACAAATTATTGTTATTATTGTCTATATTTTGCCATTTTATTACTACAGATTAGAAGATAAAAATAACAGATGATTAATATTGTGCTTGATTTATTAGGTACTCACAGAAAAACAACAGAAGGCCACATAATTACTACTCACCCAAATAGACTGGATTAATGTTGCAGCGACAAGGCAAAGGAAAAATGATAGCAGGACAGGACATGTGACAATGAACAAATCCATAAGTATATGTTCAACAGTAATAATCAAAGAAACACTTGCATTACGTACAGTCATACAACAGCTAGGCTGAAATTTATGTAACGAACCCTGTTTACCAAAAGATAGGATTCTAAGCATCTACATTAATCATCTAAATTAACTTTAATAAGAAAATACTTCTAACACATATGGTGCCCTACACTTCATCAGTTTATAAGACCTTGTAAATGATTTATGTAATAAATTTAAGACAATTAAATTGAAAAACACATAGTTTTAAATTTCCTTTACATCCAATCTAGGTGTCTTCCCCTATTCCTACCTTGTTCCTTCGAATCGGAAAAATCTAGTTGCCTTTGAGTTTGTAATTGGGATTCTAAGTAAGTTATGTTTTGCTATTGTCTATGTTTTTCATGTCCTACCTCTTTATGACAGAAAATATTATTTGTAAGTCCAAAAATATAAGCTTTTTGAATTTCTATTGACATGTAATTCTTACCCAAATGTTGACATGTTGATACACCAATTCTACAATATCACAATAAAAGACTTGCAGTTATTTGTAATTATCTCATCTCTGCCAAGTTACATTAATGGTTTACAATGTTTGAAGAATTATTCCTTTTATAGGTAAATCCATATTTTTTGAGAACTATTTCGTAATGTTTGACTCAATATATTTTCTCTTGTTGTCAGACCCTAACCTAAGCTAATATTTGGAAATTTTAAGTTTTGGGGTTTCCATTGGGGAATGCTTTGATCAACACTCTTGTTGTGACTTTTCTTCTGCATTCATTATGTGTTTCTTAATTCTACCTATGTACTTATCTTTTTTTTATTGTTGATATTGTAGCCATAGGAGGTGTAGGCACTTCCATTATGTAGTTATAGTGGATGTATTGTTTTAGTAACATTGATGTAGTTTTTTAGTTTTTACATTAATAAAGTTATCGTGTGAAATTAGAATAAACATTATTCTGCCTTTTCAGGTTCCAAAATAATAGTCTTTAAAATTTTCCTACAACCATCCCTAATTCTATTCTACGACTATCTATAAGAAGTATGGCTAGTCTCCTTAAAGGAAGCCTTTAAAAAATAAGATTTTCTCTTTCTACTTGCAAGTTGTAGCCAAAAGGATACAAGTACTGCAGTAGCAACATAGACACATCTGAAACAAATTTTATGGGTTCGGAACCATGCATCAGAACAAATAAAATTTAGAAGCTGATAATTTTATCCCTCCCATGAACTCTTGATCGGTAAGGGACCCATCCTACAGTAACAAATATTTTTTTAATAACTAATCATCCAAGTTATTACACTCTTTAAGCATATGTGGAAAATATAGACCAGAAGTCTCCCGTAGGGTCAGATAAGAAATTATCTATTGTGCACTTATTATTACACTAATCCACCATCAACTTTGAGTCTCAAAACACTTCTAATTTTTTTTTAACCTATCTGTTGTTGTTTTCTAGAGGAGCCACACAACATAAATTTATGTTTGGTTGTTTGTGTCAGGTCCTAATGCTAAATTTATCTTGAAATGGTGATGTCACTCCATAAATAGAATGACACCAACCCAAACAAACCTTAAACTTGTTGATAGACTCCATCGAAAAACACCGAGGCTTGGTCGTAGCTATATTATCATTTCCTTTAGAATTTTGGTTGGTCACTCTTTCGAAGAAGATCAATTTCCACTGCAAGTATTCATAGTTTTATGGAAAACTTGTGTTCATCTCAACTCTATATTTGGAAATATATTTATGTTTCTATATAAATAAATACCCTAAATGAAGAAAGAAAATAATGTCCTTAAAAAAATTACAAATTTGTGTAAAATCCAAGAATAAAAACATTCAGTAAGAGACCTCTACCCCATTTATTTCTCATACGACACCACCACCAGAATCATGCTCTAATAATGAACCAATTGAAAAAGGAAACAATGGTATGGTTTCTCAACCAGAGAATTGAAAGTCAATGGAAGCTCCAGCCTACGCCTTAGATGGCTACTTAATGCATCATTTCATAATATAATATATGATTGATTTCTCTTGGAAATACTACTGAATGAAGGTGAAAAACACCCACCCCCATTAAATATTCACATTAGGCTAACACACTGGTTTGATATGGGACCAATCAGTCACCTGTTAGCTTTCTCATCATTTCTAGTGTCTCTATGCCCATATGTAATGGCAATATACTCTATTCATGTTTCTCAATACATCAATATATCACATGTTATCCATAGGCAAGCTCCAAAAGCTAGAAACAAAAAATTCATCCATGAATTCCTCACTTGTCTTACATAAAAGACATATTCTTGCATGTTTATCTTTTCGAAATTATGCCAAATTCAAATTTTCTTGTCAAAAGTTAACCAGAGATATATTTAGCTTTAAGAGGAATTTCTAACTTTCATACTAAGTGCCACAAAGGGGATCTTTCCCTCATCATTTATTCTTCCATATTTAGCATGCATTCTATTTTGGAAATATATTCATTAGACCCCTCATTTTTGGACCATTTAAATTAGCTCATCTTCTTCAAAAAGTTTAATTGCACTAGAATTTAAGCTATGGTTCATTTCCTTAGTTTTTACCCACTGTAATTTCAAATACCATGCTAACTTCAAATCATGAGATCAAACATTCCTTCCATCATTTGTTGCTGCATTTTCCATGGAATAAATCCCTAAGCGATAGAGATCTCTTATTAGCTCCTTACATAGTTTGAAATTGTTGAAAAAACCTATTAGGGGTATTTCCTTTTGAAAAATGTGTGTCTAATTTAATTTTCCCTTAATTAAATTGGACAATAAAATGTAATCTTATCTCATAATCACTTGTAATAGTTAACTGAGTGTGATAAAATCAGTTAGCTCATTAATTTTGAGATGAGGGTGGTTGGTGAGGCATGCAGAGTGATTCCATTAGCTATGGAGATCGAATTGTAGTTAGTGCATTAGTTTAATGCATTAGAAATCAGTTAACTCAATAAATTGAGTTTAAATCAGTTGACCTAGTTGTAACTGTTTATTGCACTAGTGAGAGATCAAGTGAATTAAATTAGATTTAATTCACCTGCAATGATATTTCATGCAATTTATGATTTACTATTAATAGTTTCATGCATGTCAGTTCTAGTGGAGACGAGGTTGAGACAAAGATTAAATGGATGTTAACTATCAGTTGAATAATTAGTAGGCTTCCTGCATGTAGTAAAACAACCATAAGATTTCCCATGAGCATCGTGTAGTTTTGGAAATATGGATTTCCTAAGGAATAGGGCTTGCATTCCACATGAATTGTGCAAGGAAGGCGGGCTGAGAAGAGGTTGAAAATTGGTTAAGTATTGGTCAATTTTGTCTGGATCAGTGTGAGATAGTTATGAGAGTGTAGGAGACACTTGTGAGAAGAGTGCATTGTAATTGTTTCATGATTCCTTGGTGAATATAAAATAGAATATTGAGGGGTTTTGAGTAGTAAGATTTTCCCAGGAAAATATCTGTGTCATGGTTTCATTTTCTTCTTTATTTACTTGTTGTGATTTCCGATCATGTTTATTTTCGACAATTTATTTGTAGAAGGATTCTATATCTTGCTTTTGTATATTACATGATCAGATTGAATCCATTGGAATACATATTGTTTGTATAATTTCTACATGGTATTAGAGCGCAGTAAATTACTATAGTGGAGAAGAATTTGAGATTGTGATTGAATAGAATGATAATTTGAAAAAGTATTCCTTGGTGTGATAGCGGATCAATATGGAATTCAATGGCTTAAGATGGGAGTATGCACTCGAGGGCAGCTCTAATTATATTGCATGGAAAGTCAAGATGGAGGCAGTGTTGGAGGACTACGGGTTGAAAGAATTCATTAATAATGACATTCCCAAACCCGCAAAAACAGATGCCTCTCTCCTTGATGCTTGGAAAAATAAGGTTGCAAAGGGGAGGAGGATCCTATTGGAGGGAGTACAAGACCACATTAGATCAAGTATCCATGGCAAAGTGACTCGATATAAAATGTGGAAGGCTTTGACATATTTCTTTCAGAGTAGAAGTGATTATAGAAAATTGGCATTTAAGGAAAAACTCAGGAAAATCAAAATGGAGAAAGGCGACAGTATTATAAAATATTTAACCAATATTTTCCAATGTCGAGATGAGCTTGGGAGCATCAGAATTACTATCACGGATGAAGACTTGGTGATCCTAGCTCTTCTAGGCCTTCCCAAAAGTTGGCATAGTTACCAAGACTCTGCCAATGGGAGGGAGAAGCTTCCATATTGGGAATGACTTTGGTCGGATTTGTTGCAAGGAGAATTCAAGTTGAATACTAGGGATGGATCTTCATCTAAGACAGATGATGAAGAAAATTTCACCTAGGCTGCTAAGGCGAAGAAGGGAAAGGGAAAGAAATCCTATTCCAAATCTGAGACCAGAAAATAAGGCAAGAAGCACAACATGTCCAAAGTGAAGTGTTTTCACTATCATGAGCATGGAAATTATGCTATTAATTATCCACAAAATAAGAAGAACAAGAAGGCTTCAGGATCTGCAGCTGGTGAGGCTTTGGCATCGCAATTTGAGTTGGACTTCTTGCTCATCACATGAATGGTGTCAAGTGTGATGGGATTAGTGTGGTACTTGCATAGTGGTGCATCATTCCACATGACAGGAGACAAATAACTTTTCAGTAGCTTGGAGGAGAAGGACCTCCAGATGCATATCGATATGGTTGATGATGGGAGGTACAGTGCTACCAGGATTGGTATAGTTACCTTCCAGAGACTGTAAGGTAAACCCTTCTTGTTAAAAGATGTAATGCATGTACCAGAATTGAAAAAGAAATTAGTTTCACTTACAATGTTGGAGGATAGAGGTTATGATTTCGTTTTTAGTGAAGTGAAATATTTCCATCGACACAAAGCGACACGACAAGCCAAGAAGATTTGGGTTCATGTGAAGAAACTCTAAAAAATTGATGTAGATGGCTACGTAACATTGATGGGTAAGGCAGACAAAGTGGTGAGCCAGGATGAGGATGAATTATGGCACAAGAGATTGGGCTATCTACACCACGGAGCCTTGAAGGTCATGCAGCAGATTTATACAGTACTTTCCAAGGGTACTCTTGCGTAGATAGACACATGCAAGGGATGTACCATGGGGAAGTATGCAAAGGCTACTTTTCACGAGAAGGAGAACCGAGCAATGGAAATCCTTCATAGAGTTCACTCAGACATGTGTGGAACATTCTCTATAGTTTCGACTGCAAAGAACAAGTATTATGTGATATTTGTTGATGATTTTCCTCCAAATTTTTGGATCTACTTCATGCCGAAGAAATACCAGACGTTCTCAAAATTTTGTGAGTTCAAAGTAGTGGTGGAGAAAGACATGAGTAAGCATGTGAATGCTCTTAGGAGCAACAAAGGTGGTGATTACATCTCTAATGAATTCAATAACTTTTATAGCAAAGAATTATTTTAGAGAGAGTTGATTGTGCCTCATATCTCACAACAGAATGAGTTTGTAGAAATAAATAATAGAATAATTGTAGGTGCATCACGAGCGATGCTACATGATTAGGACCTACCGTTGCTTCTGTGGGAAGAGACATGCAACACAACAGTATTTGCGAAAAGCTATAGTCCTCATCAGATACTTGGCATCAGTACACCAGAGGAGGAAATTTTTGGTAAGAAACCTGATGTTTCATATTTTAAAATTTTTGGCTCATCTATCTATTTCTGTGACCAAATATTCCAGGAAGAAGCTAGAACCAACAACTGAGATTGGGATATTTATGGGGTACACTGATACTCCCCACAACTATCGAGTGTATTTTCCAGACAAAAAAAGGACTGTTGTGAGACGAGATATAAAATTTGATGAGGAGAAAGACAGGCAATTGTCCCTTGAGAGGGAGCTTGATTTCCATTCAGACGAGGAACTGTTGGCTCTAAAGGATAAAGCTCAAGATGTGGAGCAGCCACATGTGAAGGATCATGGAGTGGAAGAAAACAATCATGCAAAGCCATCCACCAGACATGGTAGAAGGCACACCATGGAAGTTTATAGATTGAGACTTGATGGGGCGGAATATGTAGGGGCACCTACTTCACTATGTAGACAAAGACAGTCTCTAGACATGTATATTGGATACATGGCTCTTATGAAAAAGCATATTGTGACAGAACCATCCTCCTTTGACGAAGTAGTACAACAACCAACTTGATTTGACACCATGTTTGAGGAGTATGACCCCATCGTCAAGAACAGTGCATGGGAAGCTGTCCCAAGACCAGTCATAGAATCAGTGGTTGGATCTAGATGGATCTATAAGGTGAATCAGGTGGCAGATGGGAGTGTGTAGAAGTAAAAGGCTAGATTTGTATCTCGAGGATTCTCACAAGTTGAGGGGATTGATTATAAGGATACTTTCACACCGATTGTGAGATACTCATCGATTAGATCTATCCTTTCACTCTTAGTGCATATGGGGTGGAAGACACATCAAATGGATGTGAAAACTGAAGTTCTCAATGGAGTTAGTGAAGAATAAGTGCACATAGATAAGCCATAAGGTTTTGAGATCTTTGACACTGTGTCGCATGTGTGCAGACTCAAGAGAGCACTATATGGGCTGAAGCAAGCACCTCGTACTTGTCACACCAGGATTGACAGCTATTTCATCGGGTTGGGCTTCGCGAAGAGTGAATCAGATGCAAACCTGTATGAGATTGTGGTTGATGGTAAGCTCTTTATTATCGTACTTTATGTTGATGATATAATTTTGACATGTGATGATGAACTCATAATTTATTTCAAGGAGGATCTTGTGAGAGAGTTTGAGAAGAAGGACATGGGAATCCTTCACTATTTCCTTGGTTTGGAGATATGGCAGCGGGATGGTGAGATATTTATTTCTCAAGGAATGTATGCCAAAGAGATTCTGAGTAATTTTGACATGGAGAGTTGTAAACCCATGGAGACTCCTCTTCTAGGAAACTGGAGGAAGGAGGATGCTACTTCAGGTGAGGTAGTGGATTCTACTGTTTACAAGCAGCTTCTGGGTTCACTGATGTACATGGTGAACACCAGACTAGACATTTGATACACAGTTAACCAGTTGAGTCAAGATATAATTAAGCCGACCAAGCTCTTTTGGAAGGCGGGGAAGCATGTCTTGAGATATCTTAGGGGCACTACATATTATGTTTATGGTACAGACAGACAGAGGGAGTGAACCTTCAAGGCTTCATCGATGCAGATTGGGTAGGTAGTCCATCAGAGGGAAAGAGAACATCGGGAGGGATGTTCAACAAAGGATCAAGAGCAGTTTCTTGGTACATTAGGAAGCAGAGATCTGTGGCACTCATTTCAACTGACGCAGAGTACATGGTAGAAATTTAGGATGCATGTGAGGCCAGATGGATGAGGAAGATTATGGTTGGTTTGTTTGGTTCTCAAATGGATCCGACAGTGATACATTGTGATAACCAGAGTTTCATTAAACTCTTAGTTAATCTGGTATTCCAGGATAGGTCTAAGCATATAGAAATTTGGTACCACCATCTTAGAGATTGTGTTTAGAGGAGAATTATGTTACTTGAGTATGTTCCCAAGGAAGGTCAGGATGCATATATTCTGATGAGGACACTCTCCAGGAGAAAATTTGAATACCATAGAGGCATGATTAGGGTAGCTGATCCCTTTCTTGTTGAGAGGGAGTGTTTAAAAGTCAACAAGAAATTTGTGTCTAATTTAATTTTCCTTAATTAATTTTGACAATAAAACATAATCTTATCTCATAATCACTTGTAATAGCTAACTGAGTGTGATAAACTCAATTAGCTCATGAATTTATAGTTGAGGGTGGTTGGTGAGTCATGCCGAGTGATTATATTATTTATGGATTTCGAGTTGCATTAGTGCATTAGTTTAATGCGTGATAAATCAGTTAAATCAATTAGTTGAGTTAAAATCAGTTGAACTAGTTGTAAATATTTGTTGCACTAGTGAGAGATCAAGTGAATTAAATTAGATTTAATTCACATGCAGTGATCTGTCATGCAGGTTATGATTTACTATTAATAAATTCATGCATGTCAGTTCCAGTGGAGACCCATTTGAGACAAAGGTTAAAGGGATGTTAACTATGAGTTGTATCATTAGTAGTTTACTCACATGCAGTAAAACAACCGTAGGATTTCCCATGAGCATTGCACAATTTTGGAAGGATGAATTTCCTAAAGAATAGGGTTTGCATTCCACATGAATTGCACAAGAAAGGAAGGCTGAACAGAGGCTGAAAATTGGCTAAGTGTTGGTTGATTTTTTCTAGATCAGTGTGAGACAGTTGTGAGAGTGCAGGAGAATCTTTTGAGAAGAGTTCATTGTAATTGTTTCATGATTCTTTGGTGAATATATAATAGAATATAGAGGGGTTTTTAGTAGTAATATTTCCCCGTGAAAATATTTTTGTTGTGGCTTGATTTTCTTCTTTCTTTACTTTTTGTAATTGATGATCATGTTTATTTACCCCAATTGATTTGTAGAAGGATTCAATATTTTGCTTTAGTATGTCCCATGATCGAATTGAATCCATTGGAATACATATTGTTTGTATAATTTCTACATTTCCCTATTCTCACATTGTTCCTTGGAATCTTCCATCCTGTTAATTTTCCAACTAATGTGAAATCTTTCAACCTTTGTTGTAGGCTAACCTTTGAATATTTTTAGTAGCTAGAGCTAGATTGTAGAGAAAGTTGGTTCTAGTCATAGTTTTTCTATTATGCCCATTGTTATCTTCCTTTTCTACCATCATGAAAGATAGGAATTTGAATAAGAGTAATCCTTAAAGATCCAGAAATCTAAGGAGATTCCAAAGGCTAGAGTTACGTATGAATATGTCCTAGAATTTTTGAAAGAGGATAATATTGTAGGTATAGCTTGAAAAGTTGTATAAATTGTCTAGGGAGATGAATGCATCGGGTTATGTACCTGACACAATATTTGTACTGAATGATGTGGAAGAGGAGTAGAAAGGACAATTTATTTTCCTCCAGAGTGAGAAGTTGTCCTCTGTTGTTGGGATTATTAAGAAATCCTTTGGGACAACTATTCAGGTAATTAGGAACCTTCGAGTGTGCAGCGATTGCCACTTTTCCATCAATTTCATATCAAAAATTATTTTAAGAGATATCATTGTGAGGGATGTCAAACACTTCCATGATTTTAATGAGAGGTGGTGTTCTTGTGGTTTTATTGGTAATTTTAACTATAATCATAAAGTGGGATTGCTATTTCTAGGGGGGACTTGAACTTCTGCTTGAATCTGGTACAAACATGTTTTAGCTTGGACTCAGAATAATTATCTAATACATTATGATAGACATACTATTTGGTAAATTTGATGTGGAGGATTGCATGGAAATCATAAATATAAGTTATTATTTTTAAAATGGTAGGAAATCAACTTCTACTCATTATGTTGTCCCTTGTAACTTTTTTTATCTGAATTTGAGTTCATAATAAATTATGAGGGTTGATTGGGTCGGGATGGACTCAAGTACATATATGTAATGATTCCCTTTGGGTTAAAAATATGATGCTCTGAAATTGTGATTGTCTTGCGGGCTATATTTAAAGGTTTTCATGGAGAGAAACAAATATCAATAAGGATATGAAACTCGTCCCTACTTACAACGATTGAAACAAATGCATAAAGGCATAATTGTGATGCTAGATTTTTTCTCTAAAAGGCATACCACTATATGAAGGCACAAGCCATGGAGGTGCATTTTGTAACACATTTAACACATTCATAACATTAAACATAATATTTAACCAACAAGGATACAACATCACTTAGGTTACTTTCATAAACATCCTCCAGAACATTATAAATGCAAATCCAACAATTGACAAATATAACTTCATCATGTCATGAACAAACTCCTTTTTTTCAGAAGATGAAGTACATTCTTTCCATGATTCCATGAATCTATTTCCAACCAACACTCAAAAATTTGTCCATAATAAACAAATGATAAAATATTTAAACACACCTACTGCAAGATCCATAAAAAAGATGAAAACACATATTCTAGCCTTTCCTCTGAAGGCAAGAAATGTGAGTGAATTTTCTTTCTATGTAAATGCCAAAAAAGTAATGCTGACTTCAAACGTCTTGTTTTCAGCCATAATTGTTAATGGTTCCCTCGATAAAATTGTATCCATTTTTTACAAAGAATCAACTTCACCTCCACAACTTCCAACATTTGTTTTTGTATCTTCTCCCAACTACATCGGGCCTCCGTGGGATGAAGGAAATCTGACTCACTTTCCTATTGCAGTAAAAAAGAGAAATGGACATACACATAGTCCACTAAATATGGCTTGGGAATTAACTATACATAAATCTCAGGGTATGAAATTTCCAAAATAAATATTAGACATTGGAAAAAATGAATGTCAAGGTCTCACATTCACAACAATTTCAAGAGACCATTCTCTACAATATTTTCGAATTTTCCATGCATTCAATTTCAATCATTAAATAAAAATGAAAGAAAAAAAAATTGCTCGTAGAAAAAATGGAGAAGAAATTCTTCGTTCAATTTCTCCTCTACATGATGTGCTCCAATCCATAAGTTAACATATCCAAAATTTTTCCCATAATTAATAAGCTCAATCTATTTTTATCGCATAACTTTTCCATCGATTAACAATAGTCCAAATTGTTGAGAAATTAGGGTGTTTAATTTAATTTCCCTTTCATGATAATTACTTGTGATTTCATTATGATTCTTTATTTATATCTTATCTGCGTTAGATTATTATATTCTTCATCAAGTCAATTATCAAATGCACAAGAGACCCAATATTTAGGCTTTCCATCCAGGGCCAAAACCTCTCCCTCTCGGAGAAGAAAACCTGATAATCATTCTTCTTATAGATCATAAATTGATGAGTATTAAGGCCATGAAAAAGAAATTTGACACTAATATGCCTCCAAGACCCTTGTCACTTTCTCTTCTATGCTCCTTATGTTGATTTCACTTTTTTGCACCTTGCTGCACCAACACTAGGCAAGCTCGGTTCCAAGCCCCAAAATATGATCTCCTTTCCTTGATTTGACCTCGCCATCTTGCTTTCATATCCCTGTTATGATAGGTTTTGTCGCCCATCAATAGATCTTCTTTCACTGTGATTACCATCTTAATTTTTTCCTTTTTTATGATCTAAATATATATTAATGAGCCTATGCAAGAGTTTGAGATCAATGACAGAGGCTAGTACTATGAATCCTCTGCATTGATCTCAATTTCCTTCCTCAAATACTATGAAGACTAAACAATATTATTTCATATATTTTATTCTTATGCACTTCTATTTCAGATCACTGTGTTAGACCTTGACTAGACGATTACTAACCCAAAATAGAAATCTGATAGGACCTATCTTCCTTTGCTAGACAAATCCCTCTGTTCATTATAATGCCTCCATTAAACCACAAACTTACCTTCAAATGGAAATCTCATACTTTTCCAAAATATTGCTATGGTAATGAGGCCGAAAACCACCCTTTATATAGGGACTATATTTATTGTTTTAGGCTGACATGTCCTCTTGTAAGTACGTCGACTTTACCAAGGATATTTCTAACATATTTTGATCTGACTTTCTGTGAGAAAAGCAACAAGGACTTGGATCATATGTTTACATAAACATTTTTCCTTTATACGTGTAGCACTACTTCATATACATGACTCTAAATTATATTTATGACAATATGAAAATCTCCTAAAGACATTAACAAGATGTATTTCACCTATAATAAAAACTCCTTGCTCATGAAAACCATGACAGAAGCATTACAAAATACATTTTATTATATTTTTTTTTCTTAATTATATAAATTCATAATTACAAGTCATTATGAAGAACCAACCTAGTTACACTTTGCAACACAATTTAATCATTATTAATACATAGTTGCAAATATTACATTGTTATTACATTTTTTAAATACTTGCTTCTAACGTTATGTATTTTCTAAAATAGGACGTACGGACTCACAAATATCACAACTATATAGTTACTCCAACAAAATAAAGGTATAAATAATTACATTACACAATATAGAATGAATATTTCTACCAATGTGAAATCCAAACATTCCGCTATGCTGGCTTCGACCAAATTTACAATTATTACTAAAAATAAAATCTACTCTGAAACGTATAATCCACATACATGAACCTAAAAAACTGCAAAAATTATGAGTGGAATGGAAATAGAAATATGAATCTTTAATTACACATAAATCTTCAATTGGGTTCGATATGCCATCGTTCACCTTGCATTTTCGACTAGAAGTATTGAGATTCCCATGACAAAGGAAAGTTGAATTTCATTCACTCCAATTTAATTATAACACAATTCGTATGCAAAATCATTATAGTTAATTTTAACAGTTAATTTCCATATTTAAAATAATAGCAATTGTTCTATATATTTTGAACAAGATATTTCTTTTGCAGGTTTGTTATTTCTTCTTCGACTCTCTGATGTCTTCAACAAGTTGTTATGAAAATTTAAACTCGGAAAGATAATCATGTTGTTCACGATTTTTTTTTTTTTAAGATGAATTTTATCTTAGAAAAATTACACATTCTGTAAATTTCACATAATATAACTCATTTACCTTCATCTTCTACCTTTCCATGGAATCTTACTTTGTAAATCTTATCTTCAGTGCGCATGATTATCATATCGACTTCTCTTACAGACATCTTGACCATATTGAAGATGATGTACCTGAAAAACTTAGATAGCTAGTACAACCAAATCTATAGAAGCATGAATTTTTTCATATCAAAGCCTTATAATAAGGGAAGCATTACAGTTTACGAACATAATCAACAATAGATTGTACTTCAATAATTCAACTTCTTGTCGAGGTTTTATTACAAACCCTAAATCACATCGATAGATCAAACATAATATAAAACTCATTGTATCTAGCCTCTTAACATTACTTTCGACGATATGAAAAGTCTTTTAAAATATAAAACCCTAGAAACAAATCAAATTAATGCATCTAAATTTTTTCAAATTAATATGTTAGTCTTCCCATTAGGATTTTATGGAAATCCTGGATTTCATATTGAGCTAAAATCAATCAGAACTTAATCAACAACATGAATTACTTATACTAGGGTTTAATATAAACCCTATATTTTCCATCCACAAATTCTTAACAATCACTATATAGATTCATAAATTCTAGATGGTTGTACATACTACAGAATAAAACTGCTACTAGGTTTTAGCTGCAAAACCCTATATTTTCCAAGAAACATCATCCTAGAACTTCAAACATTTACTTGGGATTGTTTCCAAAGCCTAGGAATTATGACCATTAATAATTAGGTCAACTAACATATCTAGAAATTCATCATCAAACATAAGCATACCATATTTCACGCAATATTATGAATGATTCCACTACCATATCCATTGTCGGAGTTGCCAAAGTCATTGTGATACCTTTGTGTCATTCAAATCTTCTTGAAGATTTGAAACAGTCACCCTCCCTTGTTGATGAGGACATTTTCAGGAAAATAGAACTGGTCTGAGCATGAATGTGTCGGAATTATACTACTTATGGGAAGGACAAAGGATCCGTGTTAGTAGGGGTAAACCATACAAATGATTATAGATGCTCCTCCAAAGCCTAGTATTTCCCATAAAAAATTAGATATACCTTCATAAATTTTATTTATCATTAAAAAAAGGATTTAGTTTCATTAATATTCCATTGAAGGGAAAGGAAATCTTGAGGAAAATCAAGTTTTAACTCTGGTCGTGTGTACCTTTCTTTTATTTCACAACCATTGTAAATTGTTTCAAGAAGGGAATCGAGTTGAAATGATGTCTTTGGTGCACCTTGGAGTGGAATTGAAGGAATTAAAAAGGCTTAGGATATAAAAGGATAATTGTATCTTGCCCCAATAATTTAAGTTACTGATGCTATGCATAAAAATTGTTTTTATATTCGATATTATGCCAACATGCCATGCAAATTTTGTTTCTCGATGTGTATTACTATATTAGGTTTATTGTTTACAAACAATTATTTTGTTATCAATGAGATGCAAAGGCACTTTTATGGGTGATTTAGATCCTAAAAGGCTAAAATTGCATACACAGGACTATATATCTAAAATTGAAGATATGATAGACCATAAATTTTATCATGCTCTAACAACCAACTAGGGTTTTTGTGAACAAGCTTTAGAAAATATAGTCTAATGGTTATTATGTGTATTTCTATTCTTGTAGTGAGATAGTTCCAAAAGGATTTAATTTAAACAACTTCCAAGAAAGTTGTTAAGGTAACTTTTACATGCATTAGCTACTGCTACAAACTATTTTCTCACACTTTGTCTTGATGCTCTTTGTTTGTCACTAAGGATTACTGAGGATCATTGTTTCATTGATATCTTTGTGCACAAACATTAATGATTAAATATGCTCTTTTAATTATACCAGAGTTGTGCATATTTGTTGTGATGACCCTTTTGTTCCCAAAATTGGTTAGATCTCACCAAAATCTGTTAGGCCCCTATATTACTAGTATAGTCCATTATTGTTGCTAGTGTAACACCCTTATTGTTATTATTGTACCCCTGTAACCCAAATATTTTTATTATTGTGCCCTTAAATTATTATTGTTAGGCCAGTTAGGATTACATTGTGGCCCCATGGACTCCTATATATTGAAAGGAGGTTTTGGTCATTTCAATCATCCAAGAATTGTTCATTTATGTAATGTATCGGACGTTTCCCCCTTGAAGTGGCTGATTTCTAAGGTGATGATCTATATTTTCTTCTATTTTTGGAGCTCGTTTCATAACATTTGGTATCAGAGCTTTGGATTATAGGGTTTCGCTGTCCAAACAGGTCATCGTGGAATTTTCACTATACCTTTATGTCTATGAAGGGTCAGAAGCTGCAATTTTTACAGAGCAAATCCAAAATCTTGAGGAAGGTCGTGGAAATATTTTAGATCTTGGTTCGCAATATTTTTGGAGATATGATCTGTGCAAGTTAGATATTTTTGCAGGCTCATGAATTTAACCTAAACAGGTCATTGTGGAATTTTCACTATAACATTTTTTATACGAGGGTTAAGAAGATGAAATTTTGACAGAGCGAAGCCACGATCCTGAGAAACTCCATGGAAAAATTGCAGAGTTTGATTTGCAATATTTTCAGAGATAGGGTCTGTGGAAGTTAGGTATTGTTCAAGCTCCCAAATTTCATCTCAAACAGGTGACCATGGGAAAATCATCATAACTCTCTCTCCGAGCATTGGATTGAAATTATATAAAAAGTGGCCACAAGTACACAGACTGTAGTTTCTTTTGTATCGATTTCAGAGAGGAAGGAGGAAACAATGACACGTAGCAAGTCATACAAGTTCACTTTACTGAACCAGTCCATAATTAGGTCATCGTAGGAGATTGGGCATAACTTTTCCTTCAAGAATCCAAATCAAGTCCATCCTGTGGCATTCAAAAAAAACTTCAAAGTGCTACTTCAGGGAAAATTTTTAGATTTTGAAGATCCGAAATCACAGAGATAATTCAGTTTCAATATCGAGCTCCTCAAAATCAAGAAAAATGTTTGTATTTTGTTTTCAAATTGCATAAGTCTTGTTTGAAAAATCAGTTTTAAGTCATTCTAATGGCCTATTGAGCATAGATATCAGTATTGAGTTCTAAAATTCACCCAAAAAATAATTAAACAACCATTAATCCCTCAGATTACTCTACTATGACTCATGAAGATGAATAATTGCAACATGATCTATCAAAATTACAAGAGCAAGTGCACCAAATTTCGCTCTCGCAAAGAGCAACAAAAAATGAAGTGGAATTTTTGAAGAAAGGCATGGAAGCTAAGATGGATCGTTTGAAGAATAATATGGAGGGTTTGAAGAAATGCATGGAAGCTAAGATGGATGGCATGGAAGTTGGAATGGAAGCTAAGATGGATTACATGCAAGAAAAAATGAAATACAACATGTAAAACATGAAGAATCATCTAAAAGAAGACATGGAAGGTTTGACAAAGTTGATAAAAGAAATATTTCCTAATGGAGAAAAGATAGTAGATGAATATCATGATGAGAACAAAATAAATGTTAATCGTGATTTCATAAACTCTAATCTTGGATGGAAGAACCACCATATTCCAAAGATGGATATGAGGAAGTTTGATGGCAAGGATCCCGTAACATGGATACTACAAATGGAGAAATATTTTGATCTCAATAATGTGCAAAAAACACAAAAGGTACGCATTGAAACTTTACATTTAGAACAAAATACATTTGTATGATATCGATGGATTTGCTCTTGTAAAAAAATTGTCACTTGGTCAATTTTTACGAAGGAAATGAAAGCACATTATGAGGATACAGAGAGAAAAACCTTCTTTAGCCAATTGATAAATCTCAAATAAAAGGGTTCAGTGGGGTAGCACATTGAGGACTTTCAAAAATTGAATACAAGGGTAACTGATATTCTAGAGGAACACAGGATTGATTTCTTCATAGGGACTTTAGAGGATAGCATCCAACATGAAGTTCACATTTGGGAACCTGATTCATTGGAGAAGGAATTTAGGTTGGAAAGAAAAAATGAATGTTAAATTATGGCAAGAAGGTAGCCTACCACTCATATATATAAAGGTGGAAGTGTTGCTACTACTAGGCTTCCACAAACTACAAGGTTGACACCCCAACAATTGGAAGAAAAAAGAGAAAAATGGCTTTGCTACTGTTGTGATAGAAAATACACTAAAGGTCATAACTGTGATGAGAATAAATTACTTTACATAGATTGTGAAGAGGAAAAAGAAAATGAACAATAAACTTCAAAAGAAGAGGATATACACCAGGAACCAACCCTAGAAGAAGAAGAAATGAGTCTGACCATATTCTGTAATGCATTGGCAAGAATTACCACTCCTAAAACTCTCATGATAGAAGGACATATCAAGAAGAAAAAGGTAATAGTGTTTATTGATTTGGGTAGTACCCATAATTTTATTCATTGTAGGGTAGCCAAGGAATTGAATTGTTTTCTATACCCAGCACCAGATTTTCTAGTGATGGTTACAAATGGAGGAACTATAAATTTCTCTGGAAAATCCCATAATATCAAGCTAGCCATGGGGAATATGTATTGAATAGTCCAATGCTTTCCATTCCAATGGGAGCTGCTGATGTGGTACTAGGAGTACAATGGTTACAATCTTTGGGGACGATAGATTTTCATTCTCAATAACTTTTCTTGAATTTTTTTTAGAAGGGAAGGAAATCGAATTATAGGGTATCGCAGGCAAGCCAAGAAAAATATTAAGCACTAATGTCATGAAAAAGCATCTGAAGAAATAACAATGAGGCGTAATTACATAATTATGCTCAGTAGAAGTTCCAACATCAAAATAATTTATTTCTTCAGATCTCCAAAACGTCTTGGACAATCATTCCAAGGTTTTTGAAACTCCCAAAGGAATCCCACCTATTCGTGATCATGATCATGTTATTCATTTGATTCCAAGAATTTTTCCTCCACACATTAGGCCTTACAAATATCCTTATGTCCAAAAGAGCGAAATTGAACGAATGATTGTAGAAATGTTAGATGATGGTATAATTCAACCTAGTCAAAGTTCTTTCTCTCCTACAGTAGTATTGATGCACAAGAAGGATGGATCATGGCGCATGTTTCTGGATTATAGGGAGCTCAATAAGCTCACTATTAAAGATAAGTTTCTGATTCCTGTGATTGATGAATTATCAGATGAATTACATGGAACAATTTATTTTACTAAGTTGGATCTTCGTTCAGGATATCATAAAATTAGAATGAAGATTGAATATATTCTAAAAACAACATTTTGAACTCATGAGGTTCATTATGAATTTTTGGTCTTGGGTTTTGGCCTTACGAATGCACCTTCTGCATTTCAAGGGTTGATGAATTCTATTTTCAAAACCTTCCTTAGAAAATTTTTGCTAGTATTTTTTGATGATATACTAATCTGCAATAGGTCTTGGAAGGATCATGTTCAACATTTTGAAAGGGTGCTCAAACTATTGGAGGAGAAACTATTATAAGCAAAAACATCGAAATTTTTCTTTGGAGTGAAAGAGGTGGAATATTTGGGTCATATTGTATCTCACGAGGGTGTTAAACTATACCCTAACAAAATTAAATCCATTAAGGAATGGAAATTCCCCACAACCATAAAGCAGCTGCACGGATTTCTCGGATTAACAAGGTATTATTGCAAGTTTGTTAAGAATTATGTGAGAATAGCATCACCTCTAACAACATTATTGAAGAAAGATTCATTTTCATGGACTCCTAAAGAAACTAAGGCCTTTGAACATCTTAAAGAGGCAATGTGCCTAGCACCCGATGTCCACTTCCTTGAGACTTCACAAACAGCATTATGGAATAGTGATGCCTCGGGAAATGGAATTGGTGTTGTTTTAATGCAAGAAGGAAGACCCATTGCTTTTGAAAGTCATCCAATCAAAGGAAATTATTTACAAAAGGTTATTTATGAGAACGAAATGTTGGAAATACTACATGCACTAAAGAAATGGTGACCTTACCTAATGGGAAGACACTTCAAGGTAAAAATTGATCATGATAGTCTTAAACACTTTTTCGAAAAATACTATCTACAGATGTAATATTCCAAAATTAGCATGCAACTAATTGGAATATTGATTTTTGCTTCTATCACTTAGTAGATTAATAAATGGGGAAGGAGAAAAA
The DNA here is from genome assembly GCA_034641835.2 of Pinus albicaulis. NCBI lineage: Eukaryota > Viridiplantae > Streptophyta > Pinopsida > Pinales > Pinaceae > Pinus > Pinus albicaulis. Next base: position 431,750,654 of record CM076580.1, read on the forward strand.
TAATTACCTTGAATAAACAACAAAATCCATCTTGATGTGAAAATGGATCATAAAGTAACTGGATCTAGCACTCTCATGTGTGAACAAGGCATAATGGATGTGGACTAAGTCATGTTTGACCAAGTCAACAACATTAATGTGTGAGGAGTGGATCATCAATAAAAATAGCTCAATATGAATTAGGACTAGCCTAGAGAACTACATGTGAGATGGATTGAAGATAGTTAGGTGTGAAAAGGGTTGAAGCAAGTTGAATAGGTAAACCTTGACCAAATCAAGCAACGATGTTATGGGATGAGTGGCATTGATGAAGGTAGTGAAGTTTTGGAGGGAGATTGATTGTGTCATGGTGGAAACCCTAATGAGTGGGACCCAAGGTGAGAAGGCTCACTTAGTTTATAAGGAAGAGGATGGCAGCCATTTTAGGTTAGCTTATGAATGATATTTTGATGTGTCTGCTTAGACTCTGCTCTCTTCAGTTGTTTAACTGAGATTGCTAGTGTTGTTTAGCACTAAGGTATTCCTGTTTAGGACTTCCATCTCTTCCCTTTGAGTAGATCTTGGGAGAGACCTGATCTATCATTCCACACATCTAACATTGGTGCCAAGCTTTAGTCTTCAGTTTCAATGCAGTTTCTGTAGGAGGTTGTGTTGAGTTGCAGGGTGTTGTAGTGGAGGGTTGAGAAACCCACTTTCTAAGTTGGTTTTGCATATGAGGAAGGATTACTTCTATTGGGAGATCATTTTGGAGGGTTATTGGGCTGATTTCAGATATTTAGTAGCAATACAACATATTTCCATCACCTACAACATTATTCTAGTCTGGAATTGCGTTATTTTTGGAGGGCAGTTTTAGTAGTGTCTCTTGTGGCTCTTTCTGGGAGTTTTCCTATGATTGGAGGGTTGATCCTTCCATGGGAGAAGACCTTTGATCAGATCTACATCAGATATATATTATTTCAGCCTTATATAGTCTTATTCCGTAGTTGCAGCGATTATTCAGCCTTAGCTCTGAATATCACCATTTGTATTTGGGTGTATTCCTAGAAATCATTCCCAGGTTCTCTAGATTTTGTAATAAGGAGATTAGATCTGAGTATTTGGGTCATATTTCTTAATATAATATCAGATCTATTTGTCTCGGATATTTTTGTGCATAAACTCTCATTAGAATGTGCTATCCCTTTATGCAGTAATCTCATGTTGTAGCAGTTTTGGGGTTTTAGATTTTTTTAGCTATCCTAGGTGTAGGAGGTTTGTTTACCTCACCTATTTTGATTTGTTTATGATCTATTCTTGGATTTAGGTTTTATATTTTTATATACAAGGGATCCAAGTGTTGATTTCATTTTCTGTAGCATATATTTATGAAAATATGTTTTTTATGCATGCATTGCTGAGAAGTCCCATTTTAGGATATTACAGTGGTATCAGAGCAATATCTTTGGCTTAGCCTGTGGAATTGAAGCCAAAATGCTATAAGAAGAAGGAAATACCAGAATGATGGAGAAAATGAGATTTTTCTCATCATTTTTCAGATCTATGAAGAATCTCTCCAAGGAGGTTAAACAGAAAGAAGAAAAGAGGAGCAATGAAACTTCTAGATGGTTTGAAGAGAAGGAAGATCCATGCACTTCCTATGATAAAAGAGGAATCTAGTGTTGTAGAGAGATTCAAAGCATGTGACTATAGCCTTTCCTTTTGGAAAATAGGACAAATTGCAGAAAGATGGAGGACACTTGGATTACAAGATTCTAAGTGAGTACCTTGTTGAGTACAAATCTCAACCTAGAGCCTTCAAGGAGACTCTAGCTTTCCCTCAGTACATTCAATTGGAGGAAGAAATAAGACCTTGTAGCAAAGGGAGAATCAAGGGCAATAGGTTTCTATTATCTACTTTTGATGGGTCATCTACAGCAAGGGCTTGGGCAAGGAAACTAGATGCATTCTTCCTACTACATCTGGTGGTAAAAAGAGAGGCTGTAGAGATTGCAGCGTTGCACCTTGAGGGTGAAGAAAATATTTTGTGGTTCAGCCATTTGAGCCATGCAAGAATGACTACGTTTTCTGATTTTACTCAAAGGTTGATTAGAAAATTTTTCAAAGAGAAATCGGAGGAGGAGAAACCCTCACCACCATTGGAGGAGAGTTGTACCAGCACTGTCACAACCATGGAGGAGCAGCCCTCAACATCATAAGTTGGAGGAGCCAACACATTGGAGGAAGAAGCCCTTACAGGGATACAACATACTCTAAAATTTCACAGAGGTATTCCTAAGTTTCCATCTCCTATTGTTTCAGCAAATCATATGGAGGGTTTTATACCATTGCATACTGCTTATTTGGAACAACATAATTGCACTACGCTGTGCAACATTGAGTTGATCAAGGAAGGGATGAAACATCATCCTAATGTGCCACTATTGAGCTACAAACTACATTTGGGATTGGGGTGTGAATTCTTGGAGGATAGGATGAACCTCGTTCCAAATAAACTGATATAAAACCATAAGTTCATTCTTGAGTTGGAGCATGAGACAACAAGTACACCATTGAGGAGTTTTACAGCGCTGTCAAGAAGTAGCAGTGAGGAGGTTTTGCCTTCAACACACTTGGATCCTTATGGATTCAAGATGGTCATGGGTATGAGATATTTTCTAGGATATCTCCAAGGAGTTTCATTTCAACATCCCATGAAATTCAAAAGGAGAAATCAGATTTGGGAGGATGGTAGTCTTCTTTGGAAGAGTACCAAGGTAGAGCATTATGGGAGGCACTGAAATTTGGATGAATGGGTGTGGATGGATAGAAAGAGGTTGGAAAGATACTTGCAAATTTATGACACTGGGTAGCAGGAGGCTTGGCTGTGTTGGATACTCTTGAAAGAGTTTGGACATCATGTGACATATCCTCTTTCATAGGGTATGTGGGTGGAGAAAGTTTGGTAGAATACTTGCATCATATGGCAGCAAGGAGTATGGATGCATTGTGTTGATATGATATTCTTCATATCAATCATTATGTTTTCGCCACATGATTTGTATGATGGAGGTATGAGGAAGCAAAAAAAACGTTTTTTGCTTGGCTTGTTCTCTAGGAAGCATGGGCAGATTTGCTCTCATGATTTTCATGATGTTGTAGGAGTGGGAGATGGCACTATCATGGTGAAAAGGGGCTACTCCTTAGCCTTGGATGATCAAGAGGTACTTTCACTTTGGAAAGAACTTCTCATATATATCAGTATTGTGGGAGATATCTTTGACAATGGGCATGTCAAAGAATGGAGATATGAGTTGGTAGGAGCTTATCTGCATAAGCCAACAACGTTGTCACTTGGGAGCTTTGGGTTATTGATGGATTATTCCCATGATCACTTCAAATATGATGCACTTGATGGACAAGGAGAAGGTGAGAGTAATGTAGTAGTGGATGGAAACATCTATTACATTGATATGATATTCTTAACTTGGATCTCCAAGCATAGGAAGGGAGACCTTCATGAAGCACATGGTTCATTCCTCTTCATGGGAGTATTTCATACCACTATGGAGGGCTTATTCATGTATATATGCATCATATTACATTCAACACATGGTAATAATATTGTTTTTGCATTTATTGATTATCTATTCAGTGCATTGCTCTTCAAGAGGGCAAGCTTCTTATTGGGCTCCATGGGAAATTTTTGGCCAACTATTATGATGGAGACATCCATATTTTGAATGAATTTGGGAAATTTTTCTATCACTTATTGTATGCTCAGTTGATACACTTAGCCATTTTATATTTACTAGCATAAGTGATGACTTACACAACTATCCATTTATCAAGAAACAACTTGCCATCCTATTCTTTGAAGCAACAGTGGAGAAAATTGTGCTGGTTGCATTTTAGGGACCATTGTCCTTCACCTTTGTTACATATGATAGCTATCATGATGCTAATCATGATTCCAATTTCTGATATTGTCTTTGTCATTATGGGGAACATGATTGGGAGAGAGACACATTGGTGGGGTGTGTCCTTGGGGAAGGAGATTTACCACACTTCTTGCATTACATGTTCCAAGTGGAGCATGCGAGGAGATATGGCCACCACAGTAAAAAAATAGCTTCTTTATGAGGTGGGCCATGGGATTTATTGGATTCCATATGATGGTGATTTTCAATTCATCATATATGGGATAGTTTGGGCCAACATGATTCATAACGTTGGAGAGGAGATCTTTCGAGGTCTAGTCTTCATCTTGCCACTTGAGAGAAATATTATTGGAGCCCAATATCAATAGATACTCTACAATTATCATAAGTGGAGAGAAGGATAGCATGGGGTAGGCTCCCTTATCTACCATGCTCAAATTTTCAGCCCACCTACTTTGCAGGAGCTAAAGGTGGAGGAGGATTTTAAGGAGTTGCCATGTTGGGAGGTAGCTCATTTTGTATGGATGATTTCTTGGGGATGGGAGATTCATGTGGGGATGGTAGATCCCAATTTATATTAGACCTCATGCCTCATGAAGGCCTTTAAATATCCCATTGTTTCCCCCATGGATATTTTACCTTTACACGATGATATCTATTTGGGATGCTCACCAAAAGCTAGCTTGCATAATTGGGAGGAACATATTGGAGATGTATTGATGAGAAAACATCTTGATCCTTGGATGATTTTATCATATGAAGATGTTACAGGGGAAGAACAGGAGGCTGTTTAGTTCTATCCTTGCAGTTGCTTAAGGAGAAGCAACATTTGGGAGGGGAGGAATGTAATATTCCAAAATTAGCATGCAACTAATTGGAATATTGAATTTCGCTTCTAGCACTTGGTAGATTAATAAATGGGGTAGGAGACCAATATTTACCATGAATAAACAATAAAATACCACTTTATGTGAAAATGGATCATAAAATAACTGGATCTAGCACTCTCATGTGTGAAGAAGGCATAATGGACATGGACTAAGTCAAGTTTGACCAAGTCAATAGCATTAATGTGGGAGGACTGGATCATCAATAAAAATAGCTCAATATGAATGAGGACTAGCCTAGACAACTATATGTGAGCTGGATTGAAGACCATTAGGTGTGAAAAGGGCTGAAGCAAGTTGAAGAGGTCAACCTTGACCAAATCAAACAACGTTGTTATGGAGGAGTGGCATTAATGAAGGTACAACACAGTTTTGGAGGGAGATTGATTGTGTGATGGTGGAAACCCTAATGAGTGGGACCCAAGGTGAGAAGGCTCACTTAGTTTATAAGGAAGAGGATGGTAGCCATTTTAGGTTAGCTTATGAATGAAATTTTGATGTGTCTGCTTAGACTCTCCTCTCTTCAGCTATTTAGCTAAGATTGCTGGTGTTGTTTAGCACTAAGTTATTCCTGTTTAGGAATTCCATCTCTTCCCTTTGAGTAGCTCTTGGGAGAGACCTCATATATCATTCCACACATCTAGAATTGGTGCCAAGATTCAGTCTTTAGTTTCAATGTAGTTTTTTTAGGTGGTTGTGTTGAGTTGCAGGGTTTTGTAGTGGAGGGTTGAGAAACCCACTTTCGGAGTTGGTTTTGCATAGGAGGAAGGATTAATTCTATTGGGAGATTATTTTGGATGGTTCTTGGGCTGATTTAAGATATTTGGCAGTAGGCCAACATATTTGCATCACCTACAGCATTAGTCCAGTCTGGAATTGCGTTATTTTTGGAGGGCAATTTCAGCAGTGTCTCTTGTGGCTCTTTCTGGGAGTTTTTGTAGAAATTATATAACTTATGTGTTATATGTCCAATATTCTCCTTATGTCACACTATCTTAACTTCATGCAAAATACAGAATCTATTCCACCATTGATCATTTGCGGAAATTAAATCAAGATTGCAATGCACACATGAAACAATAAAAATTCACACACATTAACACAGTTGTTTAACAGGAAAAATTGAAGCTGAAAACCCCAACTATCTGTATATAATATATGTCATAGAGATCATGTAAAAATACTCATACAAATATGATCATATCAATCTCTCAGTACAATACAATTGCTACACACTAATCAGGCCCGATCTTGCAAATCCATGCACCGATCTTTGCCACCTGCTAGCCTGCCTGTACTGCGCAATCCCTGCTTAAGAATGGCTCTTAATGAACTCGAATTTCTCCATAATTTCTCACGCAATCCTCATTGGCATCTCCAATGAATGTGTGATGTAAACAATCCAACACTATAGTCACAACTGATAGTCACACTTGCTCGTTCACCTATCTCTCCATTGGTCTCGATAGAAACTACCATGCACTGTACTTAACTGATGTATTATTTAGTTGATTAATGAGTTATTATTTATGAATTAATTAAATAATTAATTCACTCCACTCTCACTAGTGTATCAATCATTTAGACTAGATACAACTAGCTCAACTGTGTCTAACTGAGTTAAACTAAATACAACTCCACCAACTACTTCTCCAACTCCACCAAACTCTGTCACATGAGTTATAACTGAAGTCCTCCATGAAATAGCTCCAGTAAACCCTTAGAAATAACATAATTCCTTCTGTCAGCTGCTGTGCCACTCCGTGCACTTAACTGAAGTGCTCCAAGAGAATAAGATAATGTTTAGAGTCCAAAAATTATTAAGAGCTAATAATATTCAACATATCTATTTTAAGACTAGGAGTCTAAAAATAGACTCCGCCCAATATGTCTAAAAATAGAAGTCCATATATTTTTCTAACTTGACCAACCATCCACAAATAGCATCCTGCAACTCATAGAATATGATTGACATGTCTAAAAATAGACTTTGCACCAAAAAAACACCTGTGTGGGCCCCACCTACTTTAGGTGATTATTTTCCAACTAGGATCAAGGATGATGTTTTAGGATGCCTCCTTCACTGTTTCTTGTTGCAATCTTTAAAAATCCCTCTCAAAAAGAAAGGACTGTCTTTGCATGCGACATGCAACTCCATGAATTCTCCCTGCAACCTTTACAAGCGCCCTGCAACTCCATGCATCTGCTCTGCAACTCTTCCAAAACTGAAAGGCTCCAAAAAACTCAATCAGTATTAATGCATCTATAATGAAAGTCTTCGACTTCTGATGGTACCAACTACACATGTCTTCAGGAACCACTGCATTGTTGAACTCTGCACCCATGCACTCTCCACTTGCTGTCAACTCTGAACCACGCTCCAGTATCTAACATTGTTACTTTGATCTGCCCGCATCAATCCAACTGATCATGCAAGTGCTACTCTGTGGGAACCTCGTATCTAGGTTCAATTCATGAGATCCAGACCATCTCAATGAATCCTGCCCAGAAAAATCCTCTTGGGATTACTCATGCATGTTGCCCCACCTCTCACCTAGTGGTATAGCCACATGCACTCCCTCTTCCCATCTATCATGAAATTTCTTTGTATGAGTGGTTGCTCCCACTCCATGATCCTCATCTTATGGCTGCTCCACATCATGAGGTTCACTCTTACCTGCATGCAAATCAAGCTCCCTCTAAAGATTCAATTGCATGTCTTTCTTGCACTTCCCAATAGTAGAAAGATCCATATAAATCCCATCTACTTCAAGTCTGTAGATATTCTTTGCTCGAATCCCAACCTTCTTGACTTGTCCTATTGCTTTGTACTGAAGGAAAACTTTTCCTTTGCTAAAGACAACATCATACCCTTTATCCTCTAACATTGCGACTGAGATTAAATTCTTCTTTAAACCTGGAACATGCACTACATCTTGTAAAAGAATGAGTTTACCTGACTCCCTCTGAAAGGTAATGATACCAATGCCGGTCGCATTGTATCGTCCATTTTCGCCCAACTCAACATGCAACTAGAGATCTTTCTCCACCAAGTCATTGAAAAGGTTCACATCTCTCGTCATGTGAAAGGAAGCACCACTATCAAAGTACCACCCTTATCCTAATGAACTAGACACCATGCATGTGATCAATGAGAATTCAAGCTCAAATTGCGAGGCAAGATCCTCACCAGCTGTAGCTCCAGCATCCTTCTTGTTCTTTTTCTTCTGTGGAAAATTTGTGGCGAAATGCCCATGTTCGTGACAGTGAAAACACTTCACTTTGGACATGTCACGCTCTTTGCCATCTTCACCGGCCTCATATATAGAATGGAATTTCTTCCCCTTCTTATTATTTTCCTTGGCCACCAAAGTGGAATCCTTTTCATCATCATGCTTTGATGAAGATCCATCCCTGGTACTTCACCTTATCTCCTCCTACACAAGATCTGACCAAAGTCGCTCCCATCCTGGCAGTTTCTCCCGTCCATTGACAGAGTCTTCATAGCTATGAAAACTCTTCAGAAGCCTAAGGAGAGCCAATCTCACCAAGTCTTCTTCATCAACACTAACTACTACACTCCAAATCTCATCCCTACATTGGACAAACTTTGTCAAGTATACAGAAATAGTGGCATTCTTCTCCATTTTTATTTTTCTGAGCTTGTCTTTAAGTGCCAACTTCCTCTGGTCACTTCTGCTTTGGAACAAGTCTGTCAAAGCCTTCCACATTAAGAATGGAGTGGATTTACCATGAAGGATGGAAACAATTTGGCCCTTCACACCTTCCAACAGAATCCTTCAACACTTTTCTACCTTCTTTTGACATGTGTCAAGTGTGGCTGCATCGCTAGAACCCGGCTTAGGAACATCGCTATTGATGAACTCCTTCAGCCCATTGTCATCCAAAACTGCCTCCATCCTGTCCTTACATGAAATATAATTTGAGCTCCCATCAAGGGCATACTCCAATCACAATCCATTGAAAGGAATTTCAATGAATGCTCAACTTCGACACCAAGAAAACACTGCAGCAAATTCGAATTCCACCAGCACAAAACTCAACCGCTTCAATAATTGCAATCTCCTATCATCAATACTGCTTTGATACCATGTAGAAATTATATAAATTATGTGTTATATGTTCAATATTCTCCCGATCTCATACTATTTTAACTTCATGCAAAATACAAAATCTATTCCACCATTGATCATTTGTGAAAATTAAATCGAGATTGCAATGCACACATGAAACAATAAAAATTCACACACATTAACACAATTGTTCAAAGGGAAAGCCTGAAGCTTAAAACCACAACTATATTTATATAATATATTTCATAGAGATCATGTAAAAATCCTCATACAAAGCTGATCATATCAAGCTCTCAGTACAATACAATTGATACACACTAATCAAGCCCGATCTTGCAAGTCCATGCACCGATCTTTGCCACCTGCTAGCCTGCCTCTAGTGCGCAATCCCTACTGAAGAATGGCTCTTAATGAACTTGAATTGATCTAGCCTTGCTCACGCAATCCTCATTGGCATCTACAATGAATGTGTGGTGCAAAAAATGCAACACTATAGTCACAACTAATAGTCACACTTTCTCTTCCACCTATCTCTCCACTGGTCTCAACTAAAACTGCCATGCACTGTAGTTAAATGATGCATTCTTCAGTTGATTAATGAGATATTATTTCTGAATTAATTAACTAATTAATTCAATCCACTCTCAGTAGTGTATCAATCATTTAGACTAGATACAACTAGCTCAACTGAGTCTAACTGAGTTAAACTAAATACAACTCCACTAATCTATTTCTCAATCACCACCAAAATCACAGCTTGAGTTCTGACTGAGGCCTCCATGCTGCAAGCAATAGTTCTGTGTCTCTTCGGGAATAGTAATTCTCTGTCAAATTTAAGCACATTTTTCTGCTCAACTGAAGTGCTCCAAGAGAATAAGATAATGTTTAGAGTCCAAATATTATTAAGAGATAATAATATTTGACATATCTATTTTTAGACTGGCAGTCTAAAAATAGACTCTGCCAAATATGTCTAAAAATATAAGTCCATCTATTTTTGCAACTTGACCAACCATCCACAAATAGCATCCTGCAACTCATAGAATATGATCGACATGTCTAAAAATAGACTTTGAGCCAAAAAATCACCGGTGTTAGCCCCACCTAGTTTAGGTGATTATTTTCCAACTAGGATCAAGGATGATGTTTCAGGATGCCTCCTTCACTGTTTCTTGTTGCAATATTCAATAATTTTCCTGTGATTGGAGGGTTGATCCTTCCATGGGGGAAGACCTTTGATCATATCTGCATCAGATCTATATTATTTCAGCCTTCTATACTCCTGTGCTTCAGTTGCAGTGATTATTCAGTCTTAGTGTTGAAGATCACCATTTGTATTTGGGTGTATTCCTAGAAACCCTTCGCGGGTTCTCTAGATTTTGTAATAAGGAGACAATATCCCAGTATTTGGGTCATATTGTTTAATATAATATTAGATCTACTTGTCTCATCTATTTCTATGCATAGACTCTCATTAGACTGCGCTGTCTCTTTATGCAGTAATCTCATGTTGCAGTAGTTTTGAGGTTTTAGCTTTTTTTAGCTATACTAAGTGTGGGAGGTCTGTTTACCTCACCTAGTTTGATTTTTTTTTCTGATCTATTCTTGGATTTAGGTTGTATATTGTCATATCTAAGATATCCAAGTGTTGATTTAATTTTCTGTAGCATATATTTCTGAAAATGCATTTTTTATGGATGCATGGTTGAGCAGTCACATTTTGGGATATTACATTAGAAGAGCAGGTCACAAAGATGTTGGGTTATGAATTTGAAATCATCTACAAAAAAAGCGAAGCTAAATGTTGTTGCAGATGAACTCTAAAGAATGGATGAAGAGGTGGATGCATTTCTTGGTGCCATTTATATTATCCAACCAGATTGGATAACTGAAGCAATGGATGAATGGAAGAAGGAGGAAAAAGTGTGGACACTCATTCAAAATTTGCAGCAAGATCCTAGTACATCTGATACATTTAGTTGGAAAAAGTACTCCTTATGGTACAAATATCGCTTATATATTTGCAATAATTCCCAACTAAAACAAAATATTCTTTTGGAATTGCACACTTCTCCTTTAGGAGGACACTCAGGATTTTTAAGAACTTACCATAGGGTGAAGAAATAAATTTTTTGGAATGACTTTAAATCAGATATTCAAAATTTTGTGGTGGGATTTTTGGTTTTCGAGAAAAATAAATTTGAGACAATTAAGACCCCTAATCTTCTACAACATTTATCCATTCGAAGCCAACGTCGGGAGGAGATTTCAATGGATTTTATCACAGGTTTACCTAAGTTCGAAGGAAAGAGTGTCATAATGGTGGTAGTCAATAGACTTACCAAGTATGCACACTTTTGTGCATTATCTCATCCATTTAAAGCAAGTACATTTGCTACTGCATTTATGGAAACAATTCAAAAGCTACATGGAAACGTGAAGATTATTGTAAGTGACAAAGATCCCATTTTTACAGGAAATTTTTGGACGAAATTATTTTCTTGTTTGGGTACTCAACTAGCTCATAACTCATCTTATCATCCTCAATCCAATCGTCAAATTAAGATAGTGAGTAAATGTTTGGAAGGATATCTTTGTTGTTTTGTATCTGATAAGCAAGCGCAATGGGTCAAGTGGTTACCTCTCGCTGAATGGTGGTATAACACTTCCTTCCATACTGTAGCAAAAATGACCCCATTTATGGCACTTTATGGATATCATCCACCGTCAGTCACATCTTCCTTAAGGGAAAATTCTAGGGTTAAAGCAGTGGAAGATCACATCAAGCATCAACACGAAGTTCTCCAACTCTTAAAGGATAACTTAAATTTGGCACAAAATCAAATGAAACAACAGGAAGATCAACATCGTAGAGAGAGAAGTTTTGATGTAGGAGACTAGCTATTTTTATGGCTACAACCATACAAAAAAATTTCCCTCAAGCAAGCTAAGAAGGATAATAAATTATGACCAAATTACTATGGTCCTTACAAGGTGTTGCAGAAGATTAGTATTATGGCATACAAATTGGAGCTTCCTGCTTCTTCATGAGTGCATCAATTTTTCCATGTTTCATGCTTAAATAAGGTTATAGGGGACAAAATTCTAGTTCAAACAATATTGGCAGAACTTGGTGAGGAAGGAAAAACCATATTGGAACCTGAATCAGTCATGGAAGCAAGAACTCAACAGCTACAAAATCGATCAATTTCAGAGTATCTCATCAAATGGAAGAACTTACCCACTCAATATTCTACATGGGACGATGAGAATTTTATATAGAATCACCCAGAGCTACTCAAGTGTTAAGGAAAACACGTGTTTTAAGGAGAGGAGCATGTTAGGTCCCTATATTACTAGTATAGTCCCTTATTGTTTCTAGTGTAACCACCTTATTGTTATTGGTGTACCCTTGTAACCCCCATATTGTTATTATTGTGCCCTTACATTATCATTTTTAGGTCGGCTAGGATTACATTGTGGCCCCATGGACTCCTATATATAGAAAGGAGGTTTTGGTCATTTGAATCATCCAAGAATTGTTCATTTATGTAATGTATTGGAGGTTTCCCCCTCGAAGTGGCTGATTTCTAAGGCATTGATCTCTCTTTTATTCTATTTTTGGAGCTGGTTTCATAACAAAATCCTGCTACACCTTATTCATTATTCCTCTTTATTTTCCCTGGCAAACAATGCGCCATATAATGCATAAGGCTTATGGTGGGCCACACCATTTTTAATGATGTGAATTTGTTTCATACATTATGAAAAATATGTTTATTGTGTTACTTTAGTACAAATGACATATTTGTCAGAGATTGACCCCATATAGGAAAATCCATTTTGGGATCTTGTGAGTTGATGTGAATTATTATAGGAAAGGTCCCGAAAGTCTTCCCTTCATTCTGTTGTTAAAATTTTAGGCCATTCAAGTAATGGTAAAAATTTGAAATTAGTGTACATGAAACAACTATGTATGGTGCAATTTGAGGTTCTATAAAATGGCAAGTCAATAAGAACACAAACATGGCTACCTATATGGTGAGAGAGAGATCATAGGAAGTGAAAGGTTATGGGACAAATAAAGATTCATAGGAATTGAAATGTTTAGTGTTTAAATCTCTATTATATGTTCACATTTTTCCAAATCCATTTTCTTTTTCTCTATGTTTGTAATAAGGTTGGTAGTGTCTAATTTCATATTTTTTTTGTCGTATTGAATGATCTATGTGATCTAGCTCCAATGCTAACATGATGCTAATGTGATTCAATTTTGACATGGCGTCCGAATTAAAGCATGTGTTTTTGGAAATAAAAATATGGATAACTTTGAAATATCTAAATTTAGAGACACACAAATCATGAGTTAATTCATAGTGAAATTTTTGGTCCTGTGAAAACAAAATCTATTTAAGAAACAATCTAATTCTTCAACTTCACTAATGATTTTGCAAGGAATACTTGGATTTTTTTCATGAAGACCATGTCTTCAGTACTTCATTTCCTGAAGACTTCATGTGTTCATTTCATTTCGCAAGGAATACTTGGGCTTTGTTTCATGACGACCATGATACATTCCCTGTTGGTACTTTTTTTGTGGTTAGATGAGGAAATGTCATGGTAGGAATGGAATTTAGCAATTACTGCCCATCTATTTTCTCTCTAGTTTTATTCCTTAAGATCTTTCCATGCATATCATAATGTGGGAGGTTCCCCCATTTAGAGAATTAACATTGCTCACTTTATTTGGATAACTTAATTCAATGTAACCTAACTTTTGGAAGAAAACATGCATGTGGTTGATATTTCCTTGATGGTTATGGTATGGAAGTAGCTACAGGATAGGATTTAAAATCATCTGCAGGAGGAGTAAACAACAAGGCAAATGGATTGAATAACTCCAGAAATAAGAAATGAGTTGAGTTATTCTTATCAGTAAGGTTGAAAGGCAGGATTTTTTAACAATGTTATGTCCATATATTATTAGTATAGTCCCTTATTTTTTTTAGTGTGGCCCCCTTATTGTTATTTTTGTACCCCTTTAGCCCCCATATTGATATTATTGTGCCCCATAAAAGCCACCATTAATATTTCTATTCCCTTACATTATTATTGTTAGGTCGGCTAGGATTATATTGTGGCCCTACAGACTCCTATATATAGAAATGAGGTTTTTTCATTCGTATCATCCAATAATTTTTCATTTATATAATGTAAAATAGGTTTCTCCCTCGAAGTGGCTGATTTATAGGGCATTTATCTCTCTTTTCTTCTATTTTGTGAGCTGGTTTCATAAAATTTCATACCAGAGCTTTGGATTCTATGGTTTTTCTACTTTAAAAAGGTCATCATGTAACTTTCGCTATAAATTATTTTCTACGAAGGTTCAGAAGCTAAAAAAAACCCATTTTTGAAAAACTCCTGATGAACTTCATGTAAAAATTTCATAACTTGGTTCGCAATATTTTCAGATATATGGTCTGTGGAAGTTAGGGTTTTTATAGGCTCATGAATTTCATCTCAAAGAGTTGACCTTGGGAAAATCGTCATAACTCTCTATCTGAGCATCAGATTGGAATTCAGTAAAAAGTGGATGATAATACACAAACTTTGGGTTTCTGTGTATCAATTTTAGAGCTAAAGTAGAAAACAATGACACGTGGCATGTCGCACAAGTTCTCTCTACTGAACTAGTCCATCATCAGGCCATCGTGGGATATTGGGCATAAATTTTCCTTGAAGAATCCAAATCAGGTTAGACCTATGGCATTGGAAAGAAGATTCAGAGTGCAAGTAAAGGACTGAAATAAAATCTTAGGGATCCTAAATTATAGAGATACATCAGTTTCAATATCAAGCTCCTCAAAATAAAGAAAAAGGTGTGTATTTTTGTTTTCAAATTGCATAATTCTTGTTTGAAAAATCATTTTTAAGTGATTGGAAGGGCATATTAAAGCATAGTAGTAATGGGTTTTAAAATGCCCCCTAAAAATAATTCAACACCCATTATGCCCTCAGAATTCTCTACTATGACTCATGTAGAGAATGAAGTGCAACATGATATATCAAAATTACAAGAGCAATTGAAACAACTTTCGCTCTCGCAAAGAGAAACAAAAAATGAAATGGAAGTTTTGAAGAAAGGTGTGGAAGCTAAAATGTATGGTTTGAAGAAAGGCATGGAAGCTAATATGGATGGTTTGAAGAATGGCATGGAAGCTAAGATGAATGACATGGAAGAAAAAATGAAAGGAAACTTGGAATACCTGAAGAATGATCTAAAAGTAGACATGGAAGGTTTGAAGGAAGGTTTGAAAAATTTTATACAAGAAATTATTCCTGATGGTCAAAAGATAGTACAAGAAACTCATGATGAGAAAAAAATAAATGTTAATCATGATTTCATAAACTATAATATTGGATTGAACACCGACCATATTCCAAAGATCGATATGAGGAAGGTTGATGGAAACGATCTCGTAAGATGGATGCTACATATGGAGCAATATTTTAATCTCAATAATGTGAAAAACAAACAAAAGGTACGCATTGAAACTTTATATTTATCACAAAATACATTTTTATGGTATCGATGGCTTTTCTCCCATAAAAAAATTGTCACTTGGTCAATTTTCACGGAGGAGATGATATCACATCATGAGAATACAAAGAGAAACACCGTATTTAGCCAATTGATAAATCTCAAACAAAAGGGTTCAGTGGTGGAGCACATTGAGGACTTCCAAAAATTCAATATAAGGGTGACATGTATTCCATAGGAACACATGATTGATATCTTCATAGGGACTTTAAAGGATAACATCCAACATGAGGTTCACCTTTGGGAACCTGATTCATTGCAGAAGGCATTTAGGATGGAAAGAAAAAGTGAATGTAAAATTATGGCGACAAGGAAACCTGCCACTCACGTCTATAAAGATGGAAGTGTTTCTACTCCTATACTTCCATAACCTACAATTTTGACACCACAAAAATTTGAATAGAAGAGAGAAAAAGGGATTTCCTACAATTGTGATAGAAAATACAGTAAAGGCCATAAATGTGCTGAGAAGAAATTATTTTACATAGATTTTGAAGAGGAGGAAGAAATGAATGAGAAAGTTAAAAAGAAGAGGATATAAACCAGGAACCAACCCGATAGAAATAAGAAACGAGTTAGACCATATCCTTTAATGCATTGGCAGGAATTACCACTCCTCAAAATCTCAATATAGAAGGACATATCAAGAAGAAAAAGGTAATACTGTTGATTGATTAGGGTAGTAACCATAATTTTCTTCATTTTAAGGCAGCCAAGGAATTGAATTGCATCCTATACGCAGCGCTAGAGTGTGAAGTGATGGTTGCAAATGGAGGAACTATAAATTTCTCTGGAAAATTCCATAATATCAATCTAACCATGGGGGAATATGTATTTAATAGTCCAATGATTTTCACTCCAATGGGAGGTGTTGATGTTGTACTATGAGTACAATGGTTACAATATTTGGGGACAGTAGCTTTTAATTTTCAAGAAATTTTCTTGAAATTTGTTTTAGAAGGAAAGGAAGTTGAATAATGGGGTATCGCAGGGAATCCAAGAAAGTTAATAAGCTCTAATGTCATGAAAAAGCTTTTGAAGAAAGAAAAATGAGGTGTAGTTGCACAATTATGCTCACTAGAAGTTCCAACATCAAAATCATCTATTTCCCCAGATCTCGAAAAAGTCTTGGACAATCATTCCAAGGTGTTTGAAACTCCCAAAGGACTCCCACCTATTTGTGATCATAATCATGATATTCATTTGATTCCATGAAGTGTTCCTCGAAACATCAGGCCTTACAAATATCCTTATTTCCAAAAGAGAGAAATTGATCATATGATTGCATAAATGTTAGAGGCTGGTATAATTCAACCTAGTCAAAGTTCTTTATTTTCTCCAATAATATTGGTGCATGAGAAGGATGGATCATGGTGCATGTGTCCAGATTATAGGGAGCTCAAGAAGCTCACTATTAAATATAAATTTCCCATTCTTGCGATTGACGAATTATTGGATGAATTACATGGACAAATTTATTTTACCAAGTTGGATCTTTATTCGGGATATCATCAAATTAGAATGAAGACTGAAGATATTTCGAAAACAACTTTTCGAACTTATGAGGGTCATTATGAATATTTTTTCATTCCTTTAGGCCTTACCATTGCACGTTCTAATTTTCAAGGGTGATGAATTCCATTTTCAAACCCTTCCTTAGAAAATTTGTGTTAGTATTTTTTGATGATATACTAATCTACAGAAGGTATTGGAAGGATCATGTTCAACATGTTGAGAGGGTGCTAAATGTGAGGTCCCTATATTACTAGTGTAGTATCTTATTTTTGTTAGTTTATCCCCCTTATTGTTATTTTTGTACCCCTGTAACCCTCATATTGTTATTATTGTACCCTTACATTATTATTGTTAGGTCGGATAGGATTATATTGTGACCACATGGACTCCTATATATATAAATGAGGTTTATTCATTTGAATCATCGAATAATTTTTCATTTATGTAATGTAAAGGAGGTTTCCCCCTCAGAGTAGCTTATTTCTAAGGCATTGATCTCTATTTTCTTCAATTTTTGGAGCTGGTTTCATAACATTTGGTATCAGAGCTTTGGATTCTAGGGTTTAGCTACTCCAAACAAGTGATCATGAAATTTTTGCTATAAATTGTTTTCTAAGAAGGCTTAGAAGATAATATATTTATCACAAGAAGAAAAAACCCTAAGGAAATTTGTGTAAAAATTTTAGATCTTGGTTCGCAATATTTGCAGAGATATGATCCGTGGAAGTTAGGATTTTTGTAGGCTCCCGAATTTCATCTAAAAGAGGTGACCTTGGGGAAATCATCATAAATCTCTCTCTAAGCATCAGATTTTAATTCTGTAAAAATTGACCCAAATTACACAGCCTCTATTTTCCTGTGTATCAATGTTAGAGACAAAGAAGGAAACAATGGTACGTGTCATCCGGTACAAGTTCACTCTACTGAACCAGTCCATAATTAGGGCATTGTGGGAGATTGGGCATAACTCTGTGTTAAAGCATCAAAATCAGGTCAGACTTGTGGCATTAGCAAGAAGATTCATAGGGATACTACAGGATCGAATTTCAGATATTGAGGTTCCGCAATCACAGAGATAATTGAGTTTCAATATTGAGCTCCTCAAAAGCAAGAAAAAACGTGTGTATTGTTTTTTAAAATTACATCAGTCTTGTTCAAAAAATCAGTTTGAAGTGATTCCAAGGGCATATTAAAGCATAGATATTAGTATTGGGTTCTAAAATTCACCCTAAAAATAATTCAACACCCATTAAGCCCTCAAAATACTCTACTATGACTTATGAAGAGGAAGAAGTGCAACATGATATATCAAAATTACAAGAGAAAGTGCACCAACTTTTGCTCTAGAAAAGAGCAACAAAAAATTAAATGGAGGTTTTGAAGAAATGCACGGAAGCTAATATGGATGGTTTCAAGAAGGGCGTGGAAGCTAATATGGATGGTTTGAAGAAATACGTGATGGATTGTTTGAAGAATGATATGGAAGACATGGAAGAAAAAATGGAAGACGTGAAGAATGATATAAAAGGAGACATGGAAGGTTTGAAGGAAGGTTTGACAAAGTTGATACAATAAATAATTCATAATGGAGAAAAGTTAGTAGAGGAAACTCATGATGAGAACAAAATAAATTTTAATCACGATTTCATAAAGTCTAATTTTGGATTGAAGACCCACCAAACTCCAAAGGTCGATATGAGGAAGTTTGGTGACAAGGATCTCATAACATGGATACAAAAAATGGAGAAATATTTTGATCTAAATAATGTGAAAAATAGACAAAAGGTATGCATTGCAACTTTAAATTTAAAGAAAAATAAATTTTTATGGTATCGACGGCTTTGCTCCCATAAAATTTTTTTCACTTGGTCAAATTTTACGGAGGAAATGATATCACATTATGAGGATCCAAAGAGAAACATATTCTTTATCCAATTGATAAATCTCAAACAAAAGGGTTCAGTGGTGGAGAACATTGAGGACTTCCAAAACTTGAATATAAAGGTAACTGATATTCTAGAGGAACACATGATTGATGTCCTCATAGGGACCTTAAAGGATAACATTCAGCATGAGGTTTGCCTTTGCGAAACTAATTCATTGGAGAAGGAGTTAAATTTGGCAAGAAAATTGAATGTAAAATTATGGTGACAAGGAAGCCTGCCACTCACATCTATAAATGTGAAAGTGTTTCTACTCCTAGACTTCCACAACCTACAAGTTTGAAACCATAACAATTGGAAGAAAAAAGAGATAAACTAGGCTTTGCTATAGTTGTGATAGAAAATACACTAAACATCATAAGTGTGCTGAGAATAAATTATTTTACATAGATTGTGAAGAGGAGGAAGAAAATGAACAAGAAACTTCAAAAGAAGAGGATATACACCAGGAACCAACCCTATAGAAAGAAGAAATGAGTCCGACCATATCTTGCAATTCATTGGCAAGAATTACCACTCCTCAAACTCTCAAGATAGAACTACATATCAATAAGAAAAAGGTAATAGTGTTGATTGAATCGGTTTTTACCCATAATTTTATTCATTGTAAGGTAGCGAAGGAATTGAATTGCCTCCTATACCCAGCACCAGAATGTCAATTGATGGTTGAAAATAGAGAAACTATAAACTAGTCTGGAGAATTCCATAATATCAAGCTAACGATGGGGGAATATGTATTCAATAGTCCAGTGATTTCCATTCCAATGGGAGGTGTTGATGTCGTACTAGGTGTACAATGGTTACAATCTTTGGGGACAATCACTTTTAATTTTCAAGAACTTTTCTTGCAATTTGTTTCAGAAGGAAAGTAAGTTGAATTACAGGGTATCGCAGGGAATTTGAGAAAGATAATAATCTCTAATGTCGTGACAAAGCTTTTGAATAAAGAACAACTAGGCATAATTGCAAAATTATGCTCACTAGAACTTCCAACATCAAAATCATCTATTTCTTGATATCTCCAAAAATAATTGGATAATCATTCCAAGATTTTTGAAAATCATAAAGGAATCCCACCTATTCCTGATCACGATCATGCCATTTATTTTATTCCAGGAAGTGTTCCTCCAAACATCAGGCCTTATAGTTATCCTTACGTCGAAAAGAGAGAAATTGAACGTATGATTGCAGAAATGTTAGAGGCTAGTATAATTCAACCAAGTCAAAGTTATTTCTCTTCTCCAGTAGTATCGATGCACAAGAAGGATGGATCATGTTACGAAACCAGCTCCAAAAATAGAAGAAAAGAGAGATCAACGCCTTAGAAATTAGACACTTCGAGGGGGAAAACTCCAATACATTACATAAATTGACAATTCTTGGATGATACAGATGACCAAAACCTCCTTCTATATATAGGAGTCCATTGGGTCACAATATAATCCTAGTTGACCTAACAATAATAATATAAGGGCACAATAATAACAATATTGGTGTTATAGGGGTAAAACGATAACAAAAAAGAGGTTACACTAACAATAATAAGGGACTATACTAGTAATATAGGGACCTTACATGCCACTCTCATTCAAAATAGTGTTGTCCTCAATGCTTGAGTAGCTCCAAATGTTTCTGTATAAAATTCTCATCCTCCCATGTAGAACCTTCAGTGGGTAAGTTCTTCCATTTGATGAGATACTCTGAAATTGTTCGATTTCGTAGCTGTCGAGTTCTTGTTTCAGTGACTTCTTTAGGTTCCGATATGATTTTTCCTTCCTCATCAAGTTTTGGAAATATTGTTTGAACTGGAATTTCGTACCCTATATCCTTCTTTAAGCATGAAACATGGAGAATTAGATGCATTCGCGAAGAAGTAGGAAGCTCCAATTTATATTCCATGGTACCAATATTTTGCAACACCTTGTAAGTAGCATAGTACTTTGGCGATAATTTATTATCAATATTAGCTTTCTTGAGGGACATTTGTTTGTATGGTTGTAGCCGTAAAAATACCCAGTCTCCTACATCAAAAATTCTCTCATTGTGATGTTGATCTGCCTGTTGTTTCATTCGATTTTGTGCCAAATTTAGGTTATCCTTTGAGAGTTGGAGAACTTCTTGTTGATGCTTGATGTGATCTTCCACTACTTGAACCTTAGAATTTTCTCTTAAATAATATGTGATGGATGGTGGATGATATCCATAAAGTGCCATCAATGGGGTCAACTTTGTTGTAGTATGGAAGGAAGTGTTGTACCACCATTCAATGAGAGGTAACCACTTGACCCATTGTGTTTGCTTATCAAATACAAAACAACAAAGATATCCTTCCAAACATTTATTCACTATCTTATTTTGACCATCGAATTGAGGATGATAATATGAGCTATGAGCTATTTGAGTACCCAAACAAGAAAATAATTCCATCCAAAAATTTCCAGTAAAAATGGGTTCTCTGTCACTTACAATAATATTTGGGTTTCCATGTAGCTTTTAAATTGTTTCCATAAATGTAGTAACAATTGTACTTGCTTTAAATGGAAAAGATAATGCACAAAAGTGCACATACTTGGTATTTCTATCAACTACCACCATGATGACACTCTTTCCTTGGGACTTAGGTAAACCTGTGTTCAAATCCATTGAAATTTCCTCCCAAAATTGACTTGGAATGGATAAAGGTTATAGAAGACCCGGGGTATTAATTGTATCAACTTTAGTTTGCTGGAAAACCAAACATCCCACCACAAACTTTTGAATATTAGATTTAAGGCCATCCCAAGAAAATTATTTCTTCATCCTGTGGTAAGTTTTTAAAAATCCTGAGTGTCCTCCTAAAGGAGAAGTGTGCAATTCCAAAAGAGTATTTTGTTTTAGCTGGGAATTCTTGCAAATGTATAAGTTATGTTTGTACCATAAGGAATCATTTTTCAAGCTAAATGTATCAGATGTACTAGGATCTTGCTGTAACTTTTGAATGAGTGTCCAAACTTCTTAATCCTTGTTCCATTCATCCCTTACTTTGGTTATCCAATCTGGTTGGATAATAGAAATGGCGCAAAGAAATTCTTCCACCTCTTCATCGTTTATTGAGAGTGTATCTACAACAACATTTAGCTTCTTTTTTTTGTATATGATTTCAAAGTCATAACCTAACATCTTTGTGACCCATTTTTTCTTCTCTCCTGAAGATAGTCTTTGTTCCAAAAAGTGTTTAAGACTATCATGATCAATTTTTACCTTGAAGTGTCTTCCTATTAGGTAAGGTCACCATTTCTTTAGTGCATGTAGTATTCCCAACTTTTACTTCTCATAAATAGCTTTCTGCAAATACTTTGCTTTGATTAGATGACTTTCAATAGCAATGGGTCTTCCTTATTACATTAAAACATCACCAATTCCATTTCCTCAGGCATCACATTCCACAATAAAGGTTTTTGTGAATTCTGGCATAGCTAAGACTGGTGATAGGCACATTGGCTCTTTAAGATGTCCAAAGTCCTTAGTTTCTTCAGGAGTCCATTGTAATGCATCTTTCTTCAATAATGTTGTTATAGGTGCTGCTATTCTCCCATAATTCTTAACAAACTTGCGATAATACCTTGTTAACCTTAGAAATCTTCGCAACTACTTTATTATTGTGGGGACTTTCCATTCCTTAATGGCTTTAATTTTTTTAGGGTCTACCTTAACACCCTCATGACGTACAATATGACCCGGATATTCCACCTCTTTTACTCCAAAGAAACATTTGGATGCTTTTCAATATAATTGTTTCTCCTCCAATAGTTTGATCACCTTGTCAACATGTTGAACATGATCATTCCAAGAGCTGTTGTAGATTAGTTTGTCATCAAAAAATACTAGCACAAATTTTGTAAGGAAGGGTTTGAAAATGAAATTCATGAACCCTTGAAATGTAGAAGGTGCATTGGTAAGGCCAAAAGGCATGAAAAAAAATCCATAATGACCCTCATGAGTTCGAAATGTTGTTTTCGAAATATCTTCAGTATTCATTCTAATTTTATGATATCCTGAATGAAGATCCAACTTGGTAAAATAAATTGTTGCACGTAATTCATCCAATAATTCATCAATAATAGGAATGAGAAATTTATCTTTAATAGTGAGCTTACTAAGCTCCCTATAATCCAGACCCATGCACCATGATCCATCCTTCTTGGGCACCAACACTATTGGAGCAGAGAAAGAATTTTGACTAGGTTGAATTATACCAACCTCTAACATTTCTGCAATCATACATTCAATTTCACTCTTTTAGACATAAGGATATTTGTAAGACTTGATGTTTGGAGGAACATTTCACGGAATCAAATGAATAGCATGATCATGATAAAAAATAGGTGGGAATCATTTGGGAGTTTCGAACACCTTGGAATGATTTTCCAAGAATTTTTGCAAATCTGGAGAAATAGATGATTTTGATGTTGGAACTTCTAGTGAGCACAATTGTGCAATTACACCTCGTTGTTATTTTTTCAGAAGCTTTGTCATGACAATAGATATTATTATCTTTCCCAACTTCCCTACGATACTCCGTAACTCGATTTCCTTTCCTTCCAAAAAAAATTTCAGGAAAATTTCTTGAAAATTAAAAGCTACCATCCCCAACGATTATAACCATTGTACTCCTAGTACAACACCATCACCTCCTATTGTAATGGAAAGAATTGGAATATTAAATACATATTCCCCCATGGTTAGCTTAATATTATGGAATTTTCCAGAGTGATATATAGTTCCTGCATTTGCCACCATCACTTGAGATTCTGGTGCTGGGTATAGGAAACAATTCAATTCTTTGGCTACCTTACAATGAATAAAATTATGTGTACTACCTGAATCAATTAACACTATTACCTTTTTCTTCTTGATATGTCCTTCTATCTTGAGAGTTTGAGGAGTGGTAATTCCTGCCAATGCATTACACGATATGATCAGACTCATTTATTCTTCTTCTAGGGTTGGTTCCTGGTGTATATCATCTTCTTTTGAAGTTTCTTGTTCATTCTCTTCCTCCTCTTCACAATCTATGTAAAATGATTTCTTCTCAACACACTTATGACCTTTAGTGTATTTTTTATCACAACTGTAGTAAAGCCCTTTTGCTATTTTTTCTTCCAATTGTTGTGGTGCCAACCTTGTAGGTTGTGGGAGTATAGGAGTAGAAACACTTCCATCTTTATAGATGTGAGTGGTAGGCTTCCTTGTAGCCATAATTTTACATTCAATTTTCCTTTCCAACCTGAATGCCTTCTCCAATGAATCGGGTTCCCAAATACGAACTTCATGTTAGATGTTATCCTTTAAGCTCCCTATGAAGACATTAATCCTGTGTTCCTTGGGAATACCAGTTACCTTTATATTCAATTTTTGGAAGTCCTCAATTTTCTCCACCACTGAACCCTTTTGTTTGAGATTTATCAATTAGCTAAAGAAGGTGTTGCTCTTTGTATCCTCATAATGTGATATCATTTCCTCTGTAAAAATTGACCAAGAGACAATTTTTTTATGAGATCAAAGCCATCGATACCATAGAAATGTATTTTGTTCTAAATATAAAGTTTTAAAGCGTACATTTTGTGTGTTTTGCACATTATTGAGATCAAAATATTGCTCCATCTGTAGTATCCATGTTACGGGATCATTTCCATCAAATTTCCTGATATACATCTTTCGAATATGGTGGTTCTTCAATCCAACATTAGAGTTTATGAAATCATGATTAACATTTATTTTGTTCTCATCATGATTTTCCTCTACTATATTTCTGTCATTAGGAATAATTTGTTGTATTAACCTTGTCATCAAACCTTCCATGTCTGCTTTTATATCTTTCTTCATGTCTTCCGTGTTGTCTTTCATTTTTTCATTGATCTTAGCTTCCATGTCATCCATCTTATCATCCATGCCATTCTTAAAACCATACATTCCTTTCCTCAAACCATCCATCTTAGCTTCGATGCCTTTCTTAAAAAATTCCATTTCATTTTTTGTTTCTCTTTGTGAGAGCGAAATTTGGTGCACTTGCTCTTGTAATTTTGATATGTCATGTTGCACTTCTTCCTCTTCACAAGTCATAGTAGAGCCTTATGAAGGATTAATGGGTGTTAAATTATTTTTAGGTTTCATTTTAGAACCCAATGCTGATATCTATGCTTCAATATGCCATTGGAATCACTTTAAACTAATTTTTCATACAAGACTTATGCAATTAGAAAAAAATAAATACACACCTTTTTCTTGCTTTTGAGGAGCTTGATATTGAAACTGAATTATATTTGTGATTTAGGATGTTTAATATCTGAAATTTGGCCCTATATTGTCCCTCTGAATTTTCTTTCGAATGCCACAGGTCTGACCTGATTTGGATTCTTCGAGAAAGCTTTATTCCCAATCTCCCACAATGACCTAATTATGGACTGGTTCAGTAGAGTGAACTTTTACGATGTGACACATGTCACTCTTTTCTCCTTCGACTCTAAAATTGAGAAAAAGGAAACTACAGTTCGTGAAATTGTAGCCACATTTTACATAATTCCAATTTGACACTCAGAGAGAGAGTTATGACTATTTTCCCACAGTCACCTCTTTGATATGAAATTCGAGAGCTTGAAAAAATACTAAATTCCATGGATGATATCTCTGAAAATATTGTGAACCAAGATCTGAAATGTTTACAGGAGGTTCTTCAGGATTTCCAATTAGCGCTGTAAAAATTTCAGCTTCTAAACCTTTGTAGAAAGAACGTTATAGTGAAAATTCCATGATGACCTATTTTAGGTGAAATTTGGGAGCCTGAAAAAGCATAACTTCCATATATGATATCTCTCAAAAAAATTTGAACCAGGATCTAAAATTTGTACAAGACTTTCCTTAGGATTTCCGCTTCTTTCTTTACAAATTTCACCTTCTTACCCTTCATAGAAAAAAAATTATAGCAAAAATTCCACTATGACCTATTTGCAGCAGCGAAACCCTAGAATCCAAAGCTATGATACCAAAATTTATGAAACCATCTCCAAAAATAGAAGAAAGGAGAGATCAACGCCTTAGAAATCAGACACTTCAAGGGGGAAACCTCCAATAAATTACATAAATGAACAATTCTTGGATGATACAAATGGCCAAAACCTCCTTGTATATATGGGAGTCCATGGGGTCATAATATAATCCTAGCCGACCTAACAATAATAATGTAAGGGCATAATAATAACAATATTGGGGTTGCAAGGGTACAACAATAAAAATAATGGGGTTACACTAACAAAATAAGGGAATATACTAGTAATATAGGGACCTAACATATTATGGTGCATGTGTCCAGATTATAGGGAGCTCAATAAGGTCATTATTAAAGATAAATTTCCCATTCTTTTGATTGATGAATTATTGGATGAATTAAATGGAGCAATTTATTTTACCAAGTTGAATCTTCATTCAGGATATCATGAAATTAGAATTAAGACTAAAGATATTTCGAAAAAAACATTTGAAACTCATGAGGGTGACTATGAATTTTTGTTCATGCCTTTTTGCCTTACCAATGCACCTTCTACATTTCAAGGGTTGACGAATTCAACCCTTCCTTAGAATTTTTTTTAGTATTTTTTGATGATATACTAATGTACAGAAGGTCTTGGAAGAATAATGTTCAACATGTTGATAGGGTGCTCAAACTATTGGAGGAGAAAAAATTATATGCAAAAACCTCCAAATGTTTCTTTGGAGTACAAGAGGTGGAATATTTGGGTCATATTGTATCTCACGAGGGTGTTAAGGTAGACCCTAACAAAATTAAATCCATTAATAAATTGAAAGTCCCCACAAGAATAAAGTATTTGCGAGGATTTCTCAGGTTAACAGGATATTATCGCAAGTTTGTTAAGAATTATGGGAGAATAGCCACACCTCTAACAAAATTATTGAAGAAAAATGCATTTTCATGGACTCCTGAAGCAACTAAGGCCTTTGAACATATTAAAGAGGAAATGTGCCTAACATCGGTCTTAGCTACGCCAGACTTCAAAAAAACCTTTATTATGGAATGTGATGCCTTAGGAAATGGAATTGGTGATGTTTTAATGTAATAAGGAAGACCCACTGCTTTTGAAAGTCGTCCAATAAAAGGAACATATTTACATAAAGCTATTTATGAGAAGGCAATGTTGGAAATACTACATAAACTAAAGAAATGGTGACCTTACCTAATGGGAAGACACTTCAAGGTAAAAATTGATCATGATAATATTAAATAATTTTTGAGAAAAGATTATCTTTAGAATAGAAGAAAAAATGTGTCACAAATATGTTGGGTTATGACTTTGAAATCAACTACGAAAAAGGGAAGCTAAATTTTGTAGCATATGCACTCTTAAGAAAGGATGAAGAGGTGGAAGCATTTATTTGTGCCATTTCTGTTATCCAACCATATTGGATAACCAAAGTAAGGGATGAATGGAAGAAGGAAGAAGAAGTGTGGGCACTCATTCAAAATTTGGAATAAGATCCTAGTACATATGATACATTTATTTGGAAAAAAATGATTTCGTGTGGTACAAATATAGCTTATATATTTGTAAAAATTCTCAACTAAAAAAAAATATTTTTTTGGAATCGCACACTTCTTCCTTAGGAGGACACTCAGGATTTTTAAAAACTTACCATAGGGTGAAGAAATATGTCTTTTGGGATGGCCTTAAATCTGATATTTGAAATTTTGTGGCGGAATGTTTGGTTTTCCAGCAAAATAAATTTGAGGCAATTAAGACCCCAGGTATTATATAGCCTTTATCCATTCCAAGTTAACATTGGGAGGAAATTTCAATGGATTTTATCACAGGTTTACCTATGTATGAAGCAAAGAGAGTCATCATGGTGGTAGTTGATAGACTTACCAAGTATGCACACTTTTGTGCATTATTTCATCCATTTAAAGAAACTACAATTGCTACTGCAATTATGGAAACAATTCAAAAGATCCATGGAAACCCAAATATTATTGTAACTGACAGAGATCCAATTTTTATTGGAAATTTTGGGATGGAATTATTTTCTTGTTTGTGTACTCAACTAGCTCATAGCTCATCTTATCATCCTCAATCTGATGGGAAAACTAAGATAGTGAACAAATGTTTGGAAGGATATCTTCGTTGTTTTGTGTCTGATAAAAAAACACAATGGGTCAAGTGGTTCCCTCTCGTTGAATGGTGGTATAACACTTCCTTCCATATTACAGCAAAAATCACCCCATTTATGGAACTTTATTTATATCATCCACTACCCATCACATCATCTTTAAGAGAAAATTCGAAGGTTCAAGCAGTGGAATATCACATCCAGCATCAACAAGAAGTTCTTAAAATCTTAAAGGATAACCTAAATTTGGCACAAAATTGAATGAAACAGCAAGTAGATCAAATTCCAATGAGAGAAGTTTTTATGTACGAGACTTGGTATTTTTACGACTACAACTATAAAAAAAAATGTCCCTCAAGCAATCAAAGAAGGATAATAAATTATTGCCAAAGTAATATGGTCCTTACAAGGTGTTGCAAAATATTGGTACTATGGCATACAAATTGGAGCTTCCTTCTTCTTATCCAGTGCATCCAGTTTTCCATGTTTCATGCTTAAAGAAGGTTATAGGTGAAAATTTTCCAGTTCAAACGATATTGCCAGAATTTGATGAGGAAGGAAAAATCATATTAGAAATTGAATCAGTGATGGAAAAAAAAGAAATCAACAGCTATGGAAACGATAAATTTCGAAGTATCTCATCAAGTGGAAGAACTTACCCACTGAAGATTCTACATGGGAGGATCAGGGAAAATTTTAAAGATGGAAAATTATTTTGAAGTTTAAAAAATTGGTGAATCTAACTAATTCCTAATGTGAAAAATGTAAAATCTCTATTGATGTATTTGTAAAGTTATTCAAATTTATAATGATATTAAATATATTATCTATATAAAGTTGGCGATTTTAAAGGTAAAATAATTTTATATTGTAAAATTTGGGTGAATCACATTTATAAAAAAATGGAAATTGGTGAATCTTTTTTTTGGAAAAACCATGGAAAATTAGCCCTCCTGCAAATATTAACCCCTAAAATTTTCCATGGGGAGGATGGAAATTTTATACAGAAGCATCTAGAGCTACACAAGCATTAAGGAAAACACTTTTTTTAAGGCGAGGGTCATGTTAGGTCCCTATATTACTAGTGTAGTCCCTTATTGTTATTGTTGTACCTCTGTAACCCTCATATTGTTATTATTGTGCCCTTACATTATTATGGTTAGGTCGGCTAGGATTATATTGTGACCCTATGGACTCCTATATATAGAAAGGGGTTATTTTCATTTGAATCATCCAAGAATTTTCGTTTATGTAATGTAAAGGAGGTTTCCCCCTCAAAGTTTCTTAGTTATAATGTGTTGATCTATCTTTTCTTATATTTTTGGAGCTGGTTTCATAACACTAAAACTATTGGAGGAGAAAAAATTATATGTAAAAACCTTCAAATGTTTCTTTGGAGTACAAGAGGTGGAATATTTGGGTCATATTGTATCTCGAGGGGGTGTTAAGGTAGACCCTAACAAAATGAAATCCATTAAACAATGGAAATTCCCCACAACCATAAAGAAGTTGTGAGGATTTCTTGGATTAACAGGATTTTATCTCAAGTTTGTTAAGAATTATTGGAGAATGCAAGCACATGTAACAATATTACTGAAGAAAAATGCCTTTTCATGGAATCCTAAAGCAAATAAGGACTTTGAACATCTTAAAGAGTAAATGTGCCTATCACTTGTCTTAGCTATGCCAGACTTGAAAAAAACATTTATTGTGGAATGTGGTGCCTGAGGAAATCGAATTGGTGTTGTTTTAATACAAGAAGGAAGACCCATTACTTTTTAAAGTCATCCAATAAAAGGAAAGTATTTACAGAAATCTATTTATGAGAAGGAAATTTTTGAAATACTACATGCACTAAAGAAATGCTGACCTTAACTAATGGGAAGACACTTCAACATAAAAACTAAACATGACAGTCTTAAAAAAAATTTGAACAAAGAATATCTTTAGAAGAGTACAAAACATGGGTCACAAAGATGTTGGGTTATGACTTTGAAATCATCTACAAAAAAAGGAAGCTAAATGTTGTTGCAGATGCACTCCCAAGAAAGGATGAAGAGGTGGAAGCATTTCTTTGTGCCATTTATATTATCCAACTATATTGGATAACCGAAGCAAGAGATTAATGGAAGAATGATGAAGAAGTGTGGAGGCTCATTCAGAAGTTGCAGCAAGATCCTAGTACATCTGATAAATTTAGTTGGGAAAATGATTCCTTATGGTAAAAGGATTTCTTATATCTTTGTAAGAATTCTCAACTAAAACAAAATATTATTTTGGAATTGTACGCCTCTCCCTTATGAGGACACTCAAGATTTTTAAAAACTTACCACAATGTGAAGATATATTTTTTTCGGGATGGCCTTAAATTTGATATTCAAAATTTTGTGGTGGAATGTTTGGTTTTCCAGCAAAATGAAGTTGGGACAATTAAGACCCCGGGTCTTCTACAACCTTTATCCATTCCAATTCAACATTGGGAGGAGGATTCAATGGATTTTATCACAAGTTTACCTAAGTCCGAAGGAAAGAGTGTCCTCATGTTGTTAGTTCATAGACTTACCAGGTATGAAAACTCATGTGTATTATCTCATCTATTTAAATAAAGTACAGTTACTATTGCATTTATGGAAACAATTGAAGAGCTACATGGAAATGCAAAGATTATTGTAACTAATAGAGATCCCATTTTTACTGGAAATTTTTGGACAGAATAATTTTCTTATTTGGGTACTCAAATATCTGATAACTCATCTTGTCATCCTCAATCCGATGGGAAAACAGAGATAGTGAAAAAAAATTTGGAAGTATATATTTGTTGTTTTGTATCTGATAAACAAACACAGTGGGTCAAGTTGTTACCTCTAGATGAATGGTGGTATAACACTTCCTTCCATACTACAAAAAAAATGACCTCATTTATGGCACTTTATGCATATCATCCACCGTCCATTACATAATATTTAAGAGAAAATTATAAGGTTCAAGCAGTGGAAGATCACATTGCGCATCAACAACAAGTTCTCCAAATCTTAAAGGATAACCTAAATTTTGCACAAAATCGAATAAAAAAATAACCAGTTCAACATCGCAGCGAGAGAAATTTTTATGTAGGAGACTGCCTATTTTTATGACTACAACCATACAAAAAAATGTTCCTCAAGAAAGATAATAAGGAAACTAAATTATCACCAAAATACTATGGTCCTTACAACGTGTTGCAAATGATTAGTACTATGGCATGTAAATTGGAGCTTCCTACTTCTTCTTGAGTGCACCCATTTTTCCATGTTTCATGCTTAAAGAAGGTTATAGGTGACAAATATCCAATTCAAACAATATTTCCAGAACTCAATGAGGAAAGGAAAAATCATTTTGGAACCTGAAGCAGTCATGGAAAAAAGAACTCGATAGCTACGAAATTGATCAATTTCAGAGTATCTCATCATGTAGAAGAACTTACCCACTAAAGAATCCACATGGGAGGATGAGAATTTTATACAGAAGCATCCCGAGCTACTCAAGTGTTGAGGAAAACACTTTTTTGAAGGATATGGGCATGTTGGGTCCCTATATTACTAGGGTAGTCCCTTATTTTTGTTAGTGTAGCCCCCATATTGTTATTTTTGTACCCCTATATCTCCCATATTGTTATTATTGTGCCCCATAAAAGCGACTATCATTATTGTTGTTCCCTTACATTATTATTGTTAGGTCGGCTAGGATTATATTATGACCCCATGGATTCCTATATATAGAAAGGAGGTCTTTTCATTTGTATCATCCGAGAATTTTTCATCTATGTAATGTAAAGGAGGTTCGCTCCTCAAATTGGTTGATTTATACTTTATTGATCTCTCTTTTTTTCTATTTTGGGAGCTAGTTTCATAGCAAACAATATCCTATATAAATAGAAGGTCATAATAGAATTGGAAATCATGAATACTTTTTGAATATAAGCATATTTTCATTCCTCTTCCACGAGAAGCTAAGGTAAATTAATGTTCATTCTTTGCACCTCTATACAGGAAGTTTTAAGGGGATATAAAAGGGTTAAACAATATTCTTTATGAAATTTTATAGAAACAAAAGTCATCATTCTCTCACCTAGCAATTCATGGCATACTAACAGTCACAAAATTAGACTTTTTTTGAAAGATATAGCATAGCATGAAGATGTGTTTTCACAACCACCACATTTTGGAAACCATGATGGTCATGTTCAATGCCATGTATCATGTTCTCCAACCATCATTGGTCTCTAGTGAAGAGATCTTACTCCTATGATTTTTTTTGTAATGTTAATGGTCTTTGTTTTGCTCCAACATATTTTCTCTCAGCTAATTCTCTTATTATTGACCCCTACATGCTTGGTAGAAGCATAAATTTTTTATTTTTATTATTCATTAAGTTATGTACCCCTTGAATTGGAATTGGTTTAAGTAGCTAAATAATAAATTTGAGTTTTCTTCCAAGTCTGGGTACTTGTCAATGATTTCTGGTAGACATGCAATCCTTGAAAGCAGGATAATGTGCATGAATAAAATCCCAGGATAAATACCCATTTCATATTATAAGGGCTTCTCTTACACTGATTTCATAATGTTAGCAAGGACATTTGTTAGTGTGCATCTTGATGTGAATTTGTGGCTTCTTCTCCACAAGCATACACCATAATGATGATTCAATTTTGTGCTTGTGTTGAGGTGAAACATGGAATTTTATGAACAATTCTGGTCAATGTTCCTGGAATAGAGTTTAGATTTTTATCATCCTTGCTGGAATGAGAAGGTTTGTTAGATATTGTATATTCTGATGTTATCAATGCATTGATTAAGTTATTGAATTTGGTACCTCCCCATTGTCATATTTTTATCACCAAATTTCCGAGTTCTATAAAACGGTTTAGATAGGTTGCAGTGAGTGAATTACAGTGTTTTTGTTGAGACACACACATGCTTCTTTAAAGTAAAATTTCTAGTGCTGCAATTCTCAAGGTACTTCAGGACTTGATATCTATTTCTTCCTCACATAATAAGGAAAAGGATGATTAGGTACAACCTTATATAGATCATGATGAAAGTGTTATTATAATCAATAGTCTAAATATAGTTGTTCTCCATTTTCTTCATTTGTCCTGAATGTACATAGCCTCTCAAAAATAAGGAATAAGTGGAATTATTGGACTTTACATATCATACTTCCACCTTGTGAAAATTTTCTTTAATTATCTCACAAAACCATCAATGAATATTTTATAAGTATGAACAATGGGAGAGAGTCCTACATTTTTAATTGAGTTATTAATCATTTCCATCGAATGCCCAAATGTACATAATAGTATATTGTGGGTTAAAATAGTGGGGACATAGATTTCATCCCTCTTCATGTCTTTGAATACTAACAATGACTTCTTTGTAATACCATTTCAAATATAGAAAGTCATTTGGGGATGGTACACTGAAGTTACCCTATTAGTTTCTAGAATTTTGCAAAAAAATAAGTCGGCATTATTTGCTCTCAAGAAAAATCCATTTGGAGTACTTCTCTGGATCAACTGATATCTTAGATTGTATTTGATTTTCTATAGATTTCGTATTGTCTCAGGAAACTAGATCTAGCCACTTCCCACTATCATATTGATTCAACAAGAGCTGAAGTCACCAAGTGGTTTAATAGGGATACAATTTCCTTTCAGAGCCTCTAACACATTTCTCCTCTGAAGCATTTACTACGAAATATGAAAAGAATCTGCGAATGGTAGAAACACATGATCAGAGGAAATAATCTCATTATCTCATGGATACAATATTTTTCAAAATGTCGATCCTAAACCCACCAACTACTTTCACACACTTTTCAGAGATTACCCAACTTCTAATCTTAACAAAAATGAGGATTCCACAATTTCTATTTTTACACAGATGGAAGAGGAAACCAATCTATTGGATCTTTGGTCAAGTAGAATTTTTATGGGAGCTTCTGATCCAAGAAGAAGTTGGTGTCATAACTAGATGAGTAGAGATATGCACATTTCAAAAATGATCAGAGGACCACCAAGCGCCTGAACAACAATAATGTGATAAAAATTCCATTGTAACGAAGAGAACCCCTGTTAGCACAATGAATCAATACACATCAAGCATATCTTAAAATAAAAGCCCCTACCACAAAAAAGTTAGATATCATTACGCAAAAAGAGATAATTGAGATTTCACCAGTAGTAAATCTACATTACGACCCATATAAGTAAGTAAAATGAATTCCAGACTAATCATGCTAAGGCGTGAAAATGTAATAAGGCATTAACAAGAGAACCATTGATTTTCAGGATCATATTTTTTGAATTGCATCTTAAAGTTGAATAGAATATTTACTTGACCCTTTGTTAGAAGGTAACTTCAGTGGATTATGTTCTAAATTGATTGGATGAACTTAAATTTTATCTTGTAACATACGTATTTAAATTTTGAATTACCTTGACAGATATGGGACCCCATTATTTTTTAGTGTGGAGGAAGAGTTATGAGAAAGGATTAACATTTGTTCCTAAAAGAATAAATCATGCGAATAGTACTCCCTGTCTCAATCTGTTTAATATATGTGGTAAGATTCTTCATTAATTTCTCTTCATTTCCATGCTTACTGACAATAATTATAGTTTGTGATTGGAATGAAAATTACCAAGATTTATTCAATATGTAGTTCCTAAGTAGATATTCAACAAATAGGGATGACATACACATATTTTTCTCTGTAGGATCAGTGTTATATATTTCTGAAATGACATTTCAACCAGAACTTAAATGCATGTGATATAGCTCTGAAATGGAGGGGTGAAAATACAATAAAACCTTGTTCGGAGGAAAGTATATATACCTTCTAATCATTCCAAGATAGGGTTGCAGGGATGTTTCTTACTTATTTTTTTCAATTTAAACTTCTTTTGTAGGGATAAATGAGAAGTAAATTAGTTTTCAATTTCACATTTTAATCCTAGCCTTCGTTGATTTGATAGTGGGGATTCTCTTCAAACCTTCTTTTGAATACAGGGCCCCAAAAAATCCTTTTGTAGGCATGTTGCCTATTTCAATCTAGTGTATGATGGACCTGTAATTTTTCCCCTTTGGCACTTTGAATCTTGACAACTTTCAGATGAACATTGATTGTGGCCACCCTGACTTGAAGTGCTTCATTGAAATTAATATTATAGAGGCAATGTCTTACATATTCCCTTATTCTTTGATAACATTGTTACATTTTATTTGGATGGAAGAAATTTTCCCTCTCATAGGATCTAAGGATAGAGGTACCTCAAAAGTTCTATAAAAATATAATTTTCAACCCCAATCAGAACTTATTCTTTAAGGTACTTGGAGAAGTTAAACTTTAGGCATGCTTTTCTGGCCCTGAGGGTTGTAAATTTTCTTAGGTCTGTGATAGATAAAGTGAGTGGATGACTAAGAAATATGTTTGTGGAAATCTAAATATTTCATGGTTATCCGAAAGAACTTGATGCACAACTGAAAACATAATTGTACATTTATCTTCTCTCAAATTTTCCCATGCCATAAGGAGAAGACAACTGGGGTGTTTATATGTATTAAGGGCTGATCGGAATAATTTCATTAATGAAAACTTTATTAAAAAATTAAAACAAAAAAGAAGCCCATGGTCAAGCTACCAGTAATTTTCCAAAGCCATTTGAGACTCCCTTACCTCCTACATCCATGCCTTGAAGATCATTCAAAGAGTAATGTTTCTAATGAAATGGCCAAGCAATAACTGTTGTTGATAATCAGCACACAAAAAATTGTATTCAAAATGATAAATGGATAATGGAGTTCCATCATGATCATATCTATTTCATTGTGGAATACTTCCAATATGAATTTTCTAGCCCATTTTTACCATTTAGGAATTTTTGTCCAGACTCAATTGCAACAACACTGGAATGAATAGTAACTAAAGCAGACTTGTCAATAGAGATGTTGGATTCAAATTTTGATTTATCCTTTATGGGCTCACAAACTTCCTATGTTATGAGGTTAGGGAAATCAAGGCTAGAACGTGCTAGTCAAGTGGAAAGACAGTCATTGGATCATATCCTAAGAGTGTAAAAACCAATATATTGGGTGATTTATGGAGTAGGATTGTACTAATTTTTTCTGAGTACTGTATTGCAGCCTTACATGTGTTTGAAGTATTATTGAAACCCTAATGTGAAACATATTTTAGCCACCTAACATGTCAACTTTTTGTTACTATTTGCATGGTATAGAAAATGCTTGGAGAAATAGTTTATTTATTATGCCCTCGATTTATTCTTGTATTATTTTTACTGGGTTATTTGTTAAAGTTTTATGTTAGGAAAAGAGAGGAATGATTATGCTAAAAATATATTTTAATAAATTCAAAATAATATATTTACAATTTGTTTAAGAAATGCATCTCTTGGACTTGAAATTATGGACCATTGATTCTGTGCTAGAAATTTCCAATATGCTTCACAAATTTGAAGTAAAATAAAAAGGTGTATAAAAATGTAGAAGTTGAAGCCATATAAATTTTTATGGTTATTTCCTTGAACTGTGTTTTAGGAATAAATTAGTCGATGATTAATATATTTGAGATGAATTATTTGCTAAGAATTTAATGTAGCATGGCTCATAATTTCAACTAATCATGTGAGATTCATTGTAGGTTCCAGTTTTCTGTAGCATTTAGATAATATTCCATGTAAGTATAGTTATTCACAAATAAACCTCAAATTGTATGATGTATCATAGGATGGAATATTCTTCAGTGAAACTTTTGTAGCTCTTGGGATCATCAACGAGTAAATTTAAACCAATTCATATAGGTCTCAATATAATATAAATTAAATTTTTTTACAATTTGGATTTTGAATGGTGTCATAACATGACTCTATAGTAGACATATAGGTATAAATGTCATGAGAGGTCAATAAACACTCTTTAACACAAATTTTGAGGTCATATTCATCGAAGTCCTTTATTTTTTAGGGCATGAAATTTACGTAAAAGAGAAAAGGTCAGATCAAAACATCAAATTCCTCTTGGTTGGTTGATACTACATAGGATATAGAGAATCTTAGCCTTTGCAATATAGATATGTACTTATGAATTACAATAGTAAAAGCAAGATTATATACCTTTATGACTTCTTCTTTAATGATGTTGTTATAGTGCTCCACTGTGGAGGGAGTTCAAAAATGAAAGAGGATAAACACTGATGTAAAATTTTAAATATCCTTAATGCCTGAGGATTTTCTCCACAAAATTTTTGAATATAGATATTTCCATTGCAAATAATGATTCCTCGGGTTATCTTAATTGATTCCACTTAATAGCATCCATATATGTGTGGATCAAGATAATGCAGGAGGTATTGATTATGGATCCAACTACTTATATTGTCTCAAGTCAATGAATATTATAATGTTGCATTCCAAGACAGTTAGCAAGTTGATTAGCTTTTCTGAAAACATTTGTGAGATGATAGATATAATGATCCAATAGGGTCTCTGCTTCTTTACCTTAAAGTGAAGTTTAGATGAGATTAAACAAGCCAGTAACCTTATTTTCTAGGCTATAATCAGAGTTTTGGAGAGAACTTTGACCCTTACGATAAGATAGCGTTCATGTTAAAAAAATATGCTTTCTATGACAAGGGTGATTTTAAATCAAGGTTTCAATTCTCTTGGAGACTGTTATTTTCTAAGAAAAAAATTCCTTTTTCTCTAAGATGCTGAAAAAGAGGTCAAGTATGCCATACAACTGTAGGAGATTTCCTTCAAAAAAATGAGGTGTACATACCAGAGTTAAAAAAAGAAGAAGATATTTTCCTTTCTGATACTTCATTATAGTAACAAATTGAGGCTTCAAATGATGCATATTAGGCTCAACCACTGAAGTCACTTATGAGGATCGATTTTAGTTTCATAACTTTATGAGACAATATTTCTTCTGTTTTAAACATAATTTCCATATGAGACTATTTGTCAAAATATCATGAATTCCCTTGGGTGCCATATATCAACACTTCTTCTAATTTCGATTGTATGTATAAGTGTTAGAACGCCTATAAATATGATTCCATGCCAATAGAATTATATATCGTATAGGGATAAGAAACAACACGTAATGTAGAGGCCATGTACATATATATAGTATAATAATGGAAAAGAGTATTTGTACTATGTTTACAATGTCAATCAACTTTACTCGGCTAAGATGATTGCCATGAATTAAATACAAATGGTCTAGTCATATTTACATATATTCATACTTTCGTTCCAATGTGCATAGGATTTTAAATTACATATGTGATAAGCCAAAAGAGGTGAGATGGGTGCATAACCATACAAGGTGCCAAACAATGACAAGATGTGTAAGGCCATACATCTAAAACGTAAGCATTTTCTGAGGGGTTTTTAAAACTATGAGATTCCACATAACACATGGATATGGTGGTAAGATAGATATGTGAAGTGAGAGAAATACCCCTAATATATTAGTATAGTGAAAATTCTGTGACGATGAGATCGAAACTAAATTGAGTACAATACAAGTTTTCTAAAAATTTGAGAGTTATTAGAATCATGTGAAGTGGCTCAAATCAAAACATCTCTTATTCTATATTTATCGATTAATATGCATAATCATATGGTTATCCAAAAAAATTATTGTAAATATTTAAACAAATTCTAGTCCCTATCTTCAAAGTCGACCTTCTGCCACAAACAAATGCTCAGAAGGATGAACCAGAAATAAGGAGAATTACTCCTGCTATTATGGGGGAAAAATAGCTTGAGATATTTTTCAAAATTTCATTTAATTCCATGAGGAGTTATATCCTGGGTATGCTTCTACATTTTGATGAAGCCTTGAATTATGAAGAGAGATGAGGCTATGGAGTGTTATCAACGAGCTTCTTGGTGATTGCATTCCTTCTAGCTTGGGCTTGTCCTCAACCTAGCTCTAATACCATGTTAAATTTTAACATGTTCTTTGATTAGGACAATTAGATCAACATAATCCCAATTACTAATCCATTTTTTTTATTTTTGTAGTCACGTTTACCATTATAACTAAATAAAGAACATAAATCATAAATGCATAAGACAAGGCAAGACAAGAGAACACAAAATTGGTTCAATCAAGGGAAAAACCCCAAGAATGCTAAAACCCTTGATCAATTATTCTTCTTATTATTATCAAATTTTAAACAGATAAAAAGAAAGAGAGTACACTTAAAGTCAAATTAACTTGTCAATATGTAGAGTAATACCACTGTCTAGATGTCAAGGAAGTAACCCAACCAAGTGTTGAACCTTAGAATTTTCCTTTCTCTGACATCCTTCCTCATCACTTTTCCTTATTTTTTCATAAATCCATATACTCCAATCAATGATAAATTACATGTTTTATCTCAAAGAATGAATTTGAATGATTTTTGTGTTATCTTTTGATGTTATTGTTATTTGAATGGTTTTTTGTAACTCAGCTACTAAACGTAGCCTATTCTACAACTAATTTTTGTTTCTGCAGCTAATTTTATGGTTTGATAGGTTCCAAGGAGTGACTAAAGGAATGAGCCACATGGGCATCTCTAGAATGATCCATATATGGATTTTGTCCTATCCACCTAGTCAAAATCAATAGAAAAAGGTGTTCGTGATCGTGGTCAAAGTGTGGTCAAAGGACGTCATCTGAGAGTGAGGAAATATTAATTTTATCTGACGTAGAAAATCAAGAATTAACTATTTAGAATTTTCTTCTATGTTTGGATTTTAATCACCCTTTGTAGGTGGAACTAGCTCCTCACAGTTACATTTAAGCTAGTTTGTATACCAGTTGTTTGACGACCAAATAGTCTTAGTTTTCTGTAAACGTTGTGTATGATTTAGATTCTGTATTTTTCATAATACAAAGACCACTTTCGTAGTTCCAATTTGTTCTTAATGCACGTATAGTCTGCTAAGATGTCAAACTATTTTGTCGCAGAGGGACCCTCCACAGGAGGTGGTTTTTCATTAATTTTTTTAGTTTAATTTCATTATTTCTATTTTGTCAATTCATAAGTTAGATTTATATTTCTTTGCAGCTATTATTTAGATTAAATTTTTCATCATTTCATAGATTAAATTTATGATTGCTTTCTTAGTATTAGTTGTAGAATAACAGTGCAATCTTTGATTTCCTAGAACATCTCAAGAAAGTAGATTCTTCTATTTTCCAATTGGATTATGTTCGAGGCATTAGAGCTCACAGTTGTTTAGTTTTCCTTTACGTGCCTTTACACTTGTTTCCTAGATTACATCCTCAGTTAAATGTATAATTTAATTATTGTAAATCACTCCAAGAAGATTATTCTATCATACTTCGAAATTGGATGCTTGAGTATTTAACCTATATTGTAATTGAGTTTTCCTTTAAATTTTATTTAAATTATTTCTTAGATTAAATGTTCAAAACTAAAGTGTATTCAATTTCTTGTAAATCACGTCAAGAGGGTGACTCTGTCATACTTCCATATTGAATTATTGAGTAATTGATCATACAATAGTTTATTTTCCTATGAATTTGCTTTCATTTAAATTAGAATTGTCATTTCAATTCTTAGTCATAAGATTCATATTTCAATCCATGGAGTAGAAATAAGTTAAGATAGATTATAATTAACTTTAATTTTCAAAATATCAAAGTCATTAGAATAGTTAATATGTTTCTTAGATCAGATCCTAACCATCCAAAGTTTGATTCATTTTTATACAAATTAGAATAGTTCAAGAACACTTCCTTTTATTCCTTCTTTAAAAATTGGTTTTTAACATTTAAATTTCATTAGATTTATTTGATTCATTTCATAGCTCACATTTCTTAAAATTAACATTTAGACATAAAGAACAAAATCCCCCAAAACAACATAAAAACATACACAATGAAGTAAGAAGAAGGTTAACTAAGAATATATAGTGCTCCACACTTCATCAGACTACAAACCTTGGTTGATAATTTATGTTAAACAATTTAAGACATTAAATTGGCTAAAAATTTTAGCGTCGTTGCCAAGGAAGTGTAATTAGGTAGCCTCATTTCTTACATCTAAAAAAAAAATTATATGCGTAGAGAAATATATTATACGTGTAGACTCATAGCTAGAGGCAGGAGTTTAATTCCAACAACACCACTCACTCCACCTAGACCATGTAGTGATACACCACCATCTCAAACTCATTCCATAATTCACTAGATATAGACTCCCTGAAGTCTTAAGGCCATAAATCAAATCAGGAGGATCTCCTACTTCATCCACTGAGATAGTCTTAGAGGTAGAGGATCCTAGATCTCCAACAGAAGGAGTAACCTTTTTCACCTCTACAGGAGAACACATTCTAGATGAAGCATTAGAAATTTCTAGTGGAGATGAAGAAGAAGAAATTTTTTTCAATATCCCATTGATAGAATAACTAGAAGAAGATCAATTAAATTTAAAGTTAGAACCTTATATTAGCTATGAGGAATCTATAATGGCAGGAAGAGGAGAAGGAGGAGAAGGAGAAGGAGGAGACGGAGAAGGAGAAATTCTAAAAGGAGAAAATTTATTGTTTGGATGAGAAGGAGGTGGAGGATGAGGAAGAGGGAACAGAGGAGGAGGAAGAGGAGGTGAATAATACAGAAGAAATAGGTAAAATGATAATTCTTTCGTATTTCCTATAATTGATGGGGATACAAATGCCACAATGAAAAATATTTCACCTTGTATTCTTCCAAATTTTCATGGATTAAAGAGTGAAGATACTGAAACCTTTTTGTTTGAATTTGAAGTTTTATGTAGATATTATGATTACTTACAAGACTCTACAAAAATAAAGCTATTTCCTGCAACACTGAAAGGATCATCTTTAAAATGGTTCATGGGTTTAGTCACACAGTCTATTCGGAAATAGGATGAAATGAAAAGAGAATTTTTAGAGAGATATTTGGATTATTGCATACCTATTAATCATAATGATTAATTATTCAATATGATGCAAAGAGAGGATGAGAATTTGGGGGATCTAATTGAAATATTAAATTATAACATAAAGATATCTAAAATGGATAATTAATATCAAGATACTTTAAAAGCTCTTTTATTAAAAGCCATTAGATATGAGTGGAGAGACATTCTCAACATGATGGGGAAGGGAGATATCTCTCAACTCACATTACCTGACACTGTTTAATTATGTAGTCATCTCTCAAGGGGAAAATAAAAAACTGGGAAAAAACCAAGAGACCCTTCTCTTGCTAGAGTGAATAAATCTGCAACTCGAACAGTAAGTAGGGTAGAAATTGGAAATATGGTTGATGAATTCAAAACATATATTTTAGGGGGTCTTAGTGAACAAATAGACACCCTTAAATTACAAGACAAGCAGAAACCCTAAATTGATGCCTTAACTATTTTCTCTCCTAAATGCAGAAAGAAGAATGCTTTAAGAGAATGTCCTCTTGATGTAAAAGTCATAGTGACCTGTGTGATTTGCTCAGAAAATCATGAAGCTAAAATTTTCCCTTCAATTCCAGGTCTTAAAGATATTTTTCAGAAAGATGTAACTTCAAATCTAGAACCTCTTTTCTTTGTCTCTAGAAGAACATGGCAGGGGCCACAAACTGAAGGTTTTAACAACCAAATGTATACTCAAACCCCACCAAATAATTGGAATTATTGGCAACAATCTTGGCCCCAACCTCAACCTTAGGAACAAGGAATTCAAAATCCCTATGGTAGATATTCTCAATACTACCAATATCCTCCATCCTATCCAAACTATCCTCCTTAAAAAATTCCTCACTGGAATCAACAACCCCAACTCCAAAACCAAACTCCAAAACTTTCATTACCATTTCCATAAAGACCAAATCAACTACATTTCTAACCATTGAAAAACCCCAATAATAAAAATCATAAAAATGCCTACATTATATAAGGACAAAAATTTCAAACTTACATGATTAATCAACTAGATCTTAATGATGTGCAACTTATATCTGGTAGAATATTAGAGAGGAAAAATACTTTTGTTGTTATTCAAGAACAAGATAATTTTGAGGAAGAGTCTTTATAGCCAAATAAAATTTTTGAAGAGGGAACATATCTTCAAAACCAAAATTCTGAAA
The DNA here is from genome assembly GCA_034641835.2 of Pinus albicaulis. Taxonomy (NCBI): domain Eukaryota; kingdom Viridiplantae; phylum Streptophyta; class Pinopsida; order Pinales; family Pinaceae; genus Pinus; species Pinus albicaulis. The sequence continues at coordinate 431,793,964 of CM076580.1, forward strand.
ATGAAAAACAAAGAGAACCAACAAACTCAACTCTTATCATAGAGGAGCCATCACTATCTATTTCTAACCCTCCTTTTCCTGAAATATTAGAAGTTGATAGAGGGGTAGAAAAACATATAATGTTTCCCAATTATGATTTTCTAGATGAATCTAAAAATTTATACATCAAAATTCCTTTGCTACAGGCCATTAATGAGATTCCAATTCTAGCCAAAACAATAAAAGAGTTGAGTATGAAGAAAAAAAGAAGAAAAACCAAAGAAATAAAAAGAATTGAACTAGTAGGAAAAATTGCAGACATTTTGATCGGAAAAATTTCCAAACAAAAATATTTAGATCTAGGAAGTGTAGTTGTAAAAACACATACCAATGGTATTGAAATTCAAAATACATCGATTGATTTAGGAGCAGCTATAAATATCATGAGCAAATAAACCATGGAACAACTCAAGCTTCCAAATATTCACTATACACCTACATTACGACAATTAGCAGATAGATTTGTAATCAAGCCAGATGGTGTATTACAACACATTTCAGTATCCTTAGACTCTTGTGATTATCCAATCGATTTTATGATTTTAACTCCCAAGAAAAATCTAGGAGGACATCCACTAATATTAGGAAGACCTTGGTTTCCTACAGCTGCTACTTTCATTAGTTGTAGATCTGGTGACATGTATATCTCTAATGGTAACTCAACAAAGAAATTCACTCTATATCCTTTAGCAAAAATAATCACAGAATCAGAACATTAAGAATGTATTGATGATGACAATTGTATACAACCTCTCTTTACTCTTTCAAGCATTAGTGAAGATAGTCAAATCTTAAATTCAATAGAAAACTTTGAATCATATTCGGAATATGAACATAATCAATTTCAAGAACAATGCAATATTGAATATTTGTCATGCAGTCAGATGTCTCTATACTCTATGGAAGAGTTTGGTAACTCTAAAGTTGAAATCTTTCTGGGAAAATATTTAAACATAAATAAAAACTTGGAAATATTAAAACAGGAAAAGTTAATCAAAAAATTACAACAAAATTTTTCTACATATGCATGAGAATACACTAACATGAAAGGAATTAGTTCTAAGACTTGTATACATCACATGTACATTGAAGAAAATTGTAAACCTATTAGACAATCTCAAAGAAGGATGAATCCAAATCTCAGGGAAATTGTGAAAGAAGAATTGCAAATTTTTTTGAATGTGAACTTCATTTACCCAATTTCATACAGTCAGTGGTTTTCTCCCTTAGTGATTGTACCTAAAAATAATGGTAAGTGGAGGGTATGCATGGAATATGGAGAGTTGAATAAAGCTACCCTAAAGGATCATTTTTCTTTACCTTTTATAGATCAAGTATTGGATACATTAGTAGGAAATAAGTATTTCTCATTCTTGGATGGTTTTAGTGGTTACAATCAGATTCAGGTAGCACCTGATGACCAATATAAAACCACATTCACCTATCTATGGGGAACTTATTCCTACCGAGTACTTCCTTTTGGTTTGTGCAATGCAACTGTAATATTCCAAAGGGCATTACAAGAAATTTTTTCTAATCTAATAAATGATTGTGTAGAAGTATATATGGACAATTTTACAGTTTATGGGAATTCATTTGAAGAAGCTTTATAAAATTTGGAAAAATTTCTTAAAATATGGAAAGAAGAAAATCTTTCATTAAGTCATGAAAAATGTTTTATGATGTTTACTAAAGGAATTATTTTAGGACATAACATTTTAGGACATTGAATTAAATTTGATTAATCTAAAGTTGAAGTCACCTCAAAATTATTAATTCCAAATTCTCAAAATGATGTTAGAAGTTTTCTAGGATTCACAAGGTATTATAGAAGATTTATATTAAACTGCACTAAAATAGTATCCCCACTCTTCAAATTACTTAACAAATATTGTGAACTCAGTTGGAATCCTGATTGCCAATTGGCATTTGAAACTTTAAAAACAAAAATTTCTGAAGCACCCATCTCAAGATGTCCAAATTGGAAACCACTTTTTCATATTTCAACAAATGCTTTAGATACAGCTCTGGAAGTTGTATTAGGACAAAAATATTTGATCCCCTATGCCATCTATTACACAAGAAAAAAATTGACTCATACTGAGTTAAATTACACTATAACTGAAAAATAATCCCTAGTTGTTGTTCATGCTATCAATAAATTTAGACATTATATCACCGACTACGAAACCTTTATTCATATAGATCACTATGAAATTAGATATTTATTGAATAAACCTATTATTAATGGAAGATTCACAAGATGGTTATTAATCCTACGGGATTTCAATATCACCATTCTAGACTACCCTGGAAAACAAAACACAGTTGTTGATTTCTTATATAGAATTCAAAATGTCAAAAATGATACTCCAGTTGAGAATAATTTTCCCGATGAACATATTTTTGCAATAACTATTAAATATCCTTGGTTTGTAGATATTTCTAATTACTTAGTCACTGGAAAGTTACCTGCACACTTTTTTCCTAGAGATAAAAGAAGAATTATTCAAAAAAGTGCACTTTACTCATGGATTAATGATGAATTGTGTAAAACAGGTACAGATCTTATTATCAGAAGGTGTGTTCGAGAAGATGAAATGCTTGAGATTCTTAAGGAATGTCATGATAAAACCTATGGTGGACACTTTGCGGATAAGAGGACAGGCTATAAAATCCTTCATTTAGGATATTTTTGGCCATCCATATTTAAAGATACTAGGGAGTATGTCAAAAGGTGAGACAACTGTCAAAGAATGGGGAAAATTGTTCCTACAAATGAAATTCCAATACAACCTCAGGTACTCATCGAAACATTTGAAAAATGGGCCTTGGATTTTGTTGGACAAATCAATTCACCATATAATCAAAAGAAATATATTTTGGTATGTACTAATTATGTCACTAAATGGGTAGAGGCTAAAGCACTTTCTTTAGCTAATGCAAATTTCGTAGTTAAATTTGTTTTTGAGGATATCTTCACTTATTTTTGTGTTCCAAGAGAAATTGTGATAGATCAGGGATCCCATTTTACATCCAAGTTGGTGGAAAATCTCGTGGAGAACTACAAGATCAAGCATAGAAAATCCACTCCTTATCATACAAAAGCAAATGGTCAAGTGGAGTCTACCAATAAAGTGAACGAAGGAATTCTCACTAAGACTATATATCTATAGAGGAGAGATTGGAAAGAGAGGCTTCCTGAGGCCTTAGGGCCTACTGAACCACATGGATGAATACAACAAGACATACTCCCTATGAACTTTTTTATGGGAAGCAAGTACTATTTCCTATAGAATTTCAGATCCAAACCTTCAAGATGGTAGTCCAATTGGGGCTTGACTTATCAGAAGCATAGAATCATATATTAGAGCAAGTTAATGAGCTTGATGAAATCAAGAAATATGGAGTTCAAAGAACCAGTATAGTCTAATAGAAAAGGTTCAAATGGCATGATAAATATATCAAGGAGAAGAATTTTCAAGCAAGGGATTGGGAACTTTTGTGCGATTCAAAGTTCAAAGACTCTCAAGGAAAGTTTCAGATTCATTGACTTGGGCCTTATGAGATTGAAAAATTCTTTGACAATGGAGTAGTCAAGATAAGCAAAATTGATGAAGAAAAGGTTCCTCTTCTTGTGAATGGACATCGATTAAAAGTCTATCATAATCCAATTTCAAGAGAATACTTTATCAAAATTTTCCAAGATAATACTGATATGAAGTTAGTGAAGAAGAATCCTTCTTCTTCCCCAACTTAGTCTTTTTATTATTATTATATATATATATATATATATTATTCAAAAAAATGAATAATAAAGATAAATAAATAATTGTATAAGTATGAAAACGAATTGATGATTGGCATCCTTATACAGAAAATATAGGATGAAAATCATAATTCTGACATATTATATTTTCCATTGCATTTCTCAAAATCCTAAAAATCTTTGTTCACATTCTTTTCTAACAGAAATAAAAATTAGTACATAACTACTTCAATTCTGGAGATGATATTCCATTCTATAGCTGACATTCCATTTTGCAGTTGATACCATATTCTGTGGCCCTGTCACATTTTTACAGCCTACTGAAGCAAGAATATTTGAGCACAGGAAATTGAGAACTCCATTTGAAGGCCATCATTCTAAAGGATACCTAAAGAATTAACACGAAGGAAATAGAAACAAAAGGTTAGTTCTAAAGGTAACTTACATAAATTTATTTAAATATCAAGGTCAAAAACATTAGCATGTATAACGTAGATGATCACATGCTGCCTCAACATGTCATCATTTGATTTGATATGGACTCATATCATATCATAGATTGGCCACATCATTTGCATCATGTTTCATAATGGTCCATAACGCCCCATTTATTATTAAACGGTCATATCGTGTTGTCGTGACCTATCATATACATTTCTTAAAACCCCATCAAATATCCATCTCATTCATTCCTGCAAGCCCTCGACATCCTTGACTAGATCCGCAACTCAATTCACTTCATACAGAGAAGGATAATTATGAAGGCTAGACTCTTCACGATAGGAGACATGGGTTTGATAGTCAAGACTAAACTGGTGTAGCTAAGTACATGGAGGGTTATTTTCAAATCAAAGAGATCCTACAAAAGCCTAAGTGGCTCAAGTTTATAGAAAAATTTGATGGTTTCCACAAAGATATCACTAAGTATTTTACGAGGTATTTTGATGGAATGGAAGTCAAAATAGGAGACATAAAATTTTCAATGACCGAGGCATTCATAACTGAAGCCACAGAGCTCCCAAGAGTTGGCGAAAGGCAGTTCAAAAGAAAATAATTTCACAATGAAGCATGGAGAGTTTTCCTCAAAAACTAGGTATGGATACTTCTATTAACAAAAGGGAATTCCTAGCTCAACACTCAAGAAGAAATGGAGGAACATGCTTTTAATTTTGAGAAGTTTATTGCTTGTGAAGGTAGATTTGGTTGCATGTTTGTGTATCATATTCGGTTGTTGATGGAATTTTTGGAGGATGGTGAAATAAATATTCCTTTATTTTTACTGAATAGCTTAAAAAGAATGTCTACAAATGTATAGAAGAGAATTCAATTTATAGAAAAATTTATGCACCATCATGGGTTGGTAAAAATACTTCTTGAATTACATTTGAAAAGTATAGGAGATCCTTGGGAGACTTTTCTTATTAGAAACCATTTCCAAGATGAGCCAGAACAGCCTAAGGAATACAAGACTAGGAAAAGTAGAAGAAAGAAGATTGATACAAGCATTGAAGAAAAACCTTCACCTCCACTGCAGCAAAATGAAGAGGAAATCACCCTTGTAGAATTTATGAGGAACAAGAAGTAGGGTAGAGTTAAGATAGGAGGTAAACAATAAAAGAAGAGCAAGGTTACGAGTGAAGAAAATGTAAACCCTCTACAACTGAGGAGAAGCTCTAGACTCTAAGGGTCAATGAATAAGACATTACCACAAGAAACAGAGTTTATGAATTTAGAGGAAGAACCTCTAGTGCCATCTCCCATCAATATCTCTCCTCCACATATCCCTATAAATTCTCCTATACATAATTTTGAAGGCAGTCCCAGTAGAAGATCTCGAGGCATAGTCCCACTACATCAAGAGATATATGACTAGAGAGGGTCATTGGAGAAAAGGAATGCAACAATGAATCTAGAACCACCTATCAATCCACAAGAACATCTGGTTGACATGCTTAAACAAGAAATCTATGAGCTAGAGTTATTGAATAGGCATATTAAATAGGAAAATGAAGCTTTAAAGAAGTAGAACCAATTGGAGAAAGTAATTGATGATAACACCATCATACATTTGGGATTGTGGTACAAAAAGAACATAACGTTAAAAATAAAGAACAAATCACTGAAAATGGAAGTCATCAATCTCAAATACAAACTCCTTATGGGGAAGCCCATGATGGCAGCCACTTCAATGAAAAGAAAGAAGAGAAAACTGGATGTATTAGCAGAAGTGTTTGAACAAATGCAATTGGAGAAGGAAGTTCACATTTTTGATAAATTTCATGAGGACATGCAATGGTTTCTTAGTGGGGGGTATGTTGAACCTCAAAATTGTCCTTTCTCTGACATCCTTTGTCATCACTTTTCCTTACATTTTCATAAACCCATACACTCCAATCAATGATAAATGACATGCTTTATCTCAAAGATTGCATTTGAATTCTTTCTATGTTATGTTTTGATGTTCTTGTTATTTTAATGGATTTTTGTAACTCAGCTACAGAACACAACCTATTCTGCAACTAATTGTTGTTTCTGCAGCTACTTTTATGGTTTGATAGGTACCGAGGAGCGAATAAACGAAAATTCCACCTTGGAATCTCCAGACTGATCCATATATGGATTTTGTCCTATCCACTTGTTTGAGATCAACAGAAAGAAGGTGATTGTGATGGTGGTCAAAGTGTGGTCAAAGGACATGATCCGAGAGTGAGGAACTCTTGATTTGATTTGACGTAGCAAATCAAGAGTCAACCATTTAGAATTTACTTCTATGTTTCGGTCGTAATCGCCATATGTAGGTGGAATTAGCTCCTGACAGTTACATTTAAGTTTTTTTAAATACCAGTTTATTGAAGACCGAAGACAGTCTTAATTTTCTATAAATGTTGTAAATCATGTCAAGAAGGTGACTTTGTCATACTTCCATATTGAATGCTTGAGTAATTGATCATACAATATTTGATTTTCCTTTGAATCTGCTTTCATTTAGATTAGCATTGTCATTTAAATTCTCAGTCATAAGATTCATATTTCAATCCATGGAGTAGAACTGAGTTAAGATAGATTAGAATTAACTTTAATTTTCAAAAGCTCAATGTCATTAGAATAGATACTCTGTTTTTTAGATCAGATTATAAGCATCCAAAGTTTGATTCAGTTTTATGCAAATTAGAGTAGTTAAAGAACACTTTCTTTTCTTCCTTCCCTAAAAATTAGTTTTTAACATTTAAATTTCATTAGATTTAGTTGATTCATTTCATAGTTCTCATTTCTTAAAATTAACATTTAGACGTAAAGAACAAAATCTCGCAAAACAACATAGAAACATACACAACAAAGTAAGAAGAAGGTTAACTAAGCGTATATAGTGCACCACACTTCATCAGATTAAAAACCTCGGTTGATAATTTATGCTAAAAAATTTAAGACATTAAATTGGCTAAACACCAAGTATGCACTTCTATTTGTTTATCTCATCAGTGGTTCATATTCGATAATGCAGCCATATAACGAACTTCAAAAGTAATAAGATCCTGGATGCAGCATTATTTTATGATGATGAGAAACAAAAATTAGATTGATCCTGAACTGAATATCTAGATAGGGCATAAATCTGTCATAACATAGAACATCAAACTCATGATATAAACCTCAAAAACATTAGACATTCTTAGTAGTGAAGGTGACTTAGACGAGGCTAATACCTTGGCCTATTTTCTTCCATTCAACTAGGGTTTGAACCTTCCATACTCCATAGAAGGTCTAGGGAAAGCAAGGGTAAGAATAATACGGTCTAGAACTATCGTAAACACTAATAAATCTAGTTCATATATGCCACCAACAACCATAGTATTTTTCCTGAGATACTTGGCCTGATGTGGGGAAGGGATTTACAACATGAAACTATCCAGACATGCCCTAAAAACCCATGGCACTCCCAATAGAAGATTCTTGGCCCTGTGGTGGAATAGGAAACCCAAAATAGAATACTCCTTTGTTCTCCTTCTTAGCTCTCCTACCTTAGACATGATTTTACCATTTTTATATGTAAAATGAGGTTGAAAGAAATTCTATATATACTAGTCGTTGGGGTGGAAGAGACATGAATTTTGGGCTTATTGATTTGATATATAACTAAGGCCGACCTTGTTAATTTTACATGAGATAAACGTAAATTCAAAATCACATTTCTCCTTCACCAAATTCGACGATCCTTAGGTCAAGTTTGGTCCTCTCTAAAAGATGAATTTAGCGGTACAATTATCATCACCAAAGGATATTTCCAAAGTGGAATTTGGCCCTAGTTTCCAATTTTAACATGATCTCTAGCTGTGCCTTAGTCCATCAAGGGCACAACACATTGACTCCTGCAAAGTTTTTCACAAATACACTTGTGAACAACTCTTAATATTTCCACTACTACTCCTCAACTACTCAATGACTTTAACCAACTATGGCCTTCCTGTACTACACCGATGAAGACCAAATTAGGGTGTAGAGGGCTTCCATCTGTCATTTCAGCATGTTCATTTCCCATAATGAACATGTTCTAAGAGGTCTTCCCATCATCTTCTGTAGAATTCCTTCTCCACACACAAGTCTTGGGCTCCACAAACTACTCCTAGTTGATCAGACCCTTGAGCTCAACAATTGCCTTTCTAGTAACCACTTGGCCATTATCACATTTTCCTTCAAAATACCATAAATTCCCAATCATGTACACACTTGGTCCACTCACACGTTTCCCTCCAAAAATCCACGAGTGACCAATCCTCATTATAACATCTGCTCCTTGTTAGGGCATCCAAAATCTAGGATACCCCTCCACATTGTTACTAAAATACTTCAACATGTACTCATCATAAATCCATCATTAAGAGGCCATTTGTAGCTCCCTATTTTGTTGTTCTCTTTCCCTTGAATTTTTTTCTTCTATAAGACTAGTTAGGGCACAACAATAGCCCTAACCCACTCCCTCAACACTCCTTCAAGTACCCTTCAATATGACCAAGTCACTGTAGAATATGTCTCTTAGGAAAGAGCTCAAACCAACCTAGTTAACCCTAAACTCATTTTCTTCCATAGGGTGCAAAGTATATAATCCAAAAATGTTCAAATCTAGTCCCAACATAAGTCATCAATGAAGAAAATACATACCTATGAACTGTTGTTCATGGGAAAAGTTGTGTCACTGATTAGGGCTCCCACTGTAACCTATAAAAACCCAAAAAATATGACAAAAACACACATTAAAAAAATGTGACCTCTCTCCTCAAAGGTGATTGAACTCACTACTTGGAGAGGAACATACAACTCCATGTTAGAGCTATTTTGAACCTCAAAATTACCTACATTCCTACGACCTAATCATCACATCAAAGTCTCTTCCTCGACCTATTTCAAGGAGGACATTCCTCTATTTTTTTCGCCTAGAACAACCTTTAATAGGTGTGGCCTTCACATACACCTTGTTACCTCTTCAAACCATCCCTAAGGAGTAAATACAAGCTCCTTTCCTTGAAGCCTATAACAAGGTATCTTGGTTTTGCAAAACACTCACAAGGGTGACCTTAAACATCCCCTCTCCCTCGTTTGAAGCATCCATGTATTGTGACTTCCACAGAAAATGTTTCTCCCTCTTCTATACGAACCTCCTTCTCTCCTTGACTAACTCAACCTCCCTCCATGCTTTAAAAACCCTTCAAACATACCTCAAAATAATCCTACACAACATATTCTTCTTTCTAAAGTGCTCTTCATTCTGCGACCCAGACTAGGGTAGGTATGTCGACTTCTTATATTCCTCACATGATCTCTTATGTTGCTAAAATGGATGGTCTAAATGGCCTCCACTCATCTCCTATTTATACACAAATAGAAGGGTCAGATGAAAATGAAGGGTGATTTTTATTGGACGAATTCTCCTCAATATTACATAACTTGACTATCCAAATAGTAATTAAAACTTCAAAAATTCATAACTCATGTTTTATAGCTTTGATTTTAGTGATTTTGGAAGTGTTAGAATCACCGTGAAAAGATCTATCACCTCAAATTTCTCATGCTCAAACTATTCATGCTTTTCGCTCAAATAACGATGGGTGAAAAACCCCAAGCTTGGGTTCCAAGTCCACAAGTGACTTGTAGCACTTTTCCCTCCAAACCCCGAACCTTAGGTATTAGAGTACCTACTGAGCTAGAAAAAGAAAATCTTCCCATCCTCATCATACCTCTAGACCAAATATGCCCCCTCCTCGTTTTCCATTATCCATTGAAAGAAAAATCCAACGCATGCACCTGAGCGATGGAGGCCCATTCCATATGTTCCAACACCCCTCCTCGACCGCCAGGAAGGATTAATCCTCCAATATTAATTTTCCATCCCTGCATCACGATTATTTAATAATTTTACCATCAATAAAAATGTCTCTCTATCCTGTGGGAGTATGTCCACTACCTCCTGCCTCCCAAATTTTATTATTATATATTTTTTATATGGCCAAGAAACCTGCATGCACTTACGTGTGAGTTATTTGGTCGACATATATGCCACCAAAAAATTCAACATCCCAAGAAATTTTCCCCTTCCTCTTCTTTCGAATTTGTGTCCCTAAACTTGGTATGTTTTATTTAGTTAAATTTACATTTTTTATGATAAACAAGTAATGTTATTGGGACTATTATAAATACAAGAGTTATGCCTGTTGCAATTCGATGATCATTTTAGTGAGAGGAAGTAACCTAGCGACTCATTGAGTAGACAAGGAACCAAGGAAGATTTGAGGTAAGATAGTCTGAGGTCCAAAATGAAAGGAGATAGATATCTGAATAATTGAGAAAAGGAAATTGTTAGGGAAAAAATATATACAAACTTGTGGAGTGTGAGGAAAATTCCATGAGGATTAATGAGGTTTGAGATAAGTAAAAAAATATGAGTATAAGAGAGAATGTGAAGAAAATCTAAAGAACCTTGTCAACGTAGTGTAAAAAAATTTAGAAGGCACTACCAAAAAACTATATAACTGAGAAGGTTTCTGAAATATATATTTGATCAAAGTTTTGAAGTGTATATGTGATAAAGAAAAGGTTTGAAGGAGAGAATATATGAAACATATTTCTGTGATATATTCTCTGTGGAAAGAGGGATAGGTTCTTAGTAATAGGGTTTGTTTTTTCTTGGGGAGAAAAGTTGTGATCAAGCTTTTCAAGTTTGAGTTGACTATAATCCAATTGGAGTTGCTGTGAAATAAATATTTTCATCGAATCAAATTTGACTGTACTTCTCAATATATCTTTTGAAGAGTTTTTTTGTAATAGATTATTTGGAGTGATTTTTAAGAAATCCTTTGAAGCATTTATGAATAGATTTAAAGTCAGATCTAAAACAGAAGTAAAGTAATCCTTGCACACTGAAGGAAATTCTTTAAAGCACACATGAAGAGATGAGGAGACACCTTCATTGAATGATAAAATGATAGCATAGTTTGAGTATATTTTGAGTTAACAATAGAGTGCATTAATGATAACATTAATTGAGAACTCATCAAGCCTTTGTTGAAACAATAGTAACTCTTGAAGCATAGTTGAAGACCAACACTTGAAGACTTGTTTTTTTGACGCAGACATCCTTGGAGTATAGTTGAAGACTAGCACTTAAAGACATTTTTTTTTTGAGGAGTCATCCTTGGAGTGTAGTTTAATATCAACGCTTGATGACATGTTTTGTTGCCACAATGATAAAAGTTTTTCTGAATCAAACCTAGAGTTTCTCTAGAGGTAGATTTAAGAGAAATTTGTAGATCGATCTTGGATAGTTTTTTTAGAAGTATTTGAAGTTTTTGATGGAGTTGTGAAGCAGTATTGAAGTAACCTTAAGGGATTGAAGAAAAATTAGAGGGTTGGATCCCTAGATGATTGGAGTCATAATACAAGGTTGGACCCTTGAGAGAGACTAGGTTGGAGCTTGGATTTGTAGCTGAATATTAGAGTCCTCATTCAGGGTTGGATTCCTAAAGGAGTTAAAGACTTTGTTGTACAAGTTGGAGCTTTGGTTTTAATAGTCCTTGTAATTTTCATTAATAAAATTATTTTATTATTGCACATCTTGTGTTTTGGTTTAACTGGTGATTTTAATTGGAATAATATAACAATTTTAAATAAATATTGATTCAACCCCCCATCTCAATATTGTTTTACACTAGCACACCTTAAATTTTTTTTTTAACCTTGAAATGTTTTTATTGACGTTCTAGAAGGAACTTTCACAATGCAATGTTACTGTTGGTAATATGGTTTTTTATGATAGAAGGAAATCTGACATGTGTTAGATTCCCTTCACCTTGGAATGTTTTATTAGTAATGTTCTTGTGTTTGTGTTAAAAAGAAATATAGCATGCACAAGATTTCTTTTGGCATGCAATGTTGTTTTTGTTAGTGTGCTTGTATTTTAGCTACATGTAAAGCTAACATGAATTAAATTTATTTCACCTTGGAATGTTGTTATTGGAAATGTGCTTGTGTTTGGGCTAGAAACTATGCTTGATTTAGTTTCCTCTGCAATATTTTTGTCAATTTGGTTGTTTATGATAGAAGGAAATATAGCACGTGTTAGATTTAATCTACTTAGAAATGGAAATGTGTTTGTGTTTGGGCTAGAAGTTGTGCGAGATTTATTTCGCTATGAAATATTGTTTTTGTCAATTTGGTTGTTTATTATAGAATTAAATATAACACATGTTACATTTCCTTCACCTTGGAAATGTGTTTGTGTTTGTGTTAGAAACAAATATAGCATGCGCTAGATTTATTTTGGCATAAAATGTTGTTGTTGGTAGTATGCTTGTAGTTATGCTACATGTAAAGCTAAAATGCGTTAAATTTATTTTACCTTGCGATGTTTTTATTGCAAATGTGCTTGTTTTTGTGATAGAAGTTGTTCTAAATATATTTTTCCATGCAATGTTGTTGTTGGAAATATTATTTTTTTTATGGGGGAAGAAAATCTAAGACGCTATATTTCTTTCACCCTACAATGTTGTTGCGTGATTGTGCTTGTGATATGTGTAAATCTAGCACGTGTTAGATTTTATTCACCTTGAAATGTTGTTATTGGAAACATACTTCTATTTTGGCTCGAAATAAATCTAGTATGCACTGGATTTCTTTTTCACTACAATGTGGTTGTTGGCAATATTCTTTTGTCTGTACTAAAAGAAAATCTACCATGTGTTAGATTTATTTTATCTAGAAAGTTTGTAATGTGTTTGTATTTTTGCTAGGAGGAGATCCAACATACATTAGATTTATTTCACCCTTCTATGAGTTTATTTATAATGTTGTTGTATATGCGTTAAAAGGAAATCTAGCGGGCACTAGATTTCTTTCAGATGCAATGTTGTTGTTGGAAATTAAATTGTTTGTGCTAGAAGGAAATGTAGTATGTGTCATATTTCCTTCACCTTATAATGATGTTATTTGAAATGTTCTTGAAATTGTGGTAAAATTAAATCTACCATGTGCTATAATTCTTTTTCCCTAGAATGTTGTTGGTAATATGTTTGCGTTCATGCTATGACAAAATCTAGCATAAGTTAGATTCTTTAACCATACAATGTTATGTGTTTGTGTTTGTGCTATAAGTACATCTACCACACATTGGATTTATTTTGTATTGCAATGATGTTTTTGAAAATATTCTTCTTTGTGCTAGAACTAAATCTAATATGCAATACTTTCTTTCACCCTACAATATTGATAAGGAAACCAAGCATGTGTTATATTTCATTCACCTTGCAATGTAGTTATTGGTGACATGTTTTTGTTTGAGATATAAGTACAAATAACATGTTAGATTTAATTCACCCTGAAATATTGTTATTGGAATTATGCTCATGTTTGTGATAGATGAAAATCTAGCATGAGATATATTTATTTTATACTAAAATATTGATTTTGGAAATATGTTTGTCTATGGTGGAAGGAATTCTAGCATGCAATAAATTTATTTTGCAATGCAATATTGGTGTTAGAAATGTTCTTGTGCTTGTACTACAATAAAACATATTATGCAATATTTTCTTTTGCATTGCAATATTCTTGTTGGAAAAGTTCTTGTATATGTGATAGAATGAAATATAACGTACATTGTATTTATTTTGTAATGAAATATTGTTGGAAATGTACTTGTGTTTTTTATAGAAGGAAATATCTCATGAGTTGGATTTTGTTTTCCCTATAATTATATTTTTGGCAATGTGATTGTGTTTGTGCTAGAAGTAAATCAAGCGCATGCTAGATATCTTCCACCCTGCGATGTTGTTTTTGGCAATGTGATTATGTTTGTGCTAGAATAAACTCTATAATGTCTAAGATTTCTTTTAATTTGCATTTTTTTGGTGAGTAATATGCTTCTATTTATGTTAGAAGAAAATTCAGCTTGTGGTGGACCTCATTCACCTAAGAATATTGTTGTTGGAAATATTCTTGTGTTTGTGCTAGATTTATTTGACCATGTAATGTTGCTTCTGGAAATATAATTATATGTGTAGTAGAATGAATGATATTGATTGTTAGCTTTCATTTGAGGTGCAATTTTGTTGTTCGAAATGGGATTCTACTTGTGATAGAATTAAAGCTAGCACACATTATCTTTCCTTCATAATGCAATGATGTCTTTAGAAATATGTTTGCCGTTACGCTAGATGTTAGGATATTCCGACACATAGGAAGTAGTTAAGACTAACTTAGTCTAGTGTAGAGTTAGGTAAAGTGTGTTTCTTTACCATGTACATTTGTAACTTATAATACAGCAGTCACGATTTGTAGTAATCCGCTGGTTATCTCTATCCTCAGTATTAACGACACTTGATCCGTGGCTTAGCACCCTATTGTTCCATGATCTCTATTTAAAGAGCATGGAGGGTCATTTGTCTGGTGATCATTTATGAGAGAAACATATGTAACTTTTCCTTTTATATTAATAAATTTACTGAAGTGGTCGCGTTGGCTCAGGTTGTGGACTATTTCCCTCTTTGAGGGTTTTAACGACGTGATTATACTAGTGTACTGATTTCTGATGTGTTTGTGAGTGGTGACCTTTGGTTATTGATCTAAGGAAATTACCCTATAAATTCCTACATGGTATCAGAGCTAATTTAAGGGCCAAATCCATTGTTGATCTCAATATGAAGCCGGTTTGACTACATGTGAATGTCGTTTTGTAGATCTACTACCTGTAAAAAAAATTGGGCTTGGAGAACTGCTTTGTTGTGTCTGGAGCATCTGTTATAGTGAGGAATGCCTTTTGTTTCATGCGAAAAGGTTTCTAGTTTCCCAAGTTATGACAATTTACATCTGGAGGTATAAAGCATTTGTTTTGCAGTTATATTTGTTAATAGTTTTGCTTATTTCGGTTTCTTCTATTTATTTTCAGTTTTTAGGTTTTATTTATTTACTGGATCTATGCCCTCTTATCTATGTATTCTATTTTATGTGCGCTGCGTGCGATCTCGGCAAATCAGAAACAAGAAAAGGGATTTTTTTCCCTGCGTATACTCCTTCCCCGCGTCTTTGTGCGATCTCGGGAAATCAGAAAGAGTGAAAATTTTGATAATTGTCGGTAAGGGTAGCCGAAAATCTAACAATATTCCATAAGGCTTTGCATTTTCATTTTTTTTTCTTGGATTTTGTTTTTTTTGTGCAGGGAGAGGCATGCACACCGAAGAGTTAAAAAAAATAAAAAAACCCTTCCTCCTTTCAAACAATAACAGAATCCTTTTACTATCACTTGGGTTCAAATCTCTTTCTCAAGCTTCTTTTGGTAAAAAGCTTTTGTTAAAGGGTTTTTTTTTTAAAGTTGAACTTCAGCACCAAATTTCAAACTGTTCTCGTAACTATTCAACATCTAAAACTCAGTTTTTCTAAAAGGCATAACTTCTTCATCCAGAAACCATTTTTTGAGCCATTTTTTTTAATCAACCTATTTTTTCAAGATTTTTCCATTGCATCAGTTAGTTTCAGCCCTTTTCAGCTTCAATTTTTTTTAAAAAAATGGGAGGTGCATGCCCGGTTATTCTTAACAGCACCAATTATTTCCAATGGCTACCTCACATGGTAGATATACTTAGAAGTAAAGGGCTCCATAGAATAGCCATAGGACAAGAAACTAAACCTTCTGAGGATGATAAAGTTTCTAAATGGGAAGATAAACAAGATCAAGCATGAGGGTTGATAGGAATGTCCATTGCTCAAGATCTTCGATTTCATATCCTTGACATTGACACCCCTGAGGAAGTCGTGGAAAAGCTAAAAATTGTTTTTGGCATTCAAAATCAAATCACGGCCCACAAGCTTGAAAATGAGTTGCTTACTTTGGACCCTAATAATTTCTTCTCCATTGAATATTTTTTGTCTAAATTCAAGACCCTTAGAATCATTTTAGAAGGTTGTAAGATAAAAAAGGACAATGGTAGCCTCATCAATTCCATTCTTTCTAATCCTGGCCCTGCATACTCTATATTTGTTTCCACCTTGCATTCCACTAGAAAAGCCATCATTTTTTCAGGAATCACCTACAAGAACCCCTCTTTTGATTCCTTTTGCAATTATTTGATAAGGGAACAAGAAAAACTCTTACACCTTGGTCTTATCACTTCTGAAAATGCTTCTAAGAAAGCCCTTGCAGCCCAAAAAAAACCATATGAAAATAACCCCAAGAAGTAGTATCCTAAAATGTATGGTCCTAAATCAAACAAGGGTCATAAGCAATTTTAGCTGCAAACTGAAAAAGCAACTCACTCAAATGATAAGGAAAATAAAAAAAAAAGGGAGGAAAACAGATAAAAATTGCAACATTTGTAATTATGATGGCCATATAGAGTCCAAATGTTTTAAGAAGATGGAAGCCTTAGAAGTAGAAATGAAGAAGAACAACGTCAATTTGGAGCACTCTTCACCATCATCTTTAGGCATGGCACTTTCTGCTTGTGGTTGTCAAGCATCAAGATCTGGTTATGCATTAAACGTATATTCTTCTTCTCCTTCTCCTGAGTGGCTCATTGATTCTAGAGCTTCTTACCACATGGACAAAAATAAAGCCATGTTTTATTCTTTAAATGATTGTAACACCAAACATATTTATGTTGGTGATGATAGATCTCTTAATGTTGTAGGATCTGGAACCATTCATCTAGATAATGGTCAGTTTAATGACGTACTATGTGTTCCTACCTTGTCATGCAACCTTCTATCTATTTATCGGATAACTCATTCAGGTGAAGGGAAAATAGTAGAATTCTCACCTCATGATGTTGTAATCAACGAGCTCAAATATCCTAGACATTTTTTAGCTACTGGCATTGTTGATGATTCCATAAGGTTGTATAAGTTTGACAAATTTGGGTCATCATGTCTTCCCTCGGTTTTTGTTGCTCACAATGATGAAGTGAGCAAACTTTGGCATGAGAAATTTGGTCACTTTAACTATCGCTCTCTTTAAACTCTATGTAACGAAAATATGGTGACAGGCCTTCCTATGGTATCTTGCCGAGATGGTATTTTCTCTGGATGTGTACTCGAAAAAAATCATTGGGATAGTTTTGAAAAATTTGCCTCTTGGCACGCTTCAGCCCCTTTGTAGCTTGTGCACAGTGATTTATGTGGTCCACTTCCTATTGTTTCTTTCTCTGGTTGCAAGTACTTCTTAACTTTCATTGATGTCGCACTTGGGTATACTTCTTGAAACTCAAGAGTGAAGTTTTTAACATGTTCTTGGCCTTTAAGGCCTTTGTTGAGAAACAATTTGGACATGAAATTCTCAAGTTAACATCAGACAATGGCAGAGAATATGTTAACAACAAATTTATCAACTTCTACACTGAGCATGACATTCAATTGCAACATATTGTTCCATATACTCCACAACAAAATGGTGTAGTTGAAAGGAAGAATCACACCTTAAAAGAAATGGCTAATTGTATGCTTCAATCTAAAGGACTTAGTCTCAATTTTTGGGCAGAAGAAATTAACTGTGCAAATTACATAGTAAATCACACTCCTACTAAGGTTTTAAAGAATGTAATTCCAGAAGAATCTCGGAGCTCATTCAAACTAGATGTAAGTCACTTTCGTGTTTTTGGAAGTGATGCTTAGGCCCATATTCCTGATGTGAAACATAAAGCCTTAGAACCTAAGAGTGAGAAATGCATTTTTGTTGGATATTTTGAAGATGTCAAAGGATATAGACTTCTTCAACAAAAATCCAAAAATATAATCATTAGAAGAGATGTAAAATTTGATGAAAATAAATTGGCCTATGAGCCTAGTTCGATGGGTGTGCCACCTTTGGCCTGCGAGCCTAGTTCGGCGGGTGTGCCACCTTTGACCTGCGAGCCTGATTTGACATATGTGCCACCTCTCTCTCTCTCTCTCTTCTATTCTTAATAGTATTCCTTCCAGTTCAGATGATGACAGCGAGGATGACAATCCTCCTCCACCTCTTGAAATTATTCCTTACACTCCACAACTTTCAATATGGGTCCACTCTACTTGTGATGCAGTAGGTTCTCTTGCAGGTGAGCCTGTAGATCGACAACATACACGTTCTTAGTTTGAAAGAGCCTCTTCCTTATTAGCTCAAGTACCAGAATATCATAATCCAGAAACATTTGAAGAAGTTTCCAGTCATCTAGATTGGGATGAAGCTATGAATGAAGAATATCGTTCCCTATTGGCGAACGATACTTGGGATCTTGTTCCTCTTCCAAAAGGAAGAAAACTTGTCAGATGCAGATGGGTGTACAAAACAAAGTTTGGACCAGATGGAAAACTGGATAGACATAGGGCTTGTCTTGTTGCTAAAGGATTTTCAAAAGTTTAAGGCATTCACTATACTGAAACCTTCTCCCCTATTGCCAAAATGAATTCTATCCACCTTGTTCTTTCCCTTGCTGCCTCCTTTAAATGGGAAGCCCATCGGATGGATGTTAAACCCGCCTTCTTACATGGAGATTTGCATGAAAAAATATACATGGAACAACCCCTTGGATTTATCCAAAATGACTCTAGCCTTGTTTGTCGCCTTAGGAAATTTCTCTATGGTCTCAAACAAGCTCCTCGGGCTTGGTATGCCAAAAATGGATAGATTTCTATTAGATAATGGCTTTTCTAGGTGTCATTCTGACAACACTGTCTACACCAAGAAAGTGCGAAAGTCCTTCACCATATTTTTTCTTTATGTTGATGATCTTATCCTTACTGGTAGTGATCAAAACCTTATCAACCATGTGAAGTCTAACCTCAAAAAGAAGTTTGAAATGATAGACTTAGGACACTTGCATTATTTCCTTGGTCTTCAATTCTTGCAATCCAAGGAAGGCATTACCCTCTCTCAGTCCAAGTATGCCTGCGATCTTCTACACCACTTTCACATGGAAGATTGTAAGCCAGCCCCTTCTCCCTTTTAGTCTGGAGTCAAGCTTTCAGTCACTTGTACTACCCCTGAAGTTGATGCTACCTTATACCGTCAAGTTGTTGGTAAAATTTTATATCTAACCCATACCTGTCTTGACCTTTCCTTTGTCATTGGTCTTCCTGTTTAGTTTATGCACCAACTTCATGAAAGTCACTGGAAAGAAGCTAAAATAATACTTTCATATATTTGAGGTATAGTTCAGTTTGGGATTCATTATAGTGCAAGAGCATCTCCATTATTGATTGGTTTCAGTCATTCTGATTGGGCTGGTGACCCTGATGATTGAAAGTCTACTGCCGGATATGTATTCACTCTTGGTTGAGGACCTATTACTTGGTCTTGTAAGAAAAAAAGTGTAATCTCTCTCTCTTCAGCAGAAGTAGAGTATCGTGGTGCAGTTGAAGCCAATAAGGAAGCCATGTGGCTTCATCAGATCTTGTCTGAATTTGGTCTTCATCAACAGCATCCAACTACAATTTGGTGTGATAATCAAAGTGCCATTCAGCTATGTAAATATCCAGTTCAACATTAGCGTATGAAACACATTGAACTCCACATACACTTCATCAAAAAGCTCATTCATAATCATTTTTTTGAAGTGCAATACTATCCAACCAATGATCAAGTAGTCGATATCTTTACAAAGTCTCTCACACAAGCAAAGTTTACCAAACTTCAATCCATTCTTGGAGTTCAGGAAAGTTGTCATTAAGGGGGGATAGGCTTGAATTCTTCCTTCCTTCTCCTATTGTGTCACCTTTGTAAATCGTTCTACCCTATCCCAATTTGTTCTTAAGGGGGGATGTTAGGATATTTCAACACATAGGAAATAGGATCCTTTTGTGTCACCTTTGTAAATCCTTCAATCCTATCCGAAGTTCTTCTTAAGGTGGGATGTTAGGATATTTCGACATATATGAAATAGTTAAGAATAACTTAGTCTAATGTACAGTTAGGTAAAATGTGTTTCTTTACCATGTACATTTGTAATTTATAATCCGACGGTCACGATTTGTAGTGATCCGATAGTTATCTCTCTCCTCAGTATTAATGACACTTTATCTGCGGCTTAGAACCTGATTGGTCCATGATCTCTATTTAAAGAGCATGGAGGGTCATTTTGCTAGTAACTGTTTATGAGAGAAAGATATGTAACTTTTCCTTTTATATTAATAAATTGCCTGAAGTGGTCGCGTTGGCTCAGGCCTTCGATTGTTTCCCTCTTTGAGGGTTTTAACCACGTGATTATACTGGTGTACTAATTTGTGATCTATTTGTGAGTGGTGACCTTTGGTTCCCTATCTAAGAAACTTACCCTGTAAATTCCTACACTAGAAGGAAGGTTCAAATGTGTTAAATTTCCTTCATCTTGCAATGTTATTTTTGAAAACGTGTTTGTGTTTTTGATAGAATTAAATCTTGCATGATTTAGTTTTTTTCTCAATGCAATATTATTGTTGGAAATGTGCTTGTATTTGTGTTATAAGGAATTATATAAAGCACTAGATTTCTTTGTTCTTGTGCCAAAAGTAAAACTATCAAGATTTCACCCTCATCAATGTTAGTGCTCTGATATTTTTCTTGGCAGTGTATTTGTGATTATGAAAAAGGATACCTAGTGATTACTAGCTTTCTTCTAGACACCATTACACTTACACAACCAATGATTTAGGGGTGAAATTGTCCCAATAATCACCATGGTTAGAGTTATATCTTTTGGTGTACAATTTTATGAATTTGGAAAAAATTATGAAGATCAATGATAGTGCAAGGGAAGTTTATATAAATATATGTTGTTGTTGGAACTACATTTGTGCTTGGATTGAAAAGAAATATAATGGTATATATTTCCTTTTGGCACGAACACAATAATCCAATCATAATTATTTGATCCATGAAGAATAATGTGATCTTTGTGTAAATTTGAATTTTATGAATAAATGTATTATTGAGGTATACTATATTTTTCTTCCAATGCAATTTGTTTTCTTTTACAATAAAAATGAGAATTATCTAGTATTTATATTATCAAAACTTTTATTTGGAGTAAAACCTCTAGTTTGGCTTTCGATTATCAAGTTAAAACACAAAAAATCCCCACTAAGTGAAATATAAATATAATTTCCCCTTGTCATGGGGATTTTAGACATCTTATGTAGCATCGATATTGGAATTTCTTAGATTTTCCAAAGGACCATGTTTTAGTTCTTCAGCTTCTACAAATTTCTTAAGATCAGTATTCATACGCATGCATCACGCCTACAATTTTCATTTCTTAAGTTAAATATGGACATGGTGGCTTGATATGAGTCAATATTTGTAATTCGATGATACTGTCTACATCTCTAATTTCCTGGTCTTGATATGTGTGTTTTGTGTAATTTGTATGTAAATTACTTATTTGTAGTAGGCACTAGATGGTGGGGAACAATGTTTCATTACATACAATATCAATACCATACTATTTAAATTATTGCATCTATATTGCTTTTTTCAAAGTTGTTTGCTTTTATAAAATTATAAAATCACACTTTACATGGTTCAACCTTTTAATTACAAATCATGATTTAATTGTTGTTACGGAATTGCTGCAAGCTACAATGGAAAATATAATTTTGGCAAAAGGGGACTATGTTGATATCCTTATTAATGATCAAGTCGTTGGGCTAGGAAGGGTCGAATCTACAAAGTTTGGAACTTATTATTTTGGAGAAAGATTTAATGCAGGTTATGTTACAATTTTGATAATTGATGTCACTCAACCACACTTTGTTGAGGAGGATGTTAATGAAGGGGACATACATCCATGGAAGACCATGGATTTGAGGCAAAACATAGGAAATCAAAATATTTACACATGTGAAATATTATTGATAGTATTAATTTTTATTTTTATTTTTCAGTAAATACTAACCTTATTGACATTCCTTTATAGGTGCAAATGGTTCTTCTACAATTTATATTGGAGACAAGGTAGATATTTGCAACATGGATTTTAGTTGGGTGAGGTCTCCATATTCAATACAGAGCTTGGGCATAAGGTGCATGGAAATATTGTAAAGAAAGGATGCATAGTGGTTAAAATTCAGAAGGTGTTAAAACATGATGCTCTTCTACCACATACAACAAGATTTGAGCATACACTAGGGGGTGCATTGGAATCTTATGAGATTTGCCCAGAATCAGATTTGGAACCATAGGGTTAGATTCACATGTACAAAGGTTTCTCTTACACATGAATGCATGGGAACAAACATGTGCATTGCCAAAGGAATGATAGTTCATGTCCACGAGGATGACATTGTTTAGGATGAAACAGTAGGTGAAATAGAATTTGGTGTTTTTTTGGAAGAGATAGATGGAAATTATGAAATATGAAGAATTGGAGAAAATTATATACATTGTTTGATCCGAATGGAATGTGGCATCTACCCATGGTATTCATTCACCCATAGTATTCATCTACCTATGAAATTTACTCAATTTAATGATCCAAATAAAATGTGGCATCTACCCACGGTATTAATTTATGAATTTGTAAACAACATCTACCTAAATTTTAAAATATATATACGTATATGAAAAGTAAACATTTATAAATAATATATGTAAAATTTTAGAGAAACAATTCAGTTAATAATATTTATGATAATAAAATGTTATCGACTGTGCAATTTGATATTTAAATGTTGCATATTTACTATATGAAGTGATGGACCTCATACACCTAAAAATTATAATGTATATAAAAATTTCAATTTTTATATAAAAGTATAAAATATACACACTTTGTGCATATTAATTTCAATTATTTCGTGAAAATATTGATTTAATTTAAAGAATACAGAAATATGCATGCACTTTCTGCCTAATCCTATTAATTATTTCCTTTTTCCGCTTTCACATAAACATTATTGAACTATTGTCATTAGCCGCGTGGTCACTTGCTTTTCCTTATGAAATCTTGTTTGCATGTAACATATGTTTATACCATGTTCTAATTCCGAGGGACCAGTCACACATGTTTATGCTATCTTCTTATTCCAAGGGACGAACGATATTCTCTTTTTGTCTGTTTGTATTTCAAAACAATGTGCGAGTCTATATTGTTGTACGTCTCTTGATTTTTATTGTTTTTTAATAAGTAATTTGGTTGGGTTATTCATTCTTTGTCTCTCTATGTTTGTATGTTACACCTATGTTTGAGTTTTTATTGTTCTATGTCACTTTACTTTTACTTTATTTTTAATTTTTTTACAATTTATTTGGTTTTATTTATTTTTATGTAAAATTAAATAATTAATTATTGCTAATGAAAGAAATATAAATTAATACAATTTTCAAAATACAAAATTTAGTATTGGGTTTTAGTATTGATTTTTTGTGTTTGTTTTTTTTTTGGGTTTATTGTTCACTTAGATTTATTGTGTTAAATTGTGAGTTTTAATTATTTTCAACCAAGGTTCTGTATTGTTTTTATGACAAAAATTGTTTGAATATGAAAATCAACCACGTTCCTACGTTGTATTCTTAAAATGCTTGTCTCAATATGGAAATCAATGACGACACTATGACATTATGACAAAGATTGTCTCAATACGAAAATGTGCAATGTTCTTTAATGGATAATTATGTTTGTTTTATGGCTTATAATATTTTTTTAGGGTTTATATAATTTGAATTTATAATATTTATCCCTTGGGCTTAATATTGTTAGCTTTGGTTCATAATGCCCTAGGTTTTAGTATTAATGCATTTGATTTATTATTCCATTGGGTTTATAATTTTAATCCCTTGGGTTTGTTAATGGAAGGGTTCATGTTGTTCCCTTGAGTTCATATTTATTTTAGGTTTTAGTATTGATCCCTTGGGTTTAGTCTTTCCTTGGATTTATTATTAGCTTGAGTTTATTATATCAATTCATTAGATTTATTAATCTAAATGTATATATTGCAAGGTATTTGTATTGTTCCCTTGGATTTAATATTATTCCCTTGGATTTAATTATTATTCGCTTGAGCTTAATATAATTAATATTCTAATGTTATATAATAAAAATTATAAATGCCCCTAGAGGTGCATTCTATAGCCCAATATGACCCCAATGTGTAAGTATGTCACGTCCTAAAAAAATAATAAAAGTAATTTTCAGCAATGTCAGCCAAAGCATTAACTTGAATCTTAAATCATATATAACTTGATTCTTTATATTATATATAACATTTTAACCTTATTAATAGGCTAAGGTTAATTATTAAAATATAATTATGTATTATCTCTACAACTCAATATGGGAGTAGATCTCACATAAAAATGTAAAAGTAAATGTAATGTTTAAAATTTAACATTTTTTATCTCAGTATTATTTCAAAATAAATCTAATTATTTTTATGTACAAACATAATATAAATTTAAAATATAAAGAGGTTTATGTATGATAAATAAATAAAAAAATATAAATAAACCATAGGTATCATAAATAAATAAAACTTCTTTTTACACTTACCCCAAAGGTTTGGTAAATAAATAAAGTCTCTTTTTATATTTACTCCACCAGCCTAGATCCATCTTAACTCCGGATCTATCAAGGGCCACGAGGGATAAAATCTCTAGAGGTGCAAACCTCTTTTTTGAGTGCAAAATTTGGGGAAAGGTTTGCACCTCGAGAGATTTGATCCCTCTCGGTCCTTATAGATCTGGAGTTAAGATGGGTCTAGGCTGTCGCTTGTAGCCAAGGAAAATCTATCGAACATATGATTAATTTTATTAATAATATGTAAATACAGTTAATATAAATATAATCATTTTATATATGGTAAATATGTCTCATATTTATCTGGTACTTTTAATTTTAAAATTTTCTTAGTTACCTCCGTTTTTTTAGATGATAAATATTGTTAATAAACTTTTTGAATGCAAAGTGAAAATGTAATAGTGTTGAATGATAAAAAATGAAAAAAATAAGAATGCAGTCAATTACAAATAGTCTTCATTGTGATCAATCTCAAATTATTTTCTTTTACTATTCTTATTGTCACCCTTTTTAGTTTTGTCATCTTTTCATATTGCTTATATGAAGTTTTGTCATCTTTTCATATCAATTATATGAAAAGGACAGTTGAAATCATAAACCATTTATATATTTAACTTGAACTATTTTACTAAACATCATACATTGTCTCTCTTGCTCTTCAATATTAATAGGTTGATTTACTATAACACAAATATTAATGTACATTGTCAATAATTTTGTGTGCTTACACTGAAATCAATGCACAATGTTAATCCAATCACTTTAAAAATTAGTGTACCATCAATGTAGATCCAATTACATCAAATTAGAAGTCAACGTCTTCACTCAAATCAATGAACCTAATGCAAACAATCAAATAAGATTAGAAAACAATATCTACATTGAAATCAATGCTTCTAATGTAGGTAATCGAATAGTATTAGAAATCAACATCTACACTGAAATCAATGCATTTAGTGCAAGTAAGAAAATAAGATTAGAAACCAACATCTACACTGATATCAATTCATCGAGTGCAAGAAATAAAATAGGATTAGAGATCACCATCTACAATGAAATCAACTCATTTAGTGCAAGAAATCAAATAGGATTATAAATCATCTACATTGAAATCAATGGATCTATTACAAGTAGTCAAATATAATTAGAAATCAACATATACACTTAAATTAATGGATCTAGTGCAAGCAATCAAATAGCATATGAAATCACTGTCTACATTGAAATCAATGCATTTAGTGCGAGCAATCATATAGTAATAGAAGTCATCTGCATTGAAATCAATGCATCTAGTGCAAGAAATTAAATATAATTACAAATCAACCTCTACACTAAAATAAATACATCTAGTGCAAACAATTAAAATGGATTATAAATAACCATTTACACTGAAATCAATTCATCTAGTGCAATAAATCTTCTTCCCTATCTTCCCCCTCGTACTACATCTCACTTTCCCTCCATCTCTCCACTCTCTCACATCCTCCCTCTTCCTTCCTCTCCCCATTTATTTCCCACAACTATCTCTCTCTCTCTCTTCAACCTCCAACTATGTTACTATATCCCTCCCTCTCTCCTTCTATCCTCCCTTCTCTCCATATCTCCCTTGTCACTTGATCTCTCTCTCCACTTCTCACTTTCTATGTATTCCTTCTTCCCTACATATCTCCCCCTCCAAATCCATCTCTCTATCCTTCTATCTCTCCTTCTACCTCCCTCCCTCTCTCCTCCTCTCTGTCATCCTTCCTCTCTCTCTCGCTCTTGCTCTCTCTCTTTTTATTTTCCCTCCAATTTTATCTCTTCCCCCATCACTCTCTTCCTCTCTCTCTCTCATGTCCTCTCTCTTTTCCTTCATCTCTCTACCTTTCTCTCCACCTTCCTCTATATTTTCCTCTCTCTCTCTCTATTTTCCATCCAATCCTCTCTCGCCCTCTCTCTGCCCTCTAATCCTCTTTCTTCCCCCACCACTCTCTCTCTCTCTCTCTCTCTCTCTCTCTCTCTCTCTCTCAACATCTACGCTAATATCAATGCATATAGTGCAAGAAATAAAATAGCATTAGAAATCATGATCCACACTGAAATCAATGCATCAAGTGCAAGAAATAATATTCCCTCTCTCCCCCCTCCAACTCCATCTCTCTTTCCCTCCCTTTCTCCACTCTCTCACATCCTCTCTCTCTTCCTTCCCCTCTATCTCTTTCTTCCCCATGCCTATATATCTCTCTATATCCCTCTCTCTCCCTCTCTTCACCCTCCAACTATGTTACTATATCCCTCCCTATCTCCTTATCCCCCCATTCTCTGCATATCTCCTCATTTTTCTCTTTATATCAACCCCAAACATACACACTCTCTCTCTATCTCAACATATACACTAAAATCAATGCATATAGTGAGAGAAATCAAATAGGATTAGAAATCACCATACACACTGAAATCAATGCATCATCTTCCCTCTCTTCCACCTCCAGCTCCATCTCTCTTTCCCTCGCTCTCTCCACTCTCTCACATTCTCTCTCTCTTACTTCCCCTCTATCCCTTTCTCTCCCACGTCTATCTCTCTCTCTCTATCTCTCTCTCTCTCTCTCTTCACCTTCCAACTATGTTACTATATCCCTCCATCTCTCCCTTATTATAAAATTATTAATATTAGGGTTAATAATTTTTCCCATGGTATTTAGATCAGGATTCACCTAAATAAAACCACTTTTTGAGTGTTCTTAAACATAAATAGGATTATGGAGTAAATATAAAAAAGAAATTTTATTTATTTACCATACCTATGGTCTATTTATATTCTATTTATTTACCATATCTCTTTTATAAATATGGTAATTAGCCCATGGTATTCATCCTATGGTATTAAACTGGTACATTTCTATACACTCCGACATATCAAAAGTTTACATTTATTAAATTTAATAATATTAATATTATAATATAATAATGTGAATATTAGAATTAATAATAATAATAATAATAATATATTAGGGTTAATAATATTTTTTTGGCATGGTATTAATAATGATTTGTCTTATGATATTTAGCTCAGGATTCACCATTTTTTAGTGTTCTTAAATATAAATAGGATTATGGAGTAAATATAAAAAGACGTTTTATTTATTTACCATACATATGGTTTATTTATATTCTATTTATTTACCATAAATCTTTTACAAATATGGTATTTGGCCCATGGTATTCATCCCATGGTATTAAAGTGGTACATTTCTATACACTCAGACATATCAAAAAGTTTACATTAATTAAATTTAATGATATTAATATTATATTACAATAATGTGAATATTAGAATTAATAATAATATTAATATTAATATGAGGGTTAATAATGTTTTTTTGACATGCTATTAATAATAATTTGGTCCATGGTATTTAGCTCAGGATTCACCTAAATAAAACTACTTTTTGAGTGTTCCTAAATATAAATAGGATTATGGAGTACATATAAAAATATGTTTTATTTATTTACCATAACTATGGTTTATTTATATTTTATTTATTTATCATACCTATTTTATAAATATGGTATTTGGCCCATGGTATTGAACCCATGGTATTAAAGTGGTACATATTTATACACTCCGACATATCAAATGTTTACATTACTCACATGACATCTACACATCTATATACACTCTGACATATAAAAATTGTACATTAAACACATTACATCTACACATCCCTCTATATTGGGCTGTAGAGAGCCTCCTTATATTTACAATAACTCAAAAAGAGGTTTTATTTAGGTGAAGCCTATAGGCCAAATACCATGGGAAAAATTATTATCAATACAATGGGCTAAATACCATATTTGTAAAAGAAGCATGGTAAATAAATAAATAAATATAAAAGAGGTGTAAAGAGCCATGATAAATATATAAAAACATATCAAATATCATTATAAATCAACATCCCGTTATATACCAAGCCTATGGGCCAAATACCACGGTGAATAAAAGACATATATGGTAAATAAGTAAAACCTCTTTTTATATTTACTCCATAAACCTCTTTATATTTACGAACACTCAAAAAAGAGTTTTAATTTAGGTGAAGCCTATGGGCCAAATTATTATTAATGCCATGCAAAAAAAAATTATTAGCCCTAAGATTATTATTATTATTATTATTAAATATAATATTTATATTTATATTATTATATTTAATAAATTTGGATTAATACAATATTAAATTTTCTATATTATAATATACATTAATATATCATGATATATATTAACTCTAGATATATATGGAAGGGAAGAACAAAGACATAGAGTGATAGAGGTGGAGAGATAGGGGGGGTGAGAAGGGGGAGATGGGGATAAATTCAAGGAGACGGGAGAGGAGGAATGAAGAGAAAGAAAGAGGGAGAGGACTGAGAGAGGTAGAAAAGGGTAAGAGAGGAAGAGGGAGACATAAATATGGAGGGGGGAGAGAGGAGGAGAGAGGAGGGAGATAGAGAGAGGATTGGAGGGAAGAGAGAGAGAGAGGACAAGAGAGGTGACTTGAGAGAGGAGGAGGAGAGAGGAAGGGATATAGAGATGGATTTGGAGGGGGATAGAGGGAGGGAATAATAAATACATAGAGAGAGAGAAGTGGAGAGAGAGAGGGAGACATGGAGAGAGAGTTCGTATATTTAGGGGCGAGATAAAGAGACAAAGAAGGAGAGATGGAGATAAAGAGGGAAAAAAGGAGAGAGAATGTGAAAGTTAGGGACATAATAACATAGTTTGAGAGAGAGAGAGAGAGAGAGAGAGAGAGAGAGAGAGAGAGAGAGATTATTGGATGGAAAATAAATAGAGAGAAAGAGAGAGGTAGAGATAGGAAGGACGAGATATAGGACTTGAGAGAGAGGAAGAGAGTGATGGGGGAAGAGAGATGGTTGGAGGGAAAAGAGAGAGAGGGAGAGAGAGAGAGAGAGAGAGAGAGAGAGGGAGAGAGATGGGGGAAGAGAGGGAGGTAGGAGAGGAAGCGAGAGAGAGGAGAGAGGGAGGGAGATATACGGAGAGAGGGAGGGATAGAGAGATCGATTTAGAGGGCGAGAGAGGGAGGGAAGAAGAAATAAATAGAGAGT
This sequence comes from Pinus albicaulis, assembly GCA_034641835.2. NCBI lineage: Eukaryota > Viridiplantae > Streptophyta > Pinopsida > Pinales > Pinaceae > Pinus > Pinus albicaulis. Next base: position 431,823,871 of record CM076580.1, read on the forward strand.
GAGAAGTGGAGAGAGAGAGGGAGTGACAAGGGAGAAAAATAGGGAGTGTGTGTATGCTTGGGGGTGAGATAAAGAGACAAATAAGGAGATATTGGGGGAGAATGAGAGAGGGAGGGATATAGTAACAAAGTTGAAGGGTGAAGAGAGGGAGAGGGAGGGAGAGAGAGAGATGTGCGTGGGAGAGAAAGGGAGAGAGGGGAAGGAGAGAGAGAGGGAAAGAGTGATGGAGTTGGAGGGGGGAGATATGGAAGATGATTTATTGCACTAGATGCATTGATTTAATTTTGGATGGTGATTTTTAATCCTATTTTATTTCTTGCACTATATGCAGTGATTTTAGTGTAGATGTTGAGAGAGAGAGAGAGAGAGAGAGAGAGAGAGAGAGAGAGAGAGAGGAGGAGGAAGAGGAGGAGGAGAGAGGGTGGGAGATAGAAGGAGAGATGGAGGGATAGAGAGTTGGATTTGGAGGGGGAGAGAGGGAGGGAAGAAGAAATACATAGAGAGTGAGAAGTGGAGAGAGAGATGAAGTGACAAGGGATATATGGAGAGCGAGTGTGTATATTTTGGGGTGAGATAAAGAAACAAAGACTGAGATATGGAGAGAAGGGAGGAGAGAAGGAGAGAGGGAGGGATATAGTAACAGAGTTGGAGGGTGAATAGAGAGAGAGATAGAGATGTGGGAGAGAAATGGAGAGAGGGGAAGGAAGAGGGAGGATGTGAGAGAGTTGAGTGAGGGAGGGAAAGAGAGATGTAGTTCGAGGAGGGAGAGAGGGAAGAATATTTATTGCACTAGATAAATTGATTTCAGTGTAGATGGTGATTTCTAGTCCATTTTGATTGCTTGCACTAGATGCATTGATTTTAGTGTAGATGTTTATTTCTAATTATATTTAATTGCTTTCACTAGATGCATTGATTTAAATGTAGATGATTTCTAATCCTATATGATTGCTCGCACTAAATGCATTTATTTCAGTGTAGACGGTGGTTTATTATCCTATTTTATTGCTTGCACTAGATGCATTAATTTCAGTGTAGATGTTGATTTCTAATTATATTTGACTTCTTGCACTAGATGCATTGATTTCAATGTAGATGATTTCTAATCCGATTTGATTGCTTGCACTAAATCCATTGATTTCAGTATAGATGGTGATTTCTAATCGTATTTGATTGCTTGCACTAGATGCATTGATCTCAGTGTAGATGTTGGTTTCTAATATTATTTTCTTTCTTGCACTAGATACATTGATTTCACTGTAGATGTTTATTTCTAATCCTATTTGATTACCTACATTAGATGCATTGATTTCAGTGTAGATGTTGTTTTCTAATCTTATTTTATTGTTTGCATTAGATGCATTGATTTTGGTGTAGACGTTCATTTTTTATTTAATGTAATTGGATGTACATTGATGGTACATTAATTTTAAAGTTATTGGATTAACATTGTGCATTGATTTCAGTGTAAGCACACAAAATTATTGACAATGTACATTGATTTTTGTGCTTTAGTAATTCCACCTATTAATATTGAAGAGAAAGAGAGACAATGTATGATGTTTAGTAGGATAGTTCGAGCTAAATATTTAAATTGTTTATGATTTCAACTTTCCCTTTCATATACTCGATATGAAAATATGACAAAACTAGCAAGGGTGATAGTAAGAATAATAGAAGAAACTAGTTTGAGATTGATCACAATGAAGACTATTGGCAATTGATTCGCGTCTTCTATCATTCAACACTATTACATTGTCACTTTGCATCCAAAATTTTTATTTCATCATTTTTCATCATTAATGTTATTAACAATATTTATCATCTCAACAATTGAGATAACTAAGAAAACTTGAAAATTAAAATGACCAGATAAATATCAGGCATATTTACCATATATAAAATGATTATATCTATATTAGATGTATTTACATATTATTGATAAAATTAATCATATGTTAGATATATTTTTCTTGGCTGAAAATGACTAAAACCAACTTAGATCCATCTTAACTCCAGATCTATAAAGGACCAAGAGGGCTCAAATCTCTCGAGGTGTAAACCTTTGCACTCAAAAAAGAGGTTTGCACCTCTAGAGATTTTATCCCTCACAATACTTGATAGATCCGAAGTTAAGATGGATCTAGGGTGATCTAATTAATATAATTAAAGTTTCATATTGCAAGACCTTAGTATTGTTCCCTTGGGTTTACTATTGTTACGTTTGGTTAAAATATTCTTTACCTGACTTTAACATAAACATTATTATAATTTAATATGATAAAAAACATTATATACTTATCATATTATATAGTAATTATATTAAATATTATAATTTTAAATATATATATATATATATATATATATTTTTTTTTTTTTATTGTAAATTTTTATTTTGTAATATTTTGTTTTTTTATAGTGGTTTTTCTAATCTTATTATGATTATTGTCATATATTTTTCAATATTAATTTTCAATATTAATATTAATATTAATAATATATTACTATATCTATATAAGTTATTAATTTTTTTCTTATATTTTTAAAATTTATTTATTTATTTATATGCTAAATCCAATAAATTTACTCACCAAATATAACTTTGGTGGTTAGTAGTGCCATAATATTTCAATATGAATTTTAATACTAATATTGATATTAACTGTATATTAATATATTTATATTAATATTAATTTACAATACATTATTTCATTTATATTAATATTATTGAACACTAAAATTAATATTGATATTAAAAGTATTTCATTCATACCTATATCAATCATGGTTATTAATGTGGTTGTGTTTCTACATTATCTGGTTGAAATATTTATTGTTTTTCTTTTACAATTATATTTAAGTTTCTAATTTTACATATATTGACTTTTATTTTATTTTATTGTATATTATATTTAAGTTTTTATTATTTTACATACATTGACTTTTTTATATATTATTTGTTAATCAAATTATTTGGTTTTTATTTATTTTGTATTTTAAAATTTTATATATATGTCAAAATAAATAAATAATTATTAATAATAAAGAATTTATAAAATTTTCAAAATATAAAATATATGTTTATATATAGTTAATTTTTTTCCTATATTTTTTTAATTTTATTATATATCTGTATGCCAAGTCCAATACGCTTATTCACCACATATAACTATCGTGATTAGCCGTGTCATCACTAACACTTGCTTCGCCTTATGAAATCTTGTCCACAAGAAATATAGGTTTATACCATGTTATTATAGTTCTATGTCACCAAAGATATTCTTTCTTTGTCTTTTTTGTTTGTATTTCACACCAATGTTTGAGTTTCTATGTTTTTAATTTTATTGTTTTTTCTAATAATTTATTTGGTTGTAATATTTTTTCTTTTTCTTTGCGGGTTTGTATTCCTTACCAATAATTGTTGTATGTGTTTTGATGTTTTTTTTATAAATTATTCTTTCTTTATTTATTTTTTAAATTTTATGATTGTATATCACACACAACAATAAAAACTCAAACATGGGTGTAAAATACAAAACATATAGAGACAAAAAGGAAAAGAAAAACCCAACCAAATTACTTATTAAAAAACAATAAAAATCAAGAGACGTACAACAATATAGACTTGGACATTGTTTTGAAATACAAGCAGATAAAGACAAAAAGAGAATATCGTTCGTCCCTTGGAGTAAGAAGATAGTATAAACATGTGTGACTGGTCCCTCGGAATTAGAACATGGTATAAACATATGTCACAAGCAGACAAGATTTCATAAGGAAAAGCAAGTGACGACGCGGCTAATGACAATAGTTCAATAATGTTTATGTGAATGCGGAAAGAGGAAATAATTAAGAGGATTAGGCAAAGTGCATGCATATTTCTATATTCTCTATACTAAAAGAATATTTTCAGGAAATAATTGAAATTAATATACATGAAGTTTATGTATATTTTATATTTTTATATAAAAATTGAAATTTTTATATACATTATAATTTTTAGGTGTATGAGGTCCATTACTTCGTACAAGTAAATATGGAATATTTAAATATCAAATTGCATAGTCGATAACATTTTATTATCATAAAGATTATTATTTTATTATCTAAAAGTATATATATATTATTTTTAATGTTTAAAAGGTTTACTTTTCATAGGATTATCTACATATATTTATAACGATTTAGGTAGATGCATCTTATAATATTATAAGTTAATATTATCGGTAGATGTCACATTTTAGTTGGATCATTAAATTGGGTAAAATCCATAGGTAGATGAATACTATGGGTGAATGAATACCATGGGTAGATGCCACATTCCATTTGGATCAAACAATGTATAGAATTTTTCGCAATTCTTCATATTTCATAATTTCCATCCATCTCTTCCAAAAAAACACCAAATTCCATTTTACCTAGTGTTTCATCCTCAACAATGTCATCCTCACGTACATGAACTATCATTCCTTTGGCAATGCACATGCTTGTTCCCATGCATTCATGTGTAAGAGAAACCTTTTTACATGTGAATCTAACCGTATGGTTCCAAATCTGATTCTAGCCGAATCTCATAAGATTCCAATGCACCCCATAGTGTATGCTCAAATCTTGTTGGATGTGGTAGAGGAGCATCATGTTTTAACACCTTCTCAATTTTAACCATTATGCATCCTTTCTTTACAATATGTCCATGCACTTTATGCCGAAGCTCTATATTGAATATGGAGCCCTCACCCATCTTCACTCCATGTTGCAAATATCTATCTTGTCTCCAATAGAAAATGTAGAAGAACCATTTGCACCTATAAACGAATTTCAATAAGGTTAGTATTTACTAAAAAAAAACATTTATTATACTATCAATAATATTTAACACATGTGTACGCCGGATCCGGCTATTTAATGCACCGGACGGGAGGTGCCACCTCGCGTACTTCCCCATGGAGATGGCCAGGGCAGCCCACATGGCTCCCGGCACTCGCATTAACTCGGTTCTTAATGCTATCACTCGCGCGACGGTCATTAACCTTGGTCTGCTCAATTCAGAGGAGATTATGGCGGTGCTGCAAGATATGGAGGTTCAGTCGCATGGCTCAGACGACGCCACTGGTTCGGTGAGCTCGCCCGCCGCGCTGCTCGGTATTTGCACTCCTGGCTCGCTCGAGGCGAGAGTGAAGACTTCTACAGGGAGGCGCTGCTCTCTGAAGGCCTGCATTGAACCGTTCCCAGGTATACATTTCACACAGAGTCTGTATTGTCCATATAATCTTCTTTCCAGGGTTGGCACTCACCTGCGTGGTGAGCCTCTTGGTGGTTTCCCCGCTCCTCCTGTCATTTTTCGCTTCGCCCATCCCTCTGATAATTCCATTGCTCCCCACGCTCTCACAGACTCCCCTCTCGCTTCCGCTCACCTCTGTCATTCCCCTTCTGAGATGCCGCGTCTCCACGAAAGGATGCGAGCTCGACGAGGCCCCAACCGAGGTCTCAGTCATCCTCCTCCCAGCTCTTTCTCCACTGATGATACTCTGGACCCATCTCAGAATCTGCGCGGTGGCAGAGGACGTGGACGTCGTCGTGCTGGAGATACGGTCTCAGCTCCCATGGTTGACGCCTCACCTTCTCCTTCCCTAGCTCATGGTTTTGGCGGCAGCTCTTCCCAGTCTGTCCCTCCTGCCCCTCTCCGCCCCACCATCAGACAGACCTCACAGCGTGCAGAGCTCAGATTCCACCCCACTTCCTCCAATTATGTTCTCACGGCCTTCATAACGCTCACTCTGCGGGAGGAAATTCCCAACCACCCTGCTCCTTGTTTAGCCTCCGTGCACCTATCTCCGAGTTCTGGCCCCTTTAACGCAGATGCTGCACCGGTCATCTCCCCTCTTTATCCACAGGAGCAGCAGAGATACACGGGAGTGCCCCTGGGCGGCATGGACACGAGCGACTCTGGCAAGGAGGACAACAGAGAGTTTTTTGTTTGCAGAATCATTGAGGAACCATCGTCACCAACTCATGGCTAGCCTCAAAATGCTCTCCAGGTTTTTTTGTTTCAGTTTCATAGATAATGCTAGTTTTTGTAGCTGGGTAGACCAGCTGGAAAAGTGGTCTCTGAACTATAGCTTATATTTATATGTTTATTTAGTCTCTATGCTTTCCAAACCGGTTTCCCTCACGAGGGCGGTTAAGACTCGATGTTTAATAGGACTGGTTTCCCAATATGGGCAGTCAAGGTACTCTGTGAATAGTTTGACTTTCAAACACAGTGTTCAGGCTTTCATAGCTGACACTGTGCCTGTTTTGTACCAGTAACCTTATACATAATAGAATTAGTTTTACTTAGAAAAAAAAATATTTAACACATGTGTAAATATTTTGATTTCTTATGTTTTGCCTCAAATCCATGATCTTCCATGAATGTATTTCCCCTTCATTAACATCTTCTTCAATAAAGTGTGGTTGAGTGACATCAATTATCAAAATTGTAACATAACCTGCACTAACTCTTTCTCCAAAATAATAAGTTCCAAACTTTGGAGATTCAACCCTTCCTAGCCCAACTAATTGATCATCAATAAAGATATCAACATAGTCCCCTTTTGCCAAAATTATATTTTCCATTGTAGCTTGCACCAATTCCATAACAAAAATTAAATCATGATTTGTAATTAAAAAGTTGAACCATGTAAAGTGTGATTTTATAATTTCATAAAAGAAAAAAACTTTCAAAAAAGTAATATAGATGCAATAATTTAAATAGTATGGTATTCATATTGTATGTAATTAAACATTGTTCCCCACCATCTAGTGCCTACTACCAATAAGTACTTTACATTCAAATTACAGAAAAAAATATTTATCAAGACTAAGAAATTAGATATGTAGATAGTATCATCGAATTACAAATATCGACTCATATCAAGCTACCAAGTTCATATTTAACTTTAAAAATGAAACTTGTAGTCTTGATGCATGTGTATGAATACTGATCATAGGAAATTTATGGAAGGTGAAGAACTAAAACATGGTCCTTTGGAAAATCTAAGAAATTCCAATATTGATGCTACATAAGATGTTTAAAATCCCCATGAGAAGGGGAGATTGTATTTATATTTCACGTAGTGGGGATTTTTTGTGTTTTAACTTGATAATCAACAACCAAACTAGAGTTTTTACTCCAAATAAAAGTTTTGAGACTATAAATACTAGTATATTTTCATTTTTATTCTAATAGAAAATAAATTGCATTGGAAGAAAAATATAGTATACCTCAATAATACATTTATTCATAAAATTCAAAATTATAAAAAGGTCGCATTATTCTTCATGGATCAAATAATTATGATTGGATTATTGTGTTTTTGCCGAAAGGAAATCTATACCATTATCTTTCCTTCCAATTGAAGCACAAATGTAGTTACAACAACAACATATAGTTATATAAACTTCCTTTGCACTATCGTTGATCTTGATAAATTTTTTCAAATTCATAAAAGTGTACACCAAAAGATATAACTCTAAACATGGTGATTATTGAGACAATTTCACCCCTACAACATTGGTTGCGTAACTGTAATGGTCTCTAGAAGAAATCTAGTAATCACTAGGTATCCTTTTGCATAATCACAAATACACTTCCAAGAAAAATATCAGAGCACTAACATTGGTGATGTTGAAATGTTGATAGTTTTCCTTTTGGCACAAGAACAAAGAAATCTAGTGCATTATATAATTCCTTCTAACAAAAATACAAGCACATTTCCAACAATAATGTTGCATTGAGAAAAAAACTAATGCATGCAAGATTTACTTCTATCAAAAACAAAAACACGTTTTCAAAAATAACATTGCAAGATGAAGGAAATTTAACACATTCTAACCTTCCTTCTAGCATGATGGCAAACAAATTTCTAATAACGTCATTGCATTATGAAGGAAAGATAATGTGAGCTAGCTTTCATTCCATCACAAGTAGAATCCCATTTCGAACAACAACATTGCACCTGAATGAAAGCTAACAATCAATATCATTCATTCTACTACAAACATAAGTATATTTCTAGTAGCAAAATTACATGGTCAAATAAATCTAGCACAAACACAAACATATTTCCAACAACAATATTCTTAGGTGAACGAGGTCCACCACATGCTGACTTTCCTTCTAACGTAAATAGAAGCATATTAATCACAAAAAAATTGCAAAGTAAAAGAAATCTTACACATTATAGAGTTTATTATAGCACAAACTCAAGAAATTAGGTCATACTGGGTTGTAGAATGCACCTCTCAAGGCAATTATAATTTTTATTATGTAGAATTAGAATATTATTTATATTAAACTGAAGCGAATAATATTTAAATCCAATGGAACACTACAAATACATTGCAATATATACCCTTATATTAATAACTCTAATGAATTGATACAATAAACTCAAGCGAATAATAAATCCAAGGAAAGAGTAAACCTAAGGGATCAGTACTAAAACCTAAAGGAAGTATGAACTCAAGGGAACAATATGAACCCTTCCATTAACAAACCCAAGGGATTAAAATTATAAACCCAATGGAATAATAAATCCAATGCATTAATACTAAAACCTAGGGCATTGTGAACCAAAGCTAACAATATTAAGCCCAAGGGATAAATATTATAAAGCCAAAGTATATAAACCCTAAAAAAATATTATAAACCCTATAACAAACATAATTAGCCATTAAAAAATATTGCACATTTTTGTATTGGGACAATCTTTGTCACAATGTCATAGTTCGTAATGTTTGACCGTCATTGATTTCCATATCGAGACAAGAATTTTGAAAATGCAACGTAGGAACATGGTTGATTTTCATATTCAAACAATCTTTGTCATAAAAACGATGTGAGAACATGGTTGAACATGAATAAAACCAACTATTTGACACCACAAACCTAAGTGAACAATGAACCCAAAAAGAGAACAAACACAAGAAATCAATACTAAAACCCAATACTAAATTTTATATTTTAAAAATTATATTAATTTATATTTCTTTCATTATCAATAATTAATTATTTAATTTTAAATAAAAATAAATAAAACCAAATAAATTATTAAAAAAAATAAAAAATAAAATGAAAGTGAAGAGAGATACCACAATAAAAACTCAAACATAGGTGTAAAATACAAAACATATAGAGAGAAAAGAGAAAAGAAAAACCCAACCAAATTACTTATTAAAAAACAAAAAAAATCAGGAGACGTACAACAATATAGACTCGGACATTGTTTTGAAATACAAACAGATAAAGACAAAAAGAGAATATCGTTCGTCCCCTTGAATAAGAAGAAAACAAAAAAATCAAGAGACGTACAACAATATAGACTCGGACATTGTTTTGAAATACAAACAGATAAAGACAAAAAGAGAATATCGTTCGTCCCTTGGAATAAGAAGATAGTATAAACATGTGTGACTGGTCCCTCGGAATTAGAACATGGTATAAACATATGTCACAAGCAGACAAGATTTCATAAGGAAAAGCAAGTGACGACGCGGCTAATCACAATAGTTCAATAATGTTTTGTGAATGTGGAAAGAGGAAATAATTAAGAGGATTATGCAGAAAGTGCATGCATGTTTCTATATATTCTTTATACTAAATCAACATTTTCATATATATATATATATATGAAATAATTGAAATTAATATACACAAAGTGTATGCATATTTTATATTTTTATATAAAATTTGAAATTTTTATATACATTATAAATTTTAAGTGTACGAGGTCCATCACTTTATACAAGTAAATATGGAATATCTAAATATTAAATTAAATAGTCGATAACATTTTATTATAATAACGATTATCAATTGAATTGTTTGTTTAAAACTATATATATATATTATTTATAATGTTTAAAAGGTTTAATTTTCATAGGTTTATATAGACATTATAAAACATTTAATTTTTATAGGATTATATATATTTGGTTTTTATGCGTTTAATTTTATTATTAATTATTATTAGGTGGATGGGAAAGGTTTAATTTCTATAAAATATTTTAGAAGATTTTTAGTTACAGATTAAAGGTTGAGATTTATCTTAAGAGTAGTTATGTATGTTTTACCCTATTAATTAAGTTGATTAATTAAAAAAATGTCATGAAAAAATGTCACACGAGGCAAATACCAATTTCCTTACAGAATCTACAACCATCGCAACTAAAAATTGACATTATAGACTCGATAGAAGAAAAATATAGACTCAATATCCTAATAGCCCCGCCACTTTAGGTTCACATATGAACTCTCCTATCGATGCATAGGCTTGTCGAACTCTGAACTAAGACTTGCCTTTGAATTTACTCAAGATGCATACATTATCGCACTAAGTGCAGTTACATGGCAAGAGAAAAGTCAAGATTGAGTCTAACTACAAATGAGGAGAAGAGGCATCTTTTCTCTTATTTATAATTCCTCAAGGGATCATAAGGCATCTTCTCAGACTGTGACAGTCTTACAAAGTACATGAGAATCATCAAGAAAGTAGATATTACATGTCATTATTTTTCATAAATACTCAGAGATGCGAGTCAATCCACACCAAAATTCGGAGAAGTCCTTTGAGTCTCAGAAATTTGTCTGGTAAGATCTTACATAGTGGAGATTTTTATGAATCCCACAAAATCTTTAAATAGTTACAACTGGAAAAGAAGATCTTACATAAAGGAGATTATAGGAATCCCATGAGACCTTTAAATATGACATAGTGGATGCTTTTGCTAAAATCCCGCAGGAACAGACTAGCTCCACATGAGTCAACCAGTATGAAAAGGCACAAATTTACCAGTCATCAATGACACATGAGCACCCTATTGATATATCAGAATGACAAGAATAATCTTCTACAAAATCAGTCTGAGTACTTGGTCCTAGAGTATTTTCAATTGCTTCTTCTATGTTTTTGTCTCGAATTGGGTAAAGATTCTTTGAAAAGCATTGTTAGACATTGGATCCATTCATGAGGGGAGAAGGGTCACAAACAAATTCCCCTTGGAAGAGGAATTCCAGTTGGAGGTTTAGCTCTTCTACCTTTGTTATAGTCCCGATAGCTATGCCTTTATGATTTATGACATGCTTTTTATATTGTATATATTCTAAAGGCTCCGACGGTGTGAGTTTCCAGCCAAGATGCTTGAGTTTGAATTTAACCATAAATATTTTTGGCCAAATTCCTTCATATATGCCTGCAATAGGATGAAATTGTTGTGTCTATGACCCCAATCTTTTCTCTGATAGAATTTATGAAGAGAAATTTTGCTTCAACTAGTCCATAGATGCCTTGCCATATTATGAGGGTCTGCAAAAATTATGACCTTTTATTTTTCCCTCACCATTTGAAGGATTATAGAATAAGTTGTCCAATTCATTGTGCCAAAACCTAGATCACCATAACATTGATGATATTTTTCATTAATCCAAACTCCATGTTTTTCTCTAACCAGTCGTCTGTAAGCATTGTTGATTTTCCAAAATGCCTTTCTTTCCCATTGTTCTAAGATATTTATCTTTAACGGAATCAAAATAATTTCTTATACAAGCTTATATTTCATGTATTCTTTTGCTACAATTTCAAGAGAAGAGTTAACGAATTGTTTCTTGCATTTAAAATCATATTCTTTTACCATTTTCATCTTTGCACTAGGTAGCATGAACAAATATATGTCATTTTTATTATGGGATTCTGTGAAAAAAATTTGTACTATAAAATTCAAATACCCTCGCTTATGTACAATATCAAAATCAAAATTTTCTAACCAAAAAACCCATTTTTGTACACGGGTATGGTTTTTTGTGAAAATATTTTTTTTTTCAACATTCCCACCAAAATCCTTAAATCTATTCTGATTATGAATTTAATAGCATTAAGATACAACTTGAAATTTAAAATGGTTCTTAACAAATAGAAATTCTCTGTGGCTAGAAGGATAATTTAATTCATCTCCTCTAAAAGTTCCAGAGGCATATCCACATATTTTTTTTTCCTTCAAGCTCTTCTAGTTATACTCTTCCCTGTGATTCTTATGATGCATCGATATATATTATATATTCACCCTTTTCAGTCAGTAGAGAAAGAGGGGGTAAGCATTGGACCTTTTTCTTAATATTTTTTACATCATTGTGATCATCTAACCATGCTCGAGGATTTATCTTAAGTCTTTTCTATAAAATATGTATGTGAGAGGACTTCCCTTTATAAAATGGTTTGGTATAATTCAGCCTTCCTAAAAACCTTTGTAATTATCTTTTATCTAAGATATTTTCTATATATTTCTTGAGGATTTTCAAGACATGTTCTTGGAGAAGAATCTGCCCTTTAGCTATTCTATATGCCATAGATTCAATATTTGTTTTTACTATGTCCATTTTAGTTGCAAAAGTTACTAAGCCATGCTGATATACAAGATCATAAAACTTTTGCAAACACTTCAAATGTTCTTGAAGATTTTTGGAGCAGATGAGAATGTCATCAATATATACTATTATCCATGGACAGTCTCTAAAAATATATTCCATCCTCTTTTGAAATTCTCCTCGAGAATTTTTTAAAAAAAATGGCATCACTATCTATTGGTATTGTCCATGGGGTACAACAAAAGTTTCTCTATGGTGACCTTCTGGTGTAATGGCAATTTGATAAAATCATTACTTCAAATAAAAATTACGTAATATTATAGTTCCTTTGATTTTTTGAAGAAAGGAAGGCTTATTAGGAAGTGGATACCTAATTGGTTGGACCAATTTGTTTAGTGGCTTATAACTCACCACAAATATTGGCTTTCCTCTCTTTTGTTCTGAGTTCTTATTAATATAAAATCCTTTTCATGCCCAAGCACTCTTGGACTGTTTAATAAGACTTTTTGTTAGAAGATATTTTATTTCCTCTTGGCATATCTTAATTTCTTAAGGACTCATTAGGGCTGTAGAAGCCTTTTGGGGAATATTTTTTTCCAAAGGATCATATGGAATATTTACAAAGTATTTATTCCTATGCCATAAATAATTATGGGATTCATAAGTCCAATATTCTCTTATCTCTCTCGATATCTATTTAAGAAAAAAATCTGCGTGCATTTCTGCATAGCAGATGTTACATTCCATTTTATCCTGCTCTACCAAAGGTGTTAGAGAGTACAAAGACTTGTTTTCTTCTTCCTTTTCTTTAGAATTTTTTCTCTTATAGACACTGTCTCTATACATTGGTGTCTATAATTTCTAATTATCTATATGGAATATCAACTCATGCCTTTTTACAACACACGTAATTAGGAAAACCATATTAATAAAATATGATCCTAATATATAGTCATGTGAAATTTCATGTACCCCATAAAATATAGCTTCTAACTTTTTTCCCTTCAATTTCTATTGACAATGGATCAGTTTCAGCAAAAATAATTACTTCAGTCTTATTTAGAGTAGTTCCACTTAATATCATTTCTTTCCACATATATGCAAGGATGACATGTTTCCTCATTAGATTTAGTTGTTCCCATGTGTCTACTAGATAATTGATCTGGATTGGTTTTCTAATATTTTTATGAATCTAAAATTTTATGAAAAAATTAACTACTACATAAAATAACGTAGGATGTTCTTGTTCTATGCCCATTACGCTAGATAAATAAGTTATAGGCACTTCTTCTTTAAGTTAAATTCCTTTGTTCATTCTTCTGTATCTTTCCATATATGCTTGATCTGTCTCAATTTCCTCATAGGACCTAGACATTTATTCATATTAGGAAACTATCTCTTCTAGCATGATGGCTTCTAATAGGATTTTAAGCTCTTTGGCCTTTTCTATAGCCTCTTTAGTTATTTTCTTTTGTTCATCATTCTGGACTGATAAAAGAGATTCGTTGTCGCTTCTAAATTGTTTTTTATCATAATATTTGTAGGGGCTAGAATATAGATCAATGAGATTGTAAAAAAAAATATTTTACTTGTAGGGAGCTCTACTAGAACTTGCAAGTTGTTGAGAGGTAGGCCTAGCATCTTGTTGTAAGGGAGATATCTCTCAGCTCTTAATGCAATCCTTTCTTGTACTTTCCAAACAGTAAGAGTGGCTATATTTTGATGGATTTATTCTAATCTCTTTTAGAGATTTTTTTTTGGTAGTAGTGAACACAAACATATCATGTTGTGGCCTTGTAGTTTGCAAATTTTGGCAGTATTATTCAAAAAATGGATATTGGGGATTGTTAAAAGGAATTTTCAGGGTCTTATTTCCCTCCCAATTTTGTGGATCTAGAAGACAAAATTGATTAGCAAGTTGTCCAGTATCAGAATCAGAAGAAGTGGTTGAAGAAGAATCACTATATTCATCAGTGGGGAGAATGATGATATCATCATAATATGGAAGTGGAGCAGTAGAATTAACTAGAAAAAAATCCCACCATTCCATATTTAGGCCCTCAGTGAAAAGAGTTGAAAGATTAGGGATTTTGGATTTCTTGGGACAGTTAATTTCCCAATATCGCATTTTATGAAAATTATAGCAGATACCATATTTTATTGGGGACTATCTACTTTTGAGATAAGGTTCCTTTTGAAAAATATTATTTATCGTAGTTATATTTAAAGTTCTTATAGTAATTAGCACGAAGATCAGAAGCCCAATGAGACTTAAAATTGTACTTCTTATATTTTTCCTTCTTATGTTTGCATCGTTTGAAGTAGCATGATGCATACCTTATGCATTGTTTTCCTCTGTTGAAAGCACCATATCCCCACTCTAGCATTTTTCCCACATTTTTTCACAAAGAGGGAGTAAATATATTATTAAATCTTTTAAAATATTTTGATACTCTTGTCTGAAGGAAATGTTCTTGGATCACTGCATGTATATGATAATATTCCATGACAAGTGATCTGAATGTGAGAACTTCTTATTTCTAATACAGAGATGGACTATAAGGGCATTTACAGGATATGTCACCTTTCAAAGAAAGGATGAGCTCCCGAAGCTACCTTCCCCTTTATAGACTTTGCCTAAAGAAATAATAGAAGTAATCACTAATGATCTAGAAATGAAACTACTTGTTTTCTAGTGCAAGGTATTCATTATCCACTAACATATGTATGCAAGATTTTTAATGTGTTTTCCAATTCGAATAAAGTGACTTTGATGAGTTTAGGAGTCTTTTTGTATGTAGGAGGCTTATTTATTTTTACTTTTTAACATATTTAACTCTGAAAATAAGCAGCAAATAAATCACAGAATATAACTCAGCATATGATAAGGCAGTTTACCCCTCCTGGGCTACATTTGTCGGGTCCAAGGCCCCCAAATGGGCTTTTCCTTGCTCTTATTATGCTCAGAAGATGGTTATACAATGTGTAGAAAGGATAAAAAAGTGAAAATAGCTACATAAATGAGTTCAGAGTGTAGAAAATAGTAAGAAATGACTATAGTTTCACCTCCAATGGATAACTATAATCCAATACATCTCTCCAATTCTGAAGCCTTGCTGGCTCTTCAATCTCTCTCGCTAATAAAACACCTGAAGAAATTCTCTAATGACTCTGCAACCTACTCTAGTGGCTCTGGAATGCTCTAATTACCCAAAATCAAAAAAAAAATTCGCTCCAAAAGGACTGTGCTAGAAAAAGCTATGTCCAACTAAAGTTTTGCCCATTTTTCCCTAGAAAAACTCCACCAAATTTGGTGGAACTGCAGTTAGCTCCACTAATTAAGGTGCAGTGCCCTATTTGGGCGGACTCTGTCGTCTAAACCGCAACATTTATTGTGAGCGGACGTGGCCACATGGGCAGTTATGTCAGCGGTTAAGCCGACGGTTTCGGAACCGTCCCAATCCATTTAACGTAAACATCGCCAGGTTTATATGTGACCACTCCATATATAACCGTGACCATCGCACTTCTTCCATTGGATTTGGGCTGTGGTTCCGGCTCCCGGTCTTGTGGTAGAGGGGGTTGGCCCCCTTACGGCCCCGTCCATTTACAAATAAAACTTCATATAGCAGTCCTCACACTACAATGTTAAGAACTTACGATAGCTTGCCCGGTCGAGCCACCCGGCTGGCAGGGCTCCAACCCGGGTTCAAACCAGCCGAATGCCATATAATTTTACACAAATCATAGACCACAGTTTGACCTTTTGGGGCCACGTGGCTGCCTCTGGGCTGGCCACGTGTCGCCCACTCATTGGTCTGCCCAAAATATTCTACAGAATATTATGTGGAATATTCCCAGAATATTTTGTGGAATATTCTTTTTTTAATAATTTTTTTATTAAATTCAAATTGAGTCAAATTGGGATTTTTTCCTGAAATTGATAAACTTCAAAGTTGAATATCTTTCTCATAAAGCATCAGATTTGAGTGTCGTTCATGGATATAGGATCGTTTTGACGTGACCTGTCATGTCGTTCTAGTTTCAACCAATTCTGAGCAAATAAAATTTTGAGCATTTTTCCAATTAGGACATGGTCACCTGATCAACAAGGGTCATGCCTTGCAACCATACATATTTATCATTAAATTATTTCTCTACTACATCTCGAAGGGCACCCGTTAAACTCAAAATATAATATTTGATATAATTAGTATCAGTGTTATTTCCTGCTCATATGAGTAATTTATGCATGTAACAGAAATATTTACGCTTAAGAGACACATTTCCTAATCTCTGAGACATGAAGAGAGATTGGATATGCTATGCATCCAATCCAACTTTCTCAGCACCATAGTGTTGAGATTGCAACAAGATGACGAGCTTAGTGAAAAGAATTCGCCTTCACTAAGTGGGCCCACAGGTTATTTTTGGCGCAAAGTCTATTTTTAGACATATGGATCATGTTCTATGAGTTGTAGGACGCTATTTGTGGATGGTTGGTCAAGTCGGAAAAAATGGATGGACTTCTATTTTTAGACATACTAGGCGTAATCTATTTTTAGATTGCCAGTCTAAAAATAGATATGTCGAATATTATTAGCTCTTAATAATATTTGGGCTCTAAACACTATCTTATCCTCTTGGAGCACTTCAGTTAAGTGCATAGATGTGGTACATGAAGCTGACAGAAGGACTTACGCTATTCTTGAGGGTTTAGTGGAGCTATTGCATGGAGACTTCAGTTAGAACTCAGGTGATAGAGTTTGGTGGAGTTGATTGAGGAGTTAATGGAGTTGTGTTCAGTTTAACTCAGTTAAACATAGTTGTGATAGTTGTATCTAGTCTAACTGATTGATACACTAGTGCGAGTGGTGTGAATTGATTATTAATTAATTCACTATTTATTAACTCATAAATCAACTAAATAATACATCAGTTAACTTCAGTGCATGGCCAGTTTCAGTGGAGACCAGTGAAGAGGTATGTGAAAGAGCAGTGTGACTATCAGTTGTGACCATACTGTTGCATGAGTTTGCACCACACATTGATGGAGATGCCAATGAAGATTGCGTAGTGCATACCAGAGGGATTCGAACTCATATTGGGCCATTATTCATGTTGGATTGTGCAGTAGAGGTAGGCTAACAGGTGGAGCAGATTGGAGCATGTATTTTGCTAGATCTGAGCTTGTGTAGTGTGTAACAATTGAAGATTGTACTGAGAGCTTATGAGGAGTTTGTACAATGATTGTTACATGATCTCTATCATTATAATATACAGATAGTTGGGGGTTTTCAGCTTTAATATTTCCCATAAATACTCTGTTTATATGTGTCATTGTTTATGGTTTTGATGTGCGCATGCGATTGTTTATAATTCCGCAAATTAATGATCAATAGTAGAAGAGGTTATGTATTATCCATGAAGCTCAAATAGTGTGTGATCAAGATAATATCGGTGAATAATTTAACAGTTATTCGAAATTTATACATGGTATCAGAGTGATATTGATCATTGGAGCAATTGGAAAACATTGAAGCAGTTGAGTTTTGTGTTGGTGGAATTCGAATTTGCAACAGTGTTTTCTTGGTGTCGAAGTTGAGATGTATTTCAACGGATTGCGATTGGTGTATGCCCTTGAGGGCAGCTCGAATTATATTGCATGGAAGGACAAGATGGAGGCGGTGCTAGATTAAAATGGGTTGAAGGAGATCATAGATGATGAAGTCCCAAAGCCTAGTTCTACTGATGCTATCATACTTGACGCATGGAAAAAGAAGACAGCAAAATTTCGAATGATTCTGTTGGAGGGCGTGAAGGATCACATAGTGTCCAGCCTTCATGGTAAGGCTTCTCCATTCTTGATGTGGAAAGACTTGACAGATTTATTCCAAATCAAGAGCGACCAGAGGAAGTTGGCGCTCAAGGATAAACTCAGAAACATAAAGATGGAGAAAGGCGATAGTATGCCCAAGTACCTCACGAAGTTCATCCAATGCAGGGATGAGCTGGGAAGTGTGGGGGTGACTGTAGATGATGAGGACTTGGTGAGCTTGGCTCTCCTTGGGCTTTTGAAGAGCTGGCATTCCTATGAGGACTCTGTCAATGGTCGGGAGAAATTTCCAGGATAGGAGCGACTTTGGTCGGATCTTGTGCAAGAGGAGATAAGGCAGAGTACCAGGGACAGATCATCATCAAGTAACTCTGATGAAGAGAATTGCACTTTGGCTGACAAAGAAAAGAAGGGGAAGTGCAAGAAAGCTTCTCATTCCAGTGTGAAAGGCAAGAAGCAGGACATGTCCAAGGTGAAGTGCTTTCATTGTCACCAACACGGACATTATGCCACAAATTGTCCACAGAAGAAGAAAAATAAGCAGGCTATTGGATCTGCAGCTGGAGAGGCCTTATCCTCATAGTTTGATCTGGATTTTTCATTGATCGCATGCTTGGTCTCAAGTGTGATGGGTTCGGTGTGGTTTCTGGACAGTGGTGCGTCTATTCACATGACAGGAGATCGAGATTTGTTTACTGATCTGGATGAGAAAGATTTTGGAGTGCACATCGAGATGGGTGATGATGGTAGATACAGTGCGACCAGTATCGATACCATTTCATTTAAGAGGGAGTATGGTAAACCCTTCATATTGAAGGAAGTGATGCATGTTCCAGGATTGAAGAAGAATCTTATCTCTGTGGCGATGTTAGAAGACAAGGGATATGATGTTGTCTTTAGCGAGGGAAAGGCTTTCCTATGCAGTAAGGCAACTGGTGAGACCCAGAGGATAGGGGTTTGAGTTAAGAACCTTTATCAATTGCATGTAGATGGTTGCGCAGCAATGGCAGGCAAGGCAGAAGGAGTGGTGAGCCAGGATGATGGCGAGTTGTGGCACTGGAGATTTGGCCACCTTCACCATGGAGCTTTGAAGATACTACATCAGATTTCTACTAGGCTTCCTAAAGGCACCCTTGTGCAGTCAGATCAGTGCAAGGGGTGTACCTTTGGAAAATTTGTGAAAGCCACCTTTCACGAGAAGGATAGTCACGCCACGATGATCCTTGAGAGAATTCACACAGACGTGTGTGGACCTTTCTCAGCAGCTTCGACAGAAAAGCACAGGTATTATGTGATATTTTTTGATGATTTTTCTCGTAAGTGCTAGATCTTCTTCATGCAGAAGAAGAGCGAGACATACTCAAAGTTCTGTGAGTTCAAGGAACTGGTTGAGAAAGAATCGGGGAAGCAGGTGAAGGCTCTAAGGAGCGACAATGGTGGTGAATTCATCTCTGGCAAATTCAAGGACTTTTGCAGTGCAGAAGGAATTCGAAGAGAGCTTATAGCACCTCATAACCCACAGCAGAATGGGGTTGCTGAGCGGAAGAACAGAACGATCGTGGGTGCTACACGGGAGATTTTGCATGATCATGGCCTACCCATTCACTTGTGGGCGGATGCATGCAATACTGCAGTATATGTGCAGAACCATTGTCCTCACAAGATACTTGGCATGAGTACACCCGAGGAGGCGTTTTCTGGTAAGAAGCCTGATATTTCCCATTTAAGGATTTTTGGTTCACCTGTTTACATTCATGTGACGAAAGATGCCAGGAAGAAGCTGGAGCCGACCGCAGAGGTTGGGATATTTGTGGGGTACACTGATATGCCCCACAACTATCATGTGTATTTTCCAGACAGTCACAAGACTGTTGTGCGACGGGATATCAAATTTTAGGAGGAGAAAGACATGAAGTGTTCGCTTGAGAGGGAGCCACACTTGCATGCAGAGGAGGAGCTATTGGCTCCTAAGGATGAGTCTTAGGATGTGAATCAGCCACAAGATGAGGTTCATGGAGTGGAAGAGACGACTCAAGTAGCGCCAACCATCAGAGGGCAGAAGTGCACTACAGAAGCTGAGTGACTGGCTCAAGATGCAGAGAAGGTTGTAGGAGCACCTACAGCACAGCACAGATAGAGACAGTCACCTCATCGGTACACTGGATACATGGCTCTTGTGAGAAAGTGTATCGTGATAGATCCATCCTCTTTCGAGGAAGCTGTGGAGGATCCCGCATGGGTAGATTCCATGGTGGGAGAGTATGATTCGATTGTCAGAAACAGTGCATGGGAGATTGTCCCAAAGCTGGAAGGGAAATTAGCGGTGGGTTTGAGATGGATCTACAAAGTGAAGCAGGAAGCTGATGGGAGTGTGGAGAAGTATAAGGCAAGATTTGTTGCCCGAGGCTTCTCACAGATAGAGGGGATCAATTATGAGGAGACCTTTGCACCTGTCGCAAGGTATTCTTCCATACAGACGATTCTTGCTCTCTCAGCATAGATGGGGTGGCACATTCATCAGATGGATGTGAAGACTGCGTTCCTCAACGAGGTGAATCAGGAGGAGGTGTACATAGAGCAGCCCGAAGGTTTTGAGATCTTCGGTAGCGAGTCGCATGTGTGCAGGCTCAGGAGACCGTTGTATGGGTTGAAACAAGCAGCTCGTGCTTGGTACACATGGATAGATAGTTATTTCACCGGACTTGGATTCTCCAAGAGTCAGACGGATCCTAACCTATACCAGATTTTGGTGGAGGGTAAGTTGCTGATCATTGTACTTTATGTAGATGATTTGATTTTGATAGGTGATGAGCTGTTGATACTCTCATGCAAGAATGATCTTGCAAAAGAGTTTGAGATGAAGGACTTGGGCCTCCTTCATTATTTCCTGGGATTGGAAATTTGGCAGCGCAGTGATGGACTGTTTTTTTCTTAGGGTAAGTATGCCCGGGAGATACTGAAGAAGTTCAACATGCATGGCTGCAAGCCTGCTGATACTCCTCTTCCTGGTGGTTGTAGGAAGGATGATGCTACTTTGGCAGAGGTAGTGGATGCCACTGTTTATCGACAGTTGGTGGGGTCGCTTATGTATCTGGTCAATACATGACCCGACATATGCTATGATGCTAACGTGCTTTCACAAGCTATGGTTAAGCCTACCAAGCTCTTTTGGAAGGCGGGGAAGCATGTATTGAGATATCTGAGAGGCACATCCGGATATGGATTGTGGTATAGACATTTGGATGAGGTGAAGCTATGTGCCTTCACAGATGCAGATTGGGCAGGGAGCCCAACAGACAGAAAGAGCACATCTGGAGGGATTTTCAGTATCGGGTCGACAGCAGTTTCTTGGTATAGCAGGAAGCAGAGATCCGTGGCACTCATTTTAGCAGAGGCCGAGTATATGGCAGCGAATTTGGCTGCATACGAGGCTATATGGATGAGGAAGATCCTGGTCGGGTTTTTCGGTTCACACTTAGAGCCTATTGTGATTTATTATGATAATCATAGTTGCATCAAACTCCCGGTTAATTTAGTATTTCATGATAGATCTAAACACATTGACATCTGGTATCATCATATCAGATATTGTGTGCAGTGGAAGATCATGTTACTTTCATAAATTCCTATGGAGGATTAGGATGCTGATATCTTGACGAAGGCACTCACCAGGAGCAAATTCGAATACCACAGAGGTAGGATAGGGGTTGCAGATAATCCATATCTTGTTGAGAGGGAGTGTTGAGATTGCAACAATATGATGAGCTTAGTGAAAAGAAGCCGCCTTCACTAAGTGGGCTCGTAGGCTATTTTTGGCGCAAACTCTATTTTTAGACTATGTCTATTTTTAGACATATGGATCATGTTCTATGAGTTGCAAGATGCTATTTGTGGATGGTTGGTCAAGTTGAAAAAAATAGATGGACTTCTATTTTTAGACATACTGGGCGGAATATATTATTAGATTGCTAGTCTAAAAATAGATATGTCGAATATTATTAGCTCTTAATAATTTTTGGACTCTAAACGTTATCTTATACTCTTGGAGCACTTCAGTTAAGTGCACAGATGTGGCACATGCAGCTGACAGAAGGAATTACGCTATTCCTGAGGGTTTAGTGGAGCTATTTCATGGAGACTTTAGTTAGAACTCAGGTGACAGAGTTTGGTGGAGTTGATTGAGGAGTTAATGGAGTTGTGTTCAGTTTAACTCAGTTAAACATAGTTGACCTAGTTGTATCTAGTCTAACAGATTGATACACTAGCGAGAGTGGTGTGAATTAATTATTAATTATTTCACTAATTATTAACTCATAAATCAACTAAAGGATACATCAGTTAACTTCAGTGCATGGATAGTTTTAGTGGAGACCAGTGAAGAGGTAGGTGAAAGAGCAGTGTGACTATCAATTGTGACCATACTGGTGCATGATTTTGCACCACACATTGATGGATATGCCAATGAGGAATGCGTAGTGAATACCAGAGGGATTCGAACTCAGATTGGGCCATTATTCATCTTGGATTGCGCAGTAGAGGTAGGCTAATAGGTGGAGCAGATTGGAGCATGTGTTTTGCTAGATTTGAGCTTGTGTAGTGTGTAACAATTGGAGACTGTACTGAGAGCTTGTGAGGAGTTTGTACAATGATTTTTACATGATATCTATCGTTCTAATATAGAGATAGTTGGGGGTTTTCAGCTTTAAGCTTTCCCATAAATACTGTGTTTAGATGTGTGATTGTTTATGGTTTTGATGTGCACATGTGATTGTTTATAATTCCGCAAATTAATGATCAATAGTAGAAGAGGTTATGTATTATGCATGAAGCTCAAATAGTGTGTGATCAGGATAATCTCGGTGAATAATTTAACAGTTATTCAAAATTTCTACACATAGAATTGTAGTCCTAAGGCTTCAAGTAAATCACTATCAGTAGTGGGGGAGTTTAGAAATTTATCTTTTCTTGTTTGAGGAAACTAGTGCCACCATTCCCATACAAGACCAATAAACACTCCAATAAGGATACTATCCATATTCCCTGGAGTAATTGTAATTTCTTCAACTTTCTTAGCAATACTCCAATTTCCTAGAAGTTTTAATGCTTCTTTAATTTCTTCTTTGCTTTGACATCCTGTATTAAGTATATTATGCTTTGGCATTGTTTCTATGATTCTATTCAATCTTCTGATACCAATGCTCCCTATATTATGTAGCCTTTATGTATTTTTAGAGGCTTCCCTCATATTTTCATCAAATCCTTTCGAGCCTTCAATCCCTAAAGCCAAAATATCTAGATATATTTCTTATTTGGCAACAAAGGATCCCAATGACTGATTGTATTCATGTCTTTCAAAACAATAGAAAATAAATGGTCTGGCATCCTCAAATCCCATTCATGTTGTACTTCTATTTCAACTTCAAAAGCAATCGGATCAAGTGATTTTTTCATTCTTTGAATAGTCTTATTATCATCTTTAGCGATATCTTTTGAGAATGGATCAAAAGCACCAATATTTCTAACTATCTTCTAAAATGTCCTAGAGAGTTTTATAACTATGAAATAGGTATTTTCAAGAACTGAAAGCATAATATTAAGCTTTTCAATGGCCTTTTTTATTTCTTTAGCATCACTCAGTACATGGTATACTATGTCCAATTTGTCTGAATTTTTGTTAGCTCTTCCCTTTCAAACGTATTAGAAGAAATTATTCATAAAAGATGCTTACGAACATCATCTAGATTCTAAGCATATAAAATCGCTTGAATATTTGAATAGTTAAACAACTTGGACTCATTAGAAAAGAATGTGTGAGCCATTAGAAAAAAATATGTGAGCTGAGGATTGTCTGATTGGCATATATTCTTGTTTAATTATTTCAATAAAACTAGTATTGATGTAAAGGAGTGGCTGGAAGATTTCTTCTGGGAATAAATGAAAGTTCTCCTTCGGTATTTGGACTGTCATCCCTGTGTTTTATCTTAGCAGTGTAATAAAAAAATATAGACAAATCTTCCAACTTATGGGCTCCATATACAAATTTTATTTTACCAATTCAGGTTGGGAAATCTATATATTTTCCAAAATGGAAAATCTAGTTATTTCTGGGAGGTTTGTTAGTATGTTGAGGTTGTTTTGTTTGTAAGTAAGAATGGTTGGGATAGAAGGAAGATGACCAAAATAGAATTGTTCCTTGGTGATTTAGAGAGGTACTAGATTTCTGAAAGAATTTCTTTTTTCAGATTCCAACTGAGCTTTTTATAAGTATGATATTTATTTTCCCGAGAGATTGGATAGCTTATGCATGTCCAATCAACTTGAGGTTTTTGATTGTATGTTTTTCTTTATTTTAATAAATTATTTAGTTTTATTTCATTTTACATTTTATAATATTTTAAAATTCAATAGATATAAGTAAAATGAAATAATTAGTTATTGATGGTAAATAAAATATAAATTAATCAAATTCAAAATTATTATAAATACATATAAATAAGTTTTTTCATATCTTTTTAAATTTATTTATTTATTTATTTATATGAAAAAGTCCAATACTTTAACTCACCAAATATTTTAACTTAGCCTAATGTGTTTTGATATCCTCCCTCTTTAGAAATCCCTTTTATGGCACCTAGGTTCCACTTCATCCAACCTAGCTTCCACTTCATTGAAGTATTTGTATTGGTGTTCCTCATTCTAATGGAACTTGGTCCCTTGCTTGTCTCTTAGGACTTTCAGGTCTGGCTTGAGTCGAGAGGAGCATAGAGATTATACAAATTCTAATTTATTTAGGATTATATAAGAAGGTTTGTTTATTATTATTTTGTTGGAATTAGATGGCTTGAGTGGAGAGGAGCATATAAATTATACAAATTCTAATTTACTTAAGATTATATTGGAAAGTTTGTTTATTCTTATTTTGTTGGAATTATATAGAGATATATAGGTATCTTGTTTAATACACATGGACATTTTATATGTTTGAATTTCATATAATTTACTTAAGATTATATTGGAAAGTTTGTTTATTCTTATTTTGTTGGAATTAGATAGAGATATATAGGTATCTTGTTTAATAAACGTGGACATTTTATATGTTTGAATTTCATATTGATATAAAAAGTTTATCAATTAAACATATATGATTAGATTGAATATAATCTTCAGTTTATCTTTCAAACTTTTCAACTCAATATTATAAATTAATAAATCAAACTTAGCATACAATTATTAATACTAAACGTATATGATTAAATTGAATACAATTTTGAGTTATTTTTCAAAATATAATTTTAAATTCATTTTTCCTTTTTAGTAGAAACTTAAGCTTATAATAATGAGGTTGTTAAGCAACCTGATCTAAGAGACTATTTGGAAACTTTCCATACACCTATTAATACTAATGACTTATTTTTAAGAAAGTGAAACGATATTTTATTTATAAGTTGATTCGTCATTTTTTATATTTTTTTAATAAAATTATAATGACCACAAATTCTATTCTTAAAATAAATTGTAACATCAAAATCAAAATAAATAATTCATAAATTTATAATTTTTTATTTTCACACTAATTATTCTTAAATTTATATTATTTATTTTAATAATTTTAATTATTTAATATATGTATAGATAGATATACATATAAAATATTTTAAAACATAGATTGGTTAAGTTGTAATGTAGTTCACACATTTTCTTTTTACCTTTTAAGAGTAAAACTTTGATATTCTTTAGGTCATTTAGGACTTTAACTCGATTCTTAGGTCTGTGAAAGAAAGTCATCCGTGCACGTGACTTCAAGCATGACAAGAGAATACTTTCACTTTTTTTTTCTAATTATTTATATTTTTAACAAAATTCATTTATAACAAATATATTTATTTTTTTAACTATATATATAGTTTCCTTCCCTTGCGGATTGGACATTTCTTCTTTCTTTTCATTCATGGCATTTCTCAACCACTTTTATTAATATATATCCATACAAACATTACAAGTATTAATACTACTGGTTTATTTGAAAGGATATTTTATTTATATGAATTAATTTCTCATTATTTATATTTTTTTATTATATTATGATAAACTCAAATTCTCTTTAAAAATAAGTTGATTTAAATTGAATTTTCATTATTTTATTTTTTTATTACATTATAGTAAACACAAATTCTCTTCCGAAACATCAAAATACAAATTAAATATTTCATAAACTTGTTTTTTTATTTTTTATTTGAATAATTATTATTTTTAAAGCTATAATATTTTTTTTAAGTTTTATATATATATATATATATATATATATATATATATAACTACTTACACCATTATATATATTAAGTTGTAATTTTGTAATAAATAAGTATTATTTTTAACGAATAAGTATTATTTTTACCTTTTAAGAGTAAAACGTGATTTAGGAGTTTTACTCGATTATTTTTTTTAATTTATTTTTTTTTAAACAAAATTTAAATAATTTTATTTTTATTATTTATTTATTTAATTATTTAATTTTGTTTTATTTTTATTTATTTATTTATTTTAGTTCTGACATGACACGAGTTTATGGTTTTCTAAATTTTAATTTCTTTAATATTTTTTTAACAAAATTTATTATTTTTTTTCTTCCCCTAGATTGGAAATTTCTTATTTTTTATTCGTTCAATTTCTCAACCACTTTTATTAATACTTATTTATTTTAAAATTTTTTGAAATAATTGAAATTAAAACATATATATATATATATATATATATATATATATATATATATATATATACTCTCTTAAAAAGTTATATATTCAAATTATGTGTAGCTTTGTAAATTATAATAATCACTTTATGAAAGTGGGTTCCTTGTTATAGAAATAATAGAATTTTATACACCAATTTGATTTGTGTGTGATATTCAAATTAAATTATTATAATTATTATTGGTAAAATAAAAGTAAACAAAATATAAAATCTTATTTTTTTCATATTAACTATTTTTAAATGAACTTGAAAATATTCTCAAAATTATATAATGATCAAATTATCATTAAATAACCAATAAAGTGAATTAAAAATTAATATATCAATTAATTATACTAATATACATATCTTACAATATATATTAATGTGAAGCTTATAAATAATTTTCATATTAGAATAATTTTCATCTTATGTTTTTTAAAATTTTATATATAGAAAAGTTGGAAAATTAATATCTATTTCAATTTAAATATATTTTTTATTCTCATAAACAAAATATACTAGCATATTCTCACAATTTTCTTTACATCAATAAACAAAATTTCAAAGATTAACTAGCTTACTGTAACATACACCATTAACTTCACAGGGAAATATAAGGAGTTAAATTTTTTTTATACAAGTTACTCATCATTACATAGAATGTTTAACGGTTCACAATGTAACTTTTAGAAATAAGAATAGTAAACTCCTTAACCCTTAACAACCTCCATTACAATATATTAACTTAATACTATGTGATGTAACCATCCATTCATCTCATTACTCATGTGGTCATCACATAATTGCCATTATGAACATCATACAAGAAATGAATCCAAAATCATCAACTTGACACAATAATCAATCACATCATTGAACACGAATATACCCTGGAAACCCCGTAGGGTGAAAACCAGCAGACGTTTAATTTTATTATTAAACGCTCGTGAGGGTGTTCAGCCCATCACTCAATGGCTTATAAGGGAGACCATCCCTTAACCATCGTTTATATAATCTTACAAGGAAATATGAAAATATCTAGCTTTAAGCAATTACAATAAAAATGATACCATTTACCCTCTGGTCTTCATATCTTCAGATCTTCACCTCTTGGTGGCAAGGTTGTACTTACAATGGACCATCGTACATTGGACCCTCCTGCAACTCGCACTCATCTGCATGAACATTAATCATTTACCTGCCACCAGGACAAGCATACTATAGCAGTTTATCCATCTACTCATGTGTAACCATGACAAGCAAGTAAAGAACCTTGTCATTCTTTCTTTAATAACACATACCTCACATGTTCTGGTTATAGGTCATCACAATAACTAATGCTTACGTCGCATAAGCACTCATTCCTGCAGGACAATGGCTACATCTCCCAAACTTTCTTTAAAATAAACTGATACATCAGCTAAGATATTTATGCATGTAATTTTACATACATTTAATAAAAAAAGCTAACCCTTAAGCTATTACTTTTAGTGCATAGAATTCAAGTTAACATAATGATTGTCTCTTCCATGCATGCGAATGCATACTGATTCCAAAAGACTCTTCCTAAAAGAGTGCTTACACAATGAAGCACATAACCTCCTTCACGAGTCTTCCCAAGGAAAAGCTCAATGCTAGTGAGCATGTAAACATATGTAAAAATATGCAATTAAGAATATAGATACATGTCTTATTTTCAACATTAAACTAACAATCATATTCAATGTAGTTTTAATACTACAAGCTATCTTCCTTCATAAAAACATTTATATTATTGTTCAATAAAAGCTAATACATATGTTGCATGTATATGCAAGATCTTCCTCCAAAAGGAATTTAACATCATAATGATAATATAAAAGTAATCACTTAGTTTTTTCTGTTTTTCCTCTAAGGAATATAAGTGATTAGTTTCCTTTAACCATGAATTTATTAATAACTTATCTTTACCACAACATGGTAAACAATCTATGGATTTTATTAAATAACTAATATTTGCAAACACCATGGTAATCTACCGATGGTTTTATGAAATAATTAATCTTTGTCAACACCATGGGAAACTACCCATGGTTTTATGAAACTATCCAAGAAAATATATTTTTAAAATATAGAGCATGCATATATACATACGTCCTTCTAAAGTGGTAATATAATGCCAATCTTTATCTATTGGCAATGACATATTTTAGTTAACTAACATTGTCCTCCATAAACATAAAATTTCAAGAGTTATTTTGGTGAAAACCCTTATCTTATCCTTGAAATCATTAAATATTTTCAAGGATTAAACTACTTAACTCTTCCCAAAATATCGTAATAGCTATCTAGATATTGTAAAACCTTTAAGTAGATTAATGTTATAACTTATCTTCCAAAAATAAAAACAGATTAATCTCTCACAAGTGATTTTCTTGGAAGATAACACACATAACTTTCATATTTCCTCCGCATAAATAAACAATAAATCTTTAAGTAGATTAATGTTATAACTTATCTTCCAAAAATAAAAGCAGACTAATCTCTCACAAGTGATTTTCTTGGAAGATAACACACATAACTTTCATATTTCCTCCACATAAATAAATAATAAATCTTAAGTAGATTAGTGTTATATCTTATCTTCCAAAAATAAAAGAAGATTAATCTCTCACAAGTGATTCTCTTGTAAGATAACACACATAACTTTCATATTTCCTCCACATAAATAAACAATAAATCTTTAAGTAGATTAATGTTATAACTTATCTTCCAAAAATAAAAGTAGATTAATCTCTCACAAGTGATTTTCTTGGAAGATAACACACATAACTTTCTTATTTCCTCCGCATAAATAAACAATAAAATTCTTTTTAATAAGGAAATATACTTATCTCTTTTAAGAAACTCTTCCATTTGAAGAATGCAACCTGGGTTCTCTTTCACGTTAACTTGGCATGAACTCCACGTCATCTCCAGTCTTTACTGTCGGTCCTCATTTTGCCAAGAACCCTCATCGGTAGTTTCACTAAAACCAAAAACAACAACTCTTCTGGAAGTCTTTGCCAGATTTTTGTATCCATTACCAAATGTTTCTTTGGCATGAAAAATATATGAAATATCACTGCTGTCATTGAGGTGCCCCATAGTCTGCTGTTCCATCACCTCTGTTATCAAATTGTAGTCGCTCTCTTTGAGGGGCTCTGTTATGAATTCTTAGAGTCGAAACTTCACCCGTGTATTTAAATAGGTTCCAGTGAAGTTATCGCTGGGTTGTATGAGCCACAACAACAAGCTCCCAATACACATTAAGAACTCAAAATGCGAAGATATCGTGTAGGTGCGGGTGTGAGTTCTTTATGAAGGAGGTGTTTAACTCTCAACCAATTCCAAAATCCGTTTTACATCAACTGTTTCTTTATTTTCTTGATAAAACCGTTAATGTAAAAAAAATAGATTTACCATATCATTTACGTAGGAGGTATGTTACATACTCCCCCCCTTAAGAGAACACCATCCTCGGTGTGCTTCTCTCACTGAATTTTAAACTTATATTCGTGATATAATAATATAAACAACCCAAAGGGGTTCCTTCCCCTTGGCAATGAAACACTTTTGTTTCCTTAAATGTCATTATTTAAAACAATAATGTTTTTATCTATATTCATAAGCATGTATAGCACAAATAAAATTTCATTTCCATTTCTAACTGCTTATCCCTTATTCAATTCACAAAAGTATGGAAAAAATATCTATAAAAATTTACCATTATTTACCATTTACCATTGGAAGAATGATGGCTTTTACACAAGCTCTCATAGAATGGTTGAACACCCATCAACACTTCCTGGAAAGAGCCTGTAATGTATGACTAACCATTCAATCACATTAGTCACATAGTTCCAATCAAATGAAAATACTTGCAACTATCAAACATTCTTGCAATATATAGAGATATTTTAATCGAAGTACTTCCACAAGTACTTAGAGAGACCAACCCTCTCATAAATGCATCATGTGCACACTATATTAGCTCCTGCTAAGACATTCAAACAAATTAGTAATAATATGAATGAACTTATACATTCAGTAATTCATTTTACTATCACACAACTTTCACTTAACTTGTTCTACCATGAGAATCACAATGGTAAACAAAAATGCTCCTCCTAATCCATAGGATCGAGTCATTTTTCACATCCAGACAATCAATCTTTCTGCACTAAAATGTCTTTATATTTATCTGGAAATTTAGTCTTTCAAGCTATGGTCCTCCCAACCATCAAGTGAGGCTATTACGTCCTCCACTTGCCCCCTAGCTCCAGAATCTGGACAGTGTCACGGGTCAACAATGGATTCTTCTGCTGTGACATCGGGATGGCCAATCCAATCACACTCAGAAAAGCCTGGAAGAGAAATTCGGGACAATCCGGTCCAATTCTCCAATTCCAGTCATACTTAGATTTTTTTTGCTTTACAAGGGTTGCTGGAAGCTATTTTCAACTGGTCCCAACCAGCTTGAGAAAATACTCCCCCTTTACCAATTTCACAGAGCGCCTACTCCTCCCCGGGGATCCAGCTTATCCTCACAAGAGTAGGTAACTGTCTTTCCAACTGTCCCCAACCACTTCCTATTCTTGGAAAATTTTTACCATCAGCATAAAAAGATTTTATTTCATAATTAATTTCAACAAATTAAATAACTTGCTTTATCAACAGTGACGATTTAAGTTTTTCTTGCTTGATAAAAGAAAATTAAATAAATTGTCTTTATCTAGTTAATACTAGTTAACTTTAATGAAACTGTCACAACTTCCCCCTGGAAGTAACATACATGTGTTGTACATTAAAGCATGATACTTTAATGTTTACTGTTGCAATTCACATTGCAATATTTGCGATGTTTTATTTTCACAGATTTTTTGTTTCTATTAAGCTACCCATGCTTACTATAAGAAACAATGCTAATCGTAAATATGTATTTCTCAAGCACATATTATCTTATTTCCAATTCTCATAATGTTATGTTCCAACAGACAGACATACGAAGTAATTATCATAATCACTTGTTTACAACTTTCAAATAGCTTTAGTCAAAATTTATTCATGCATATAACTTTCATTAGTTATTCATTCATAACTAGTCAATAGTTTTAATGCATCCATGACGACTCATGCAAACACTAGTTAGTCAACTAGTCATTTAGTTAAGTTTCATAACTTGATCCATAAGAGACTTCATTCAATTTGATTTTTAACACTCTATCATTTTATATAAGGACTTTCCTCATCTTTTGCATTCATGCATTAGTTTCACACACCATCACTATACACATAAATATTTTAAAATAGTGCATGGTAACTTAGAAATTCTATTGCATGAAAAAACAATTGCTTCTCTTGAAGCTCAAATGAAAAGTAACTATTTTTTTTATTTCATGCTTTTATATTTGCTTTCCCAAAGAAATAAAGCATAATACACATACTAATCTCATATGCATATTCTTATGCAGAAAAAGTATATTATAATAGCATGTACTTTTTAAGAATTCTTTTAAATGGAAGCTAATCTCATGCAATGCCATGTATATAACAATTCATTTTTTTTAAAGGAGATCAACATGCGTATGCATAGACTTCTTAAAATAAAATAACATAAAATACTTATCTTTAATTTCATTTGAAGGACTTATCTCCCTACTGCAATACTCATCCTCATCAGGAATTCACATTTCTCTTCCACAACAACGTTTTCTTGTAGCAACATCGACAAGATTTTATAGCATGATTAGACAAAGCCTTAATCAATAAATAATCAATCTTTGAGTGATCTTTTAACACCTATTCATGTACATATATGAGATGTGAATACAATGCCACAACATGCTTTCTTTTAACATTTCTACATTGGTGTGAGTAAGTAATTATCAATTCATGTCAAATAACTCCCACATTATTATGACATTTTCCACACACGCACACATCCGTACAAGACAAATCACTATATATGTTCAGAAACTCCTTTAATGGAAAATGACACAATGTGCACTCGCTTTACTTAAACTTTAACAAAAGAACCACCACTTCAGATTTTGACTTTGGAACATGAAAATATAATAAAGCTAACACATTGGCTACTGTTCCTATGCATACCATGCATAAATATTAATTTCTCAATAGAGTACTTAACATAATCGAGTAGGAAAACTCATGATTCCTCTTATATAACTTAATAGGCATGCAAAACATGGTTTTCTTTCCATAAAACTAATGGAATAAAACATAAGAATACATACCTTATTCTTGAAATATTATACCCACATTAACCATGTATATATTTTAAGGAAACCACAACATTACTTTAGTTTTTGTACATGTAATTCATCTTTTTTGCCAAATAATATTTTCTATAGTATGATAACAAAACATGTTTATCATTTCCACATATAGACTTATGTTCTTCCCAATGAAATATAATACAGCTATTGGATGCCTTTGCATGAACTTACTCAAAATTAAACTAACATAATAGTTATGATAGCATAAAGTATTAACATACTCAATATATCTTCTATCCATGCAAAGAACCTTGTCCTCTATGATTCTACATGCAAGTTGCTCATGCTTTGCTTCCAATAATTTACCATAGATAGCCTCTTTTATGCATAAAAACTACGCAATACTAACAAGGTTAACTTAACCTTTAATATACCTAAATCAAGAAGTTGACATAATCCATCTAGCAATGTAGTATATTCAAGAGGCTATTCTCTTTAGCCTATATTTATTTTCAAGAAAATAACTTGGATTCCTTTTCACTTAACACACAAGTATGAAATCCCTTTTAAAGAAAAACAAGCTTCCCATATTTTCTTAAACAAGATATATATAAAAGCAAGCAAGTTTACTTATTTATGTTTTACTACTGCCCACACCTTTCAAGATACATACTAGTAATCTTTGCAAGACTCACTTGGTTCTTATCAACAAAACTAGCATAGTAGTTTGGTATTTTACCATGGTATATATTTCTAAAATATTATCATATTAGCAATGCTTTATTACTTTCCAAAAGAATACTAGCACAACCTTGCATATTAAGTAAAACCACAGTTTACTCTATATTTTTCTCTTTTAATTGCAAGATTCACATGCAGGATTTATTTCCAAAATACACATACTTCTCTCAAGAAGAATCAAATGTATATTAGTTAAATTTCCAAGCACACACATGTTTCTTCTTCAGGAAACCAAATTCCCAACTCATTTCAAGGAAACTTCAACACAACAATGGAATTTTTACGTACATGGAAAACACATATCCTTTTGTTTAAAGAAACTCTAACTCAACAGTTATTTACTTTGTAAGCAGTGTATTTTCCATAAATGCAATAACTATTACTTTCATGACAAGAAAGATATTAATACTTATCTCTTGAAACTCATTGTTCAACTTGGATTAGAGACCCGATGCCTTCCTTCACATACGTGCATTTCATCTCGAATCTCTCAATTTCTTTTCGCTAACTCCCAAAGACGCCAGTGTTGCAACCTTTAGCTCTGATACCACTTGTAACATACACCATTAACTTCACAGGGAAATATAAGGAGTTAAATTTTTTTTATACAAGTTACTCATAATTACATAGAATGTTTAACAGTTCATAGTGTAACTTTTAGAAATAAGAATAGTAAACTCCTTAACCCTTAACAACCTCCATTACAATATATTAACTTAATACTATGTGATTTAACCATCCATTCATCCCATTACTCATGTGGTCATCACATAATTGCCATTATGAACATCATACAAGAAATGAATCCAAAATCATCAACTTGACATAATAATCAATCACATCATTGAACACGAATATACCCTGGAAACCCCGTAGGGTGAAAACCAGCAAACATTTAATTTTATTATTAAACGCTCATGAGGGTGTTCAGCCCATCACTCAATGGCTTATAAGGGAGACCATCCCTTAACCATCGTTTATATAATCTTACAAGGAAATATGCAAATATCTAGCTTTAAGCAATTACAATAAAAATGATACCATTTACCCTCTGGTCTTCATATCTTCAGATCTTCACCTCTTGGTGTTATGGTTGTACTTACAATGGACCATCGTACATTGGACCCTCCTGCAACTCGCACTCATCTGCATGAACATTAATAATTTACCTGCCACCAGGACAAGCATACTATAGCAGTTTCTCCATCTACTCATGTGTAACCATGACAAGCAAGTAATGAACCTTGTCATTCTTTCTTTAATCACACATACCTCACATGTTCTGGTTATAGTTCATCACAATAACTAATGATTACGTCACATAAGCACTCATTCATGCAAGACAATGGCTACATCTCCCAAACTTTCTTTAAAATAAACTGATACATCAGCTAAGATATTTATGCATGTAATTTTACATACATTTAATAAAAATAGCTAACCCTTAAGCTATTACCTTTAGTGCATAGAATTCAAGTTAACATAATGATTGTCTCTTCCATGCATGCGAATGCATACTAATTCCAAAAGACTCTCCCTAAAGGAGTGCTTACACAACGAAGCACATAACCTCCTTCACGAGTCTTCCCAAGGAAAAGCTCAATGCTAGTGAGCATGTAAACATATGTAAAAATATGCAATTAAGAATATAGATACATCTATTATTTTCAAGATTAAACTAACAATCATATTCAATGTAGTTTTAATACTACAAGCTATCTTCCTTCATACAAAAATATATATTATTGTTCAATAAAAGCTAATACATATGTTGCATGTATATGCAAGATCTTCCTCCAAAAGGGATTTAACATCATAATGATAATATAAAAGTAATCACTTAGTTTTTTTTTTCCTCTAAGGAATATAAGTGATTAGTTTCCTTTAACCATGAATTTATTAATAACTTATCTTTACCACACCATGGTAAACAATCTATGGATTTTATTAAATAACTAATATTTGCAAACACCATGGTAATCTACCCATGGTTTTATGAAATAATTAATCTTTGTCAACACCATGGAAAACTACCCATGGTTTTATGAAACTATCCAAGAAAATATCTTTTTAAAATATAGAGCATGCATATATACATACGTCCTTCTAAAGTGGTAATATACTGCCAATCTTTATCTATTGGCAGTGACATATTTTAGTTACTAAGAGAACTAACATAGTCCTCCATATACATAAAATTTCAAGAGTTATTTTGGTGAAACTTCTTATCTTATCCTTGAACTCATTAAATATTTTCAAGGATTAAACTACTTAAATCTTCCCAAAATATCGTAATAGCTATCTAGATAGTGTAAAATCTTTAAGTAGATTAATGTTATAACTTATCTTCCAAAAAATAAAAGCAGATTAATCTCTCACAAGTGATTTTCTTAGAAGATAACACACATAACTTTCATATTTCCTCCGCATAAATAAACAATAAATCTTTAAGTAGATTAATGTTATAACTTATCTTCCAAAAATAAAAGCAGATTAATCTCTCACAAGTGATTTTCTTGGAAGATAACACACATAACTTTCATATTTCCTCCACATAAATAAACAATAAATCTTAAGTAGATTAGTGTTATATCTTATCTTCCAAAAATAAAAGCAGATTAATCTCTCACAAGTGATTTTCTTGGAAGATAACACACATAACTTTCATATTTCCTCCGCATAAATAAACAATAAATCTTTAAGTAGATTAATGTTATAACTTATCTTACAAAAATAAAAGCAGATTAATCTGATTTTCTTGGAAGATAACACACATAACTTTCATATTTCCTCCGCATAAATAAACAATAAAATTCTTTTTAATAAGGAAATATACTTATCTCTTTTAAGCAACTCTTCCATTTGAAGAACGCAACCTAGGTTCTCTTTCACGTTAACTTGGCATGAACTCCACATCATCTCCAGTCTTTACTGTCGGTCCTCATTTTGCCAAGAACCCTCATCGGTAGTTTCGCTAAAACCAAAAACAACAACTCTTCTGGAAGTCTTTGCCAGATTTCTGTATCCATTACCAAATGTTTCTTTGGCATGCAAAATATATGAAATATCACTGCTGTCATTGAGGTGCCCCATAGTCTGTTGTTCCATCACCTCTGTTATCAAATTGCAGTCGCTCTCTTTGAAGGGCTCTGTTATGAATTCACAGAGTCGAAACTTCACCCGTGTATTTAAATAGGTTCCAGTGAAGTTATCGCTGGGCTGTATGAGCCACAACAACAGGCTCCCAATACACATTAAAAACTAAAAATGTGAATATATCGTGTAGGTGCGGGTGTGAGTTCTTTATGAAGGAGGCGTTTAACTCTCAACCAATGCCAAAATCCGTTTTACATCAACTGTTTCTTTATTTTCTTAATAAAACCATTAATGTTAAAAAATTAGATTTACCATATCATTTACGTAGAAGGTATGTTACACTTACATTTCTAAATCTATTTATACATTTTAATATTTATCTTATAGAAAAGAATAAAGAAAGAAACATGAAAATTATTCAACACCAAATATACTTATTAAATGAATATAAAAGAAAAATATATATGAATATATAGATTTATAAAATAAATAATTTAAAAATGAATGATTGGTTATAAACGATACATAATTTTAAAAAAGAAAAATAAGATATCATCTACCGTGCAAATTCTAATACAAATATACAATTACTTTTCAATAAAATAAAAAATAATCTAGAATTAAAAAAAAATTACAAAATATA
This sequence comes from Pinus albicaulis, assembly GCA_034641835.2. Taxonomy (NCBI): domain Eukaryota; kingdom Viridiplantae; phylum Streptophyta; class Pinopsida; order Pinales; family Pinaceae; genus Pinus; species Pinus albicaulis. The sequence continues at coordinate 431,861,580 of CM076580.1, forward strand.
TACCGATGGTAACAACATTAACAAATGAATCCGTTTTTCTTTTAAAATTGGATTCATACATATATATTGACCGCTCCACGTTCTATATGAATTATAGATATTTAAAATCTATTTGGAAATGTTGAAGTGTTTAATTGTCGAAAGGAATACTAATAATTTTTATTGTATTATATTTTTGTTATTTAAATAATATGAAATATTATTTTCACTAAAATATTAAAGCATTGGCATATTTTATTTTATTTTATTTTTTAAATATTGAAGTTTTTTTTATGGTTAGAGAAAGTGTTAATAAATTTTTAAGGTATTAGATATGTAATTTTTCATAATTTAATATTATTATATAAATAAAAAACACACAGGTTTTCAAATTTCTTTTTGAAAAATCTATTTCTCTTTAATAAGGCAAATCAAAATTGGACATTACCAAAAATTCCAAAAAACACAGTACCCCTATGACTAATGCCATTTCCATCACCCCATTGGAAAGAAGATCCATCAACAAAAATATACTAAACATGGTAGCCATAGCCGACTTATAGATATGAAAAGACGGAACAGAGATAAAATAAAATGGACCATACATAGTCTCCATGTCCAACTAGTGACTAATAAGTCTATGACTAGAAATTTGAACCTCACAATTAACTAGATCAGTATTAAAACCAATGACGGCATTATAAATCACGGGTCATTGTTTGAGATCGAAATTGTTGTACAAATCATCCAACTTGATCTAGGAGGATCCAACAAGTCCTCATGGTCTTATTTACAAGAAATATGACTTTCCACATGCATCAAGGAGGAGCTAGTCCTATCTAAATAGAAATTGGTGTTTCTAATCATTTTCTTAATGTCTTATAAGGTGGCAAAGACATTATATCACTCCATTTTGTTGTCATTTAAAAACAAACCTAACAAGATCCTTATTTTCCAATGTAGACCGATTGGATTCAATTTTTCTTCTTACCCTTGGTGTGTCGAGGGTGAAGAACTAACAATGACATCTTTTCCATAATCTCAAAGTTAGTGGCATATACTCCATAATCTGAAAATCTGCATAGGATTATCTTTCAATCCAATTTTTAGCGAATTTCCTTCCTTATATCTGGTGGAATATCATTGAAGTAAGTAGTTGCCAAATTATAATTAAAGAGACTCACACTTCTCTAATATTGTGGATTACTACCACCTCCTCCCCTGTCTTGATCAATAAGATCCAAAAATGCTAACAATTTGAAGTCATCATATCTCGTTAAACCTGGTGCTAAGTCATAGATATACGATTTAAATGATGTAACTCGCACTTCAAACCAAGTTTTTATGATAAAGTTATTCTCATCCGAATTTTTGGGTAAATAGGGAAAAATAAAGCTGCCACGTGGTATGAGGGAAAATTTAAGAAATCTCTCCAAATTATTTGTATAATAAATGTGTAAATCCCCATGGTACAATTAAAAAAAATAAAATTATTTTTTCAATTATAAAATATGTATGTATAATTTTTTGGTGAATATTTTATTGAATTATTTTTTTTTTTTGTTAAATCTTGGCCATTTTTCACTAAATTATAAAATATAGTAAAGTCATTGAAAATAGTTTACTTCTAAACATAGTGTTTTGGTAGCTAAGTCAATGATGCTATTTTCAAAGTATTCAATATATTCATGAGTGAGATTTTGGCACTGGTGAGATCAGTGCAACATCTTGGAAAAATTTAAAGGACCATTAATCTATCTAAAGTTATACCAACCTTTTTCAAGTTTTAGGCTTGCTCATTTTTAAGAGCATTTTCTCGACTTGGTGAGTTGTTGTAGGGTTGGTTTAGTGGAATTTTAGAGGAAATTAGGTTGGCTAATAATAATAAAAATAATAAAGAAATAATAAAAATATTTATTATGTTGTGTTTATTATTTTTTAATATCTACAACAATAGATGGAATCCTATATCATGTGTATAATTTTTACATTAAAACATAAATTAAAATAAAAAATATTTCCTATATAAATATTTCTAATTAAAATTTAATAATATTTATTATAATTATATAATATTTTTTGATTAATTATGTAAAGTATTACTTATATTTTTTATGTTTTTGTAAAGTTTTTTATAAAATAAAAAATTAACACATACACGAATACACATATATATAATCTTTTAGTGAAAGGCGAAAAATATTATATATATATATATTGTTGATAGTCATATAAATATAATATTAAATGCTTGTATACTTTAAAAAAAAATATTTCGTTTCGTTTTCTAACTTACTAAAATATAAGTCATATTATATATATATATATATATATATATATATATATATATATATATGAATTATAAAAAATATATATTGTAATTGAAATATAAATTAAATTATTAGTATTTTTTAAAATTCATTTTTATATTATTTGTATTTTTAATTATAAAAATAATTAAATAAGTATGCGCAAATAATTTTTTAACTCATGATATAATAAAAAGAAATTAGATACATCAATTTAGAAGAAGAAATTGAAATATATTTGAATATATTTTTTCTTTTTTAATTTAGAAAATCACTAAAAAAAAAAACTAGATTTTTTTACATGTATCTTCCTCTAGCATAAGGCACAACCACCCTCTTGAGGTTTGATCTTGGATTTTCTTGCTAAGGAGGTCCATCCTCAACTGGTTGTGCTAGTGGGACTTGGAAAATAAATCACTAATATTATTACTATGAGTAATAATAGTTTTTTTTTTCCAAATATAATGCAATAAAATGAAATGGAGCAAGTAAATTGATTAAGAAGACTTGGGTGTTACTATAATTTTTCATCATAACACATAAAATTTTTACATCAAAATATATTTAAAAATATTCGTGGACAACAATGTTTTGATGATATATATCTTTGTGTGTTTGTGTATGTGTGTGTGTGTCAATGAATTTGGTTTATAGAATTTTAGGTGAAAAAACATGCATTGAATTATGAATGAGTTTATCTAAATTGTACCAGAAAACATAGTCAGTCTACCTTTACAAATAGTAGGAATGGAAGAATCGTCCCCACTCACTAGCAAATCATCTATATAAATAATTATAGTTTTTTATTCCATGCAAAAACTTAGTATCTATTTCACATATGCAAGTAGTTGTATTTTTTTATTCCATGCACAACCTTACTATCTCTTTCATCTATATAAGTAATTATATTTTTTATTCCATGCAAAAGTTTAGTATCTCTGATAATTTTTGGTAACAAAGGTTTAATTATTATTATATTTATCTATATATGCTTTTTGATTATAGTTTTTTATTCTATACACAAACTTTTACGAAAAAACTACAACATGTAATCAATATAATGTTTCTAAGCAGTGAGGAAAGCTAATATTCGCAACCTATTGTGGACAGATTTTAAGATGTAGGATTTATACCTTGAACATGAATCATATTTTAATGGAACATATAAAACTGTTACAATCAAGAAAAACACAGGTCGGTGTAAAATCAAAGGAATTTAAAGATTATTATTTTTTAAGGTGATTTCAAACCTTTAACGTTACATGAAATTGATTTAATGTGAATAGAAATGTGTAGAATCAAACTATTTTTCAACCATTTTAAAAACGTTATGGTAATTAAAAGGGATACATTACAAGTTGGTAGTTTTTATATCTACATTGGAGTATAGCTCCACCACTGTCACTTCCATTTAGAGCTATTTGAATTAGAAAGGAGAGATTTCTACAGTTATGAGAACAATCACCCTGTTGATGGGAAAAATTTTCCGGCCAACGGCAGGGGATCTCCCCGGTTAAAAGTCCCAATTAGACTCTAAACAGTTTGGAATAGAGATCCCGTCCGGGGCATGGGTCCAGCTACCACTTAGGTCTCCTTTCCTTTGGTCTCAAAGAACTCCATGAACCTGCAGACAGACACTTATTCAAATGATACGAGATACATGATTGATGAGTTAAATACGTATGTAACACTATGCATAGCAAGGAAAAAATAAAGCACAAATGCTGAAGGAGATGTCGTTAACAACACCCATTTGGATTCATGCTTGTAAGCTGTTATGACCACAGAAGAAACAATTCTTTATGGCGAAAAACGCCCTTCACTTCCTGAAAGATTAAATGGTAATACAAATTCTAATAAACAAAGTCATTAACATTCATTAAGAAAGCCAAACGAACTAAACATCATTAACACAAGTACAGAGGACTATAATGCATAAATGATGTCATTAAAAGCGCAGCTTCATTAATCAAAGATGTTTGAAACTGTATAAGAAATACTCACAGTGTTCGCACAGCAAAACACATCAGATCTGAAAGGAGTTTTGACAAGTATCTGTATTCATGTGCAAAAGAGTGTTATCCTGCTATACAATGCTCTCTCACTTTTGAGTCCCCGAAAAAATAAATCTTTTGCAATCTTCCCGGAGGGAGTTTTATAGACCAGAATTTTCCCTTTCGGCTTCTTGAATTTTCGCCTGCCCAACTGTTGAGCTGCCCTGCGACCTGAATTGAGAGCTGCGACCTGCGACCAAGCTGGGAAATGTGACCTGTGACCCAGCTAGGAAATGCGACCTGTGACCTGCTGCCACTTGATCATGAGGATGTCCGTGTGATCATGAGGTCAGGAGTATCAACTTGTTGTTCTTTGAGTAAGTTCTGCCAAGCGCGATAATCTTCCGCTATGGGGGAAATCAAAGGAACTTCTTCTCTTCACCGATGGAGACACTCCAAGGCGTTTGGGATTAGAGTCTCTCTTTTTGTGTGACCTAGTTGGACAGGGAAGCGAGCTTGGTGTAGATCCAGACTGTTGTGAGAAAAAACTTACCTAGGTTCTCCTGTGATGCTGCAAGATCGAAAGTGGCAGCGGCTTGCTTAATGGGCTGCAAAAATGTCTGGATTTCCCGATCCGCCTGTGCCCATGTCTTCTCTTCATCCAATGCGCCTAGTGATGGAATGTGATGTAGGATGTGCATTGAATCGATGCCACTAATCAGATGCTCGTATGCAGACATCACCTTATCTAGGTCCTTGGATAGCTTATCTTTAGACTGCATTTTAATCCGGATCTGGACCTTTCCATCTTGTGTGTGGATCCAGTCTTTCTTTGGCAGGTTTTCGGGAGCCTGGGGGTACCGAACTGTCCAATCTATCATTCTGTCCAAGGCGGATGAGGCTTCCTTCAGCTGCTCATTCCTCCGCTTGGTTTTTGTTTGGGCTCTCACCAAAGGGGCAACTATTTGTTTTATAGTAAACATTTCCCCATAGACCTGTCTCATGGTGGCCTCTAATATATCTAACTCCCTTTGGACGGCGATTAGTACTTCATTGATAGGGGCAGTTTTCTTTTGGAGTTGCTGAATCTCTTCTCTTAATGCTATCTTTTCCTGCTCTGCCCTTTCCTCCATCTTCTCCGCTTCTTGTAACTTATTTTGTAGAGAGGGGATCTCTCTGCTCATTCTATCTACATTTTCCTCCGTGGCCGCAGCAAAGGTGGTGCCGGCCGATGCTATCGTCGCCGGGTTAGTCCTAGTGTCTAAGACTATCTCTTTCTTCATTGCGACCATGGATGAGGCAGAAGGATTTGGTGCTAGGCATCTTCTTTCCTCCTTTCGGATCTTGAAGGAGAACCGATCGTATGTGAGCCTGGTAAGATTGTATACCTCCTCCTCCTGCCCTTCGTAAGAACTCAAATTGGAGAGTGTAGCGCGTGTACTGACTACAAGTACCTCGAGGGGAGGTAGCTCAGTTTGTGATCCTGTGCCCTGGGGAGATGCCTGGATGTTCTCTAGAATTTTATCCTCCTCTTCTTTCTTTTTCATTTCTTCCTCTTCTTTTCGAAGGCATTTGGCTTCTGCCTTTTCACGTTCTCTCTTCTATCTGTGCTCTACTTTTGCCATTTCTTCTAGTTCGACTTTCCTTTTACGGTCAGTTCTTGCTGCTTGCTTTGCTTTCTTCTGGTGTTTGTCTTCCATTTGATCTAATTATTTCTTGAGTTCTCATTCTACCGCAGCCTTCGCCTCCTATTCCTCCTTTTTTCTCCTGGCCTCTTCGGCCTGCTTCTTCTTCTACTCTGACGTTAGACTCCTCTTGCGCTTATCTTCATCTTCTTTCAACTTCTTCTCCCTTTCTTACTGGGATTTGGCTTCTAGTTCTTTCTACTGGGTAGAAGTGTTGTTCCATGTACTAGTTCTAGGCTTTTTATCCAGAGAAGAAGAAGCGCCTCCAAATTCACGGCACCTATCTTCCAATGTTTGGTCATCTGGGTCTTCCTGATCAAAGTATGACCTCGAAGCAAGTTGTCGGTCTGCATTATACCAATTTCTTCTTTCATCTTTTCCCGAGCATTCCGTGTGCTAGTAGATCCATTTTAACTTAGCCCACTTGCCGTGATCAGGGACTATCCTTTCTGGGTCATATTTCCGGTGGTCTAATGCCCCAAGGTGATAAATTTTCATCTCTTTCGCTTCTGCCTCTACCTCCCTAAAATATTTGACTGTGTAAGTACCGATAGTGAGGGGTAGCATAGGCCACGACTTCTTCTTACCCTTGGTTAAGACCCTAGAGAAACTGGAAGACATCTAGAAACAGACCTCTTGCATGAGCATCTTGTCTGTGACATATCTAGGCATAGCATGGGGAGCCTTGTACAAGCCAAAAAATTGAATGAATGTGTACTCATCAAATGGGAACCAGTGCGCCACCTTTCCTAGCGTCTCCATGGCTCACCAAGACATGCAAGGAGTGTCTTGGTCGAACAATTTTCTGTAAAGAGCTGGGATGAAAATTTGAGAGATTGGCTCTATGTATTGCTTATATCTGGAATCCCAAAATACTTTGGTTTGCAAGTGGATCGCACGGGTATGTTTTGGATCCCATTTGTTCTCCCATCCCTCAAAGTGGCACCTTAAGCAAACATCATCCAACAAATAAGAGGCCATGTAGAATTCAGAAGGCAATCCTTCATCTGGTACCAATTATGAGGATATGTTTGTATGAAAGGAGGCCACCAATATGTTCGCCCAGCTAAAATGGATGCCGTGCACTGTGACATACTCCATGAGGGTTTTCCATGTGCCACTGAAGGTGGTGGCATCGGGGCGCCCGTACAATATTCAAATCATAGTAGCCACCAATTTATATACTTTCCTAAGGCCTGCCACTGGATATTTTTTATCCTTCTTGACCTTAAATTTCTCAGGCTCCTCGCACAACTTTTTTAGAGTGTCTACTATGGGGACTGCATGGGCGATGGCCCACTCTTCTGTGAAGTCCTTTTCTCTTTCAGGAAATGAGTAGTAAATGTGAGCATCTGAGCCTTTGAGAGTCGTGAAAGCCTTTCCTTCACTGTCCCTGATCATGAACTTCTTGGGGTCAGTGTTTTGTATAATCCAATATATAACCTTCGTGCATGGGAATATAGCCGGATGGGCACCTGCAAGATGGATCTTTGACCTTTTGACCTATATGTATACTTCCCAATCAGGGAGGTCCTCTGGGAATTCCTATCGAGCGAACTCCTGGTACACCTGGTACCAACGCATATTGTCCCCTTTGGAAAATGTGCACAGGGTATCACTGTAGATCGGGGGCAAGGACATTGGTATGTCCATCTCTATGTCCTCTGCTTCCAGGGTCTTGCCATTTTTCCGAGACACTGGAGGTCCCATGTTGCTTGAATCTGAGGGGACAGGGATACACTCTAAGTCTACTTCGAATTCACCTCTCATGTTCATGAAAGAATCCCAGGATAAGAAATATGCCATGATGATAAAAAACTAGGTACAACTATTAATTATTTCAACAGGGGACACAGGTAGAGCTAAATCAGCGACCTGCGACTGGGTCCCAGGGTCGCAAAGGTTCTGATGTCAATATTTTTGAATAATTTGTGACTTTGTGACTTTGCGACCAAGTCGCGAGGTCGTTGGGCCGCTAGTCATGGGAAAATGAAGGAAATGTGACTTTGTGACCTTGTGACCAGGTCGCGGGTCGTTGGGTTGCAGGGTCGCAAAAGCTAGAAAAATGATGGGAGAGTGACTTTGCGACCTGTGACCGGGTCCCAAGGTCGCTAAGTTACGAAGTCGCGAGAAAACAGATTGAAGAGAGATTTGCGACCTGGAGACTTAGCGACTGGGTCGCAGGGTTGCGCGGGTCGTAAGTCACGTTAGGGCTTACCGGGGTTTTGGCACACGCCACATGAAGTCCTTTTCCCTCTAACTTGAAAATTACAGGACTAAATGGGCCCAGACAGAGCAAGGGGAGAGCTTTTGGAGCAGGGTACAGGTCATGAGAGTCTGAATGAGGAGCTGTGATAAGGTTAGGCAAGCAGAATGAATGTTAGAGCCGAAAGGGGAGCCCTAAGTGTCAAACGAAAACAATGGCCAAGACAAAGGGAAATTTGAAGGTTGAGGAAAGAAACATTAGGAAATAAGAACCATAAAAGGAAACAACAGAAGGAAAATGGTAAATTACCTTGGAAAATCATGCTGCAGTCGACCTGTCAAAGGTGTTTTTTTTCTATCTGCTGAATGTGCATAATGCAACCTAGTGACCTCCTATATATAAAAAGGTCGCACGTGTGGGCCATTAATGAGGTCGCGGGGTCGCATCACAATGTGATTTAAGAGAGATGCGACCTAGCGACCTTGTGACCTTGTGACCTTAGGTTCGCGGGGTCGCGATTTTCCAAAAAATTAGAAATCTGCGACTCAGCGACTTAACCCTCCCGGATCTTAACTTTTCTTTATGCTTAAGGGGCTCCAAAAAAAAATAAAAAATTAAGTGTGAATTTTTTTTGGAGGGTGTTGTAGAGGCTACAACAAATGGTGATTCATTGGTCGAACTCAGAGTCTCTGCCGATGGTTTGCCTTAGTAGGGGAGGAAGGGGCTTTCACTAGTTGTTATTTTCACCTTAAGGTCTACACTACCTTGTCTTTGGCACCTTGTGAGGTTGCCTAGCCTTCTAGCTTGTCTGGGTGTTGGTTAACCAAATTATTTCTTCAGGTTTCCGGACTGAAAGGGTTGGAGAACTCTAGGTGGCCACAGGGTCCTGGTATGATTATTTTGTCCTCATCATGTTGCTCTGCTGCATGCGAACCTCTCGGTCCTGGCGGAGTCACTGCCTAGGAGTCATGAACGTTGCTCCACTACCAGCGAGCCTAGTCAGTACCCCGGCGAAGTCGTCACATCACGTCTCTGCGTAGGAAGCCTTTCTCAATTATTTACCCTTTATTGGTGTGCTATTGCACTTATTTTGAATGTGCCTAGGCACTTATTTAGATGTGCTCGTGGCACTTATTGGAGAGGGGAAATTTTTTTCCCTGGGCGGATGAGGGATCCCGACATATTTTACTTGCAGAGAGTTTGCTCCTAGTCTGATATGAGGACCTTGGTTTTTCCCGGATGTCCTGATGTCACCTGGAGTTAACTCTATTCCCTTTCGATCTAGTCGCTACTATATCGAACTTTCTTCTCATAGACACCCTTTCAAACTCACTAGGTGAGCTCCCCACGCTTGATGGCTTGAGCTAGGTCATGTACTACCCTTGGGTGCCAATTAAAAGCAATATTTCGCCACCTTTGTGTCTTTAAGGAAAGGCCTCCCATCAGCATAGAACCTGGTGCAGTGTGTCAGTTGCGTGGCTCTGACAAGGCTTTCCATCCTTTTAAAATATATATACATTATTATTATTTTTTTTTGTTTTTTTTTTTTTGATGAAACGAAAAAAAAAGTTATGGTACAGGGGTAGGACAGCCCTCTGAGGGCTACTAAGTGAAGTAATGTTTGAGGTCATGCCCATTTACCGAGAGGACCTAGACTCTTCCCTCAAGAGTTTGCAGTCTAAACGTGTGGGAACCCAATTTTTCCTTGACCTGGAATGGACCTGTCCATAGTGCTTGGAATTTGGAATGTTTTCCCTTATCTTCGTGAGCTTTATCCCACTTAAGGGCTAGGTCTCCTACTTCAAAATTTTTAATCCCTACGGATTTCTTATCAAACCATCTCTTGATCCGAATTTGGTGGATGGCGAAATTTTCCCAAGGATTTTTCCTTTCCTCCTCCAACTTCAGTAGTGTGTCGATCTGGGTCTGCAAGGTGGGGCATGGGGTACCATGGCTTTCTTGGGACAACTGAAGGGTAGGGAAAGATAAGTGGGGAGGAAGAACTGCTTATTTTCAATACACAAGAAAATACGGGGAGGTGCCGAGTGAGGATTTGGGTGTGACATGGTTGGCCCAAAGAGCGTTGTGAAGGGTGTTATGCCAGTTTCGCTGGTGGGACAACATAGTATTCTTAATGATGCAGATGAGATTTATATTAGTTGACTCAGCTAACCAGTTTCCTTGGGGATAATAATTTGCAGAATGTTTAAGCACAATACCATTTTCCAGAGAAAAATCATACAGTTTAAAAGATGAAAAGTAAGTTGCATTATCAAAAACCAAGGAAGTTGGAATGCCAAACCTGGTGATGATAGAATGAGTGACAAATTCTATTACCTCTTGATCATTGATTTGGTATAAAGGTACCGCTTCGACCCACCTGGTGAAATAATCAGTAGCAGTGAGAATGTACCGGTGTTGCTTGGAGGAGTGAGGTAGGATTTCACCAATCACGTCCAAACCCCACTGTGGAAAGGGTTCCTCCACTGCCACTGACTATAGGAGAGCGGTTGGCCATGCTTCTCGATTTGTGAACTTCTGGCATTGAGTGCACTTCCAGACATAAGCATGCGCATCTTTGAAAAGGGTTGGTCAATAGTATCCTACATGCATTATCTTATGGGTAGTGGTATCACCTACAAAATTCCCTCCAGTTGGTCCGTCGTGCAGCTCGGTCAAGATGTTATGTGCTTCATCATGTTCCAAGCAGCGTAAAAGAACTCCATCATGATTTTTCTTGAAAACCTTACCATGGATCAACTGGTAAGATGAATCCTTGAGCCTTATTACGTGTTTCTGTAGGGCAGTCAAAGCAGGTTCCAAGACACCATGGGGTTAAATATCCCAAAATGTCAGAGTACCAAGAAGGGCTTCTCTGCTGAGGTGCATGGTCACTCTGATACATATTGATTTCTTGTTCCCAACAATCTTCTTCGACCTCATGTGAGCTTGCAGCCTTTGCAGCCATTTGGCAGAGTCCTTTTCCTTTAACACTGTGTGCTAGTTTAAACTCTAAGTCGTACTCTTGCAGGCGTGCCACCCAGTTGCCTCGTCTCTCGCCTAGCTCCCACTGCACAAACAGTGAGCAGACAGCTGGGTGGGGGACAAAAACTGTAACATGGTTTTTCAAGATGTATGGCTTGATATGCTTGAATTCTTTGTAGACTGCGTAAGCCTACTTCTTGATTTTAGGGTAGTTCAATTTATCTCCCTGTCAACTAGTACTCATGAAGGATATAGGCCATTCAACATTGTTTCCATATTTCTGCGTGAGGATAGCTGCAAGTGACGAATCTGAAGCAAAAGTGTACAGGATAAAGGTTCTGCTAAAATCTAGACTTTGGAGGGATGGTGCTTCAGCTATAGCCTACTTGATTTTGCTAAAACCTTCCTTCTCTGGCAGATTCCATTTGAAAATTGAATTCTTCTTGGTCAACCCCTGCAAAGGCCTAACTATTTGGGCGAAATCAAATATGAATTTACGTACAAAATTGATTTTCCCAAGGAAAGATTGCATAGCCTTTTTACTGGTAGGGGGTGGAATCTGAGCAATGGCTTTTGCCCGCTCGGGATCTATAGCAATGCCCTGCTTAGTTATAATGTGGCCCAACAAATTCTTGTCTGCCATGACAAAATCACTCTTCTTCAGGTTGAGTGAGATCCCATACTTCCTGTACCTTCCAAAAATTTTCTTGAGGTGGCGTAAATGATCGCCCCGGTGTTTCGAAAACATGGTGACGTCATCCAAATAGAATATCACGTTCTTCCCTATCAAACCACAGAAAGATATATCCATGGCCCATTGGAAAGTTGCCCCCGCGTTTATTAATCCGAAGGGCATGCTTCTGAAAGCGAACGTTCCCCATTTAGTCCAAAAAGTAGTTTTCAATTTGTCTAGCTTAGCTACCAACACTTGGTTGTAGCTGAAGAACCCATCCAATAAGGAGAACATCTCGGATCCGGAAACATCTTGCAATATTTGTTCCATAGGAGGCACCGGGTAATTGTCTTTGTCTAAGGCCCGATTTAAATTCCTGAAATCCACGCACAAGCGGATCTTGCCAGACTTCTTCCGTACTGCGACCAAATTTGACACCCAAGTGGAGTGGAAAACTTTGAAGATGATGTGTGCATCCAAAACCTTCTTAATTTATTTCTAAATCATCGTTTCCAAAGTAGGATGCACTTTTCTAAGCTTTTGTTGGAAAGGCTTCACTCCTTTCTTCATGGGTATCACGTGCTGAATAATCCGAGTATCGTACGTACGTAAATCATCGTACGTACAAGAAAATACATCTGAATACTTCCAGAATAGTTGGGTGAAATTATGCGTCTCCTGGTCGGAATAGTATTTCCCAAGGTTGATGAACTTTGGGCTCTCGTCTGATCCTAAGTTCACCTGCCGATGTGCCAAGGTGGAACTTTGTACTTTGGTATTTGGAGGCCCACGGAAATGGATTTACAGATCAAAGAGATTTTCAAGTGACACTACCCCCTTGGGCATGGGGTTCTCCTTGCGTTTATCATGCTCTTCCTGCAAATTTTCATCATGATCTGCCTCATCTATTACCGCGTCTTTGAATACTTCAGTGTTGAGCATGAATTCCAATATCTGTTGGTCATCATCAAAAATGCTTAAATTAATAATATTATCTGGCATGGAGGGTCTATACATAACTTCAATAGAAAATCCATCCCTGAAAGGGGTAAATCTAGCAGCAGCATTAGCCAGAGTATCAGCTGCTGCATTATGCATTCTAAGAATGTATTTGATTCCAAAAGCATCAAAAGAATAAATAATATGCCATACCTTTTGTTGATAAGCTTTTAAGTGTGGAGACAAACAATGAATGGTATTGCATACCTGCCGAGTGATAATCTTAAAGTCTCCAATGACCTGTAAAAATCTTACCTTTAAATCCAGTGCCTTCTTGAGTTCGAGGACTAAAGCTTCATATTCAACAGTATTGTTGGTGCACTGGAACTCTAGCCGACACCAAATCAAGAACTTGTTCTTCTGGGGGTCCAGTAAGATGCAGCCTGTGCCAGCTCCGTCATGGGTCTTGGAACCGTCATAATACAGGGTCCACACATCATTTTCTCGCTCCTTCAGCGTTGTAGGTTGGGGAGGGATTTCAGCTTGGTGCGAGATGGGGGTGGCTTGGTGTTTTGTGATGAGTGTTAGTTCAGACTGGATCTCAGGGCCTACTAAAGACTGAGGAGGATGGTAACATCTGAAAATAGCCTCCAAGAAATACATTCCAAGCTCCTCTTGGGAAAATTTGATAGGTTCGTTAGCAGCATCCAAATCGGTCACAGTATATTTCATATAAGGTTCGCTTTCGACCCTGATTTGGTTGTTCCAGCCCTTGTACGGAAGCCACGGGTGGGACCAGTCGGTGGAAAAATACCCTTGCAGCTTGCTGGACCAGTTTCTACTGAGTAATAGGCCATAGGCTTCAGGGATGTCTACAACTACAATGTCTATACATTGGTGGACTCTGGAGTCGAATGAAAGGCGGATGCTGACATTATTCAGCTCTCCTACAGCCGAAACCTGTGATCTGTCAATTTGGATGATTCTCGCATCAATTTTCTGCAGACGGGTGTTCAGCTTCTTACAAACAGACAGGGGCATGAAGTTTGTAGATGCGCCGAAGTAAACTAGACAGTTATGGACGTTGAAGTTAAAAATCTCAAATGATAAGAGGAAGGTAGGAGTGGATCCCCTAGAATTTGCATTTATGGCGTTTACAATAGACTGAAAACTCAGACCAGCTTGCACAGATGTATTACTGACAGGCTTAGTAGTTGAGGTATTGGCGAACGCTTTGAGAATGAGTTCTCGTTGATTGGTGATGCGGGCAAGCTCGTAGAGGGACATGTTGGCTCTAGTTTTTTTCATGTCCTCAAAAATGTTATAACTGGAATCAGATTGAGGACTAGGCTCGGGAGTGGCTTTGGTGGACCCCACCAGGAGTTTTCTCTTTTGATTTACTCGGGTGTTGTTGTTCGTGGGCTTCTCAGGAACAGCTTGTTGTTCATTTCCGGGGCGAAGAATTTTCTTTAAGAAATCCCTTTTCTTCTCTTCAAAGGACTGTTCAGGGACCGGTCCTTTGCTTCTAAGGCTATAATCTCATACAGGTTTGGCCTTAGGATCGTCTGCCATATTGATATCAGTGATGGTGTGATTGTTCTCCCCGCAGATTATGTCAAACGCAAGAACATAGGACCCCAGTTCTTCATCAGGGGGAAAATATTATTCATGGTTAGAAACATCATCTTCCCCTACATCCCCTCGGGTTTGATCATCCATAAGCTAATTTACTACTGCATTCATGTTGCCAATCCATTGTGGGCATGTTTTCTCAGAGTGTCCAGCCTGGTGGAAAGAACAAAAGTTATATTTTCCTATTTCTTCCACGTTGAGAACAGTGTTTGGGTTAGATGGAGGTTGGCTGGTGTTGGGGTTACTCTTTCTGAAAAAGGGCTTTGGGGCCTTAGTGCAAGTCGTAGATTCTATGCCCTTTCTCTTTAGGTCAGAAACTTCATTTGTCAATAGCTTAAGGGTCTTCTCTATACTCTCGAAGTCAAAAGCATCCTTATCCTTATCCGCGGTCTTGGTTGTGGAGGACTGACTTTTCTTCGCGATTGGTTTGTGGTCATCTCTCCCTTCTTGATCGATGGCTCCTATAGAAAGCATGTCTTTTTCTACAGTGAGGTAGGCCGCTTAATTTCCCACAAGGGAGGCCCTAGCTTCGCATTTTACGAAGACGGAAATATCCCTCGGGAGAGCTTTTGTATAGTAGTCTATGGTAATGGAGTCATCTAACGCCAAGTTGGGGGGGGGATTTTGCAAAATGGTAGAAAAACGCTGATTGAAATCCCAGACCTTTTCTTTCTCATGGAATTTAATGGTGCTTAACTCCGTGAGGAGCATGGAAGGGGTTTTGTCCTCCGAAAATTTCTGCAAGAACACATGACGGAATTGATCCCATGATGTTATGGAGGCACTTGGGAGGAATCGGTACCAGGTGGCCACCTTGTTTTCAAGAGTGTGCAGAAAAAGGTGACAAGCAATGCCATCTATTTGAACTCTCATAATTTTTAGAGAAAGATAGAAGTTTCTTATATGATCCTCGGCCAATGTGCCTTTCTCGGGGTCAAACTTGTGGAGATGCTTCTCGGGGTGCCTAGGCATGTCATGGAGGGGGACCAAAAGATCTAATGGGTATTGGGCCATCCAGGCAAGTGGTTGCATCCTCTTGGCATGATCGTGGTGCCTGATCTCAGATTCAGATTCACTCCCCACGCCTAACGCAGATGATTCTCCCCCATGGCAAGAGTGTTCATCTTGTTATCTTTCACGGTTGGCCATATTTCTGAGATATACCCAATTTTATACAGGTGGCCTATTCTAGTTTCGACGACAGTGGGCAGCAAGGTGTCGTTGGCCACGGCCTCTATCTCCTCTACCTCCATTCCCTCGGCCTCTGTTCCCCTCACCTTCATTTCTGTGGGCTCTATTTCCCTCGCCTTCATTTCTGCGGGCTCTATCTCTCTCGCCTTAATTTTCTCGGTCACTGTTCCCCTCGCCCCCCCCAGGTGGGGAGTGGAATCGATTGTTTTTATGTTGGGTTTGGTAAGGCTGAGCGTCAGGATGGGGTTCACTCATGCCAGGTTCTTCCTCTTCACCACCTTGGAGCTCAGGAATCGATTCGTTATTCTGGATAGCGATGGCGAGGTCTTCAACCATCAAATTTACCAACTGAGGTATGGAACTCACCAGAGAACCGTTGTGAGTGAGGTTATTAGCAGGGGTCCTAGTATGGGTCAAGAAGTTTAAGATTGGGGCATATCGTAAATCCCTGATGAGATTGCGGGCGACTGGGCGCAGGGCCCTCAACTGCTCTTTGGTGATTTGATAATAGGGAGCCTCCTCCCCTTGAACATCTTCCAAAGGAGGAGGTATAGTATCATTTTTTATGACCTCCCCATGGGGATTTTGTGATGGAATGTTGCTTGTGTGCTGGGAGGATGCCATTTCAGGCCCTCCTTCTAGCGCCAATTCTGTTGATGGGAAAATTTGTCCGGCCAACAGCAGGGGATCTCCCCAGTTAAAAGTCCCAATTAGACTCTAAACCGTTTGGAATAGGGATCCTGTCTGGGGTGTGGGTCTGGCTACAACTTAGGTCTCCTTTCCTTAGGTCTCAAAAGAACTCAATGAACCTGCAGACACACACTTATTCAAATGATACAAGATACATGATTGATGATTTAAATACGTATGTAACACTATGCGTAGCAAGGAAAAAATAAAGCACTAATGCCAAAGCAAATGTCGTTAACAACACCCCATTGGAGTCATGCTTGTAGGCTATTATGACCACAGAAGAAACAATTCTTTATGGCGAAAAACACCCTTCACTTCCTGAAATATTAAATGGTAACACAAATGCTAATAAAAAAATTCATTAACATTCATTAAGAAAGCGAAATGAACTAAACATCATTAACATAAGTATAGAGGACTATAATGCATAAATTATGTCATTAAAAGCACAGCTTCATTAATCAAATATGATTGAAACTGTATAAGAAATACTCATAGTGTTCGCACAGTAAAACACATTAGATCCGAAAGGAGTTTTGACAAGTATCTGTATTCATGTGCAAAAGAGTGTTATCCTTCTATACAATTCTCTCTCACTTTTGAGTCCCCAAAAAAAAGATCTTTTACAATCTTCCTGAAGGGAGTTTTATAGACAAAAATTTCCCCTTTGGGCTTCCTGACTTTTCGCCTGCACAACTGTTGAGCTTCCCTGCGACCTGAATTCAGACCTGCGACTTGCAACCAAGCTGGGAAATGCGACCTATGACCTGCTACCACTTGATCATGAGGATGTGCACGTGATCGTGAGGTCAGGTGTATCAATTTTTTGTTCTCTGAGGCATTTTTTTGTTCTTTGCCAAGCGCGATAATTTGCCGCTATGGGGGAAATCAAAGGAACTTCTTCTCTTAACCGCTGGAGACTCTCCAAGGCATCTGGTATTAGAGTCTCTCTTTTCTGTGTGACCTGGTTGGACAGAGAGGTGAGGTTGGTGTAGATGCAGACTGGTGTGACAAGAAACTTTCCCAGGTTGTCCTGTGATGCTGCAAGATCAGAAGTGGCAGCAGCTTTCTTAATGGGCTGCAAAAATGCCTGGATTTCCCGATCTACCTGTTCCCATGTCCTCTCTTCATCCAATGTGCCCAGCGATGGAATGTGATGTAGGATGTGCATTGAATAAATTCCACTGATCAGATGCTCGTATGCGGACATCACGTTATCTAGGTCCTTGTATAACTTATCTTTAGACTGCATTTTAATCTGTATCTGGACCTTGGCATCTTGTGTGTGGATCCAGTCTTTCTTTGGCAGGTTTTCGGGAGCCTGGGGGTACCAGAATGTCCAATCTATCATTCTGTCCAAGGCGGTTGAGGCTTCCTTCAGCTGCTCGTTCCTCCGCTTGGTTTCTGTTTGGGCTCTCACCAAAGGGGCAGCCGTTTATTTTATAGTAAACATTTCCCCATAGACCTGTCTCATGGTGGCCTTTAATATATCTAAATCCCTTTGGATGGTGAGTGGTACTTCATTGATAGGGGCAGTTTTGTTTTGGAGTTGCTGAATCTCTTCTCTTAATGCTATCTTTTCCTACTCTGCCCTTGCCTCCCTCTGCTCCGCTTCTTGTAACTTATTTTGTAGAGAGAGGATATCTCTACTCATTCTATTTACATTTTCTTCTGTGGCCGCAGTGAAGGCTGTGCCGACCGATGCTATCATCGCCGGGTTAGTCCTAGTGTCTAAGACTATGTCTTCTCCGTTGCGACCGTGGATGAGGAAGAAGGATTTCGTGCTAGGAATCTTCTTTTCTCCTGTCAGATCTTGAAGGATAATTGATCGTACGTGAGCCTAGTAATATTGAATACCTCCTCCTCCTGCCCTTCATAAGAACTTAGATCGAAGACTGTAGCGCGTGTACTGAATATAGGTACCTCGAGGGGAGGTAGCTCAGCTTGTGATCCTGCGCCCTGGGGAGATGCCTCGATGTTCTCTATCATTTTATCCTCCTCTTCTTTACTTTTCTTTTCTTCCTCTTATTTTCGAAGGCATTCGGCTTCTCCCTTTTCACGTTCTCTCTTCTGTCTGCACTCTACTTCTGCCATTGCTTCTAGTTTAGCTTTCCTTTTATGGTCAACTGCTGCTGCTTTCTCTACTTTCTTCTGGCGTTCGGCTTCCACTTGATCTAATTCTTTCTTGAGTTCTCGTTCTGCCGCATCCTTTGCCTCCTATTCCTCATTTTTTCTCCTGGCCTCTTCGGCCTGCTTCTTCTTCTGCTCTGACCCTAGACTCCTCTTGCGCTTATATTCACCTTCTTTCAACTTCTTCTCCCTTTCTTGCTGGGCTTTGGCTTCTAGTTCTTTCTGTTGGGTAGAAGTGTTCTACCCTATTCTAGTTCAAGGCTTTTTAGCCAGAGAAGAAGAAGCGCTTCCCAATTCACGGCTCTTGTCTTCCAATTTTTGGTCATCTGGGTCTTCTTGATTAGAGTACGCCCCTGGAGCAAGTTTTCAGTCTCCATTATACCAATTTCTTCTTTCATCTTCGCCTGGGCATTTCGTGTGCTGGTAGTTCCATTTGAACTTAGCCCACTTGCACTGATCAGGGACTATCCTTTCTAGGTCATACATCCAGTGGTCTAATGCCCCAAGGTGATAACTTTTCATCTCTTCCGCTTCTGCCTCTACCTCCCTGAAATATTTGACTGTGTAAGTACTGATTGTGAGGGGTAGCGTAGGCCATAGCTACTTCTTACCCTTGGTTAATACCCTAGAGAAACCAGAAGATATCTGGAAACAGACCTCTTGCATGAGAATCTTGTCTGTGACATATCGAGGCATAGCATGCGGAGCCTTGTACGAGCCAAAAACTCGAATGAATGTGTACTCAGAAAATGGGAACCAATGCACCACCTTGCCTAGCATCTCCATGGATCGCCAAGATATGCAAGGAGTGTCTTCGCCGAAAAATTTTCTATAAAGAGATGGGATGAAAATTTGAGAGATCGTCTCGATGTCTTTCTTATATCTGGAATTGCAAAATACTTTGGTTTGCAAGTGGATCGCACGGGTCTATTTTGGATCCCAGTTGTGCACCCATCCCTCAAAGTGGAACCTTGAGTAAACAACATCCAACAAATAAGAGGCCATGTAGAATTCAGAAGGCAATCCTTCATCTGGTACCAATGCCGAGGATATGTTTATATCAAGGGAGGCCACTAGTATGCTAGCCTAGTTGAAACGGATGCCGTGCACCGTGACATACTCCATGAGATTTTCCCATGTGCCACTGAAGGTGATGGCATCGGGGCGCCCGTACAATCTGAAAAGCATAACAACCACCAATTTATATACTTTCCTAAGTTCTGCCACTGGATATTCTTGATCCTTCTTGACCTTGAATTTCTCAGGCTCCCACCACTTTTTTAGAGTGTCTACTATGGGGACTGCATGGGCGATGGCCCACTCTTCTGTGAAGTCCTTCTCTCTTTCAAGAAATGAGTAGTAAATGTGAGCATCTAAGCCTTTGAGAGTCGCGAAAGCCTTGCCTTCGTTTTCCCTGATCACGAAATTCATGGGGTCAGTGTTTTGTATAATCCAATTTATAATCTCCGCGCATGGGAATATAGCCAGATGGGCACTTGCAAGATGGAGCTTTGACCTTTTGACCTGTATGTATACTTCCTGATCAGGGAGTTCCTCTAGGAATTCCTGTCGAGTGAACTCTTGGTACACCTGGTACCAATGCCTATTGTCCTCTTTGGAAAATGTGCACAGGGTATCTTTGTAGATCGGGGGCTAGGACATTGCTATGTCCATCTCTATGTCCTCTGCTTCTAGGCTCTTGCCCGTTTTCCGAGACACTGGAGGTCGCATGTCACTTGAATCTAAGTGGACAAGAATACACTATAAGTCTGCTTCGAATTCACCTATCATGTTCATGAAAGAATCCCAGGATAAGAAAGATGCCATGATGATACAAAACTAGGTACAGCTATTAATTATTTCAACAGGGGACACAGGCAGAGCTGAATCAGCAACCTGCAATTGGGTTGCAGGGTTGTAAAGGTCTCAATGTCAATATTTTTGAAGAATTTGTGACTTTGCGACTTTGCAACCAGGTCACGAGGTCGTTGGGTCGCTAGTCATGGGAAAATGAAGGAAATGCGATTTTGCGAACTTGCGACCAGGTCGCGGGTCGCTGGGTCGCAGGGTTGCAAAAGATAGAAAGACAATGGGAGAGAAACTCTGTGACCTGCGACCAGGTCGCAAGGTCGCTAAGTCGCGAAGTCGTGAGAAAATAGATTTAAGAGCGATTTGCGACCTGGTGACTTAGCGACTGGGTCGCAGGGTCGCATGGGTCGCAAGTCATGCTAGGGCTTGCCGGGGTTTTGGCGCGCGCTGCGTGAAGTCCTTTTCCCTCTAACTTGAAAATTACAGGACTAAATGGGCCCAAACAGAGCAAGGGAAGAGCTTTTGGAGCAGGGTACAGGCCATGAGAGTCTGAATGAGGAGCTGTGACAAGGTTAGGCAAGCAGGATGAATGTTAGAGATGAAAGGGGAGCCGTAAGTGTCAAATGAAAACAATGGCCAAGACAGGGGGCAATTTAAAGGCTGAGGAAATAAATATTAGGCAAGAAGAACCATAAAAGGAAACAATAGGAGGAAAATGGTAACTTACTAGCGAAAATCGCGCTCTAGTCGACTTGTCAGAGGCGTTTTTTTTCTATCCGCTGAATGTGCATAATGCGACCTAGCGACCTCCTACATATAAAAAGGTCGCACGTGTGGGCCATTAATGAGGTCGCGGGGTCGCATCATGTTATGATTTAAGAGAGATGCGCCATAGCGACCTTTTGACCTTTTGACCTCAGGGTCGTAGGGTCGCAAGGTCACGGGGTCGCGATTTTCTAAAAATTTAGAAATCTGTGACTCAGTGACTTAACCCTCCGAGATCTTAACTTTTCTTTATGCTCAAGGGGCTCCAAAAAAATAAAAAAATTATAAGTGTGAATTTTTTTCGGAGGGTGTTGTAGAGGCTACAACACACCCTTTCGTGATACATGGTGGATCAAGACAATTCAATGCTCTAGAGTGTCCATGTTAAAGTAATTTATGAACTCCCATGAAAATCTTCGCTAGACTCTTATTTTATTGGTTCCTGAACAATTTTTATCGTTTCGATGGTGAATGTAGTGACATGTAGAATTAACTCTATCTTACAATGAGACTATTTTAGATTGATAAAATAGACTCTCTATTTTATATAGAGGGTAAAATTATTTAACATATGAGACAAATTTTCAGTCAAGACATAAAAATATAAAAATATGGTACATCCTCTACTATTGATATAAAGCTTTATTGATAGTCTCTACTATTACAATAAGAAAATATTATAATAGTTTATCTACGTAAAAAATAAAATGAAAAGTAAAAATTTAATAATCATATTCATATTTTTATGTTAGATAGTTTCTTCATTTGGACATATAAAAAACATGGATGGTCATAAATGCTTACCAAAGTAGAACATAGATAGTTGAATAATTGTGTTTGCTAGATGTCAAATCAATAGGAAATAATTGAGAAACTGATCTCCCCATTACAATGGTTGTTTAAATGATGATGGAATGGATTTCATATAAACTCTCAATTTCTATACATCCATGATTTGACATTCCATGAAAAGGTACATACATTTTACTAGAAAAAAAAATTACAATAATTTTTGGTTAATAGAAAAATGTAATAGAGGGAAAATAAATTCCACGAGGAGAAACAAATCCAAATAATTTGTATTGCCATAAAAATAGGGTAATAATTTCCAACAATCTTTAGTTGAAAGAAAAATATAATAAAGTGAAAATAAATTCCATAAAAAGAGGGCGAATGGGAAAATGTAGTATGAACTTTGCAAGTAGAAATAAATTTTAAGGGCGAATTGGTCAAAGTTCAGAACCATTGATTGACGAACCATTTTAAAATTTAGTTGTAATGTGTGAATTGGTCAAAGGTCAAAACCGTTGGTTGATGAACCAGGCAAATTGGTCAAAGGTCGGAACCTTTGTTGAGGAACCATTTTAAATTTTAGTTGTAATGTGCGAATTGGTCAAAGGTCAGAACCATTGGTTCATGAACCATTTTAAAATTTAGTTGTAATCGAACCAATTAAATACAAACACAATTTTTATTACAACTACCAAGTTGGATTCCCATGGGGTTTGAACCCAAGACCTTGTCAACCAATTCCCTATATTTAAATATGTTGGCCAACGCACCTAGGGGGTTCCTTTGTTTTATCTCCCCCGGCAATTATTATTTAAAAATGATGATATTCATTCGATGGGGCTACAACCAAAAATGGATAAGGGGAAAAAAAGGAAATGGTGGCATGCTTATAGGGGTCCTACATTGGCACATATCCCGAGGAAGATTCTTACAATATTCTGGAGTATATTATAGAGAATATTTTGAGGGAATATTCAAAGTATATTTTGATCTGTTGTCACATGAGATTAAAGGAGGCAATAATGATATAACCCCATGAATTTCATACTCATTTTTCTCAATATTTTGCAACGAATCCACTTGTGCAATTAGAATTGAGATCTAAGAAAAATAATTTTTGGTCATCCCCATATGTGAGGTATTCACATGTATTTTCCATTATTTTATTGAGATAATAAAGAGGCCTCTCCACATTGAATTTGAGACTTTATATGTACCTCACACATAGTGAGTGAACTCCATTACCAATTCTTGGTACATTGTCTATATTTCCTTCTTTTTATGTTGTTTCTTCATGGATATTGAATCTATGGTATTTTCATGCTCTTTAAAAAATTATGTGTAACATTAATGAAGAAAATACCCCTGGTAATGTTGGTATTATTTGTTGTGAATTGTGAGTGTGGATTTTTACCAAGGCCAAACTCAAGGCTAAAGGAATAATCAAGTATTTTAACATTGATATTGGGCGTGCAACTTGAAGAAAACATATGAAGGATAGTGAAATGCACATAGAGAATGAGAAATATTTTCACAAAGCCTTCTACTAGATGGGAGATCATGTGGAAAATTTGTTTTTAGATTATGGAAATAGAGTGGAAAAAGAGGCTAATAAAGAGGGAGCTCCAACAAAAGGTAATGCACGAGTACACCAAGGACGTGTAGGAGAACCTCCTAAATATTCATCTTCAATTTCAAAATATTCCTCTTCCCCTCATTCGTGTCATTCAAATAGTCATAAAAAATAGTTCTAAAATTCATTGATAAAAGATATATGTGATATTGATTTTCCCATTGTTAACACTGGAAAATTGTACAGCAGAAGATGACATTATTTAATGTCAAGAAGAAGAGTTACAGGGTTGGAAGACATCACAAAATCTAGAAAAATATTTAAAAATATCTAAGGCCCGAGGAAAATAAAATTTGTACAAGTCCCAAATGCTCTTTGTGAGTATAATCCTTCGTGAAGAGTGCCTTTGCATGCTTTTTCTCCTGATATGCGCGTAATCCTGGGAGTGGTGAAATTTCATTATCCGGGACCACACAAAGCAAAGGACAAGTGATTCCTCATTTGGAACTGCCTAAGGATAGCCACCAATGCCTCCTTAGACATTAAATGAGCACACAATGGAATATTTTGAGCACACAAAGGAATCATACCCCTCTCTTGGGTCACCAACTACAATGTAACAAGAGAGGGAAGGGATGATTTGAGATCTTCTATATAAGGCCACGATGGGAAGAAGAATTTGTGAACACATTGTTATGTTGGCCAGAATTTCCCAAGCAATACCAGTAGTGTGTGATCTAGAGCTGAAGATAGAGGGGATTCAATTGTTGTTCATCCAACAAGTTCAATCCAACATTGTAGAGAGAGAGGGAGGCTGCACCGAGGCAAGATTGGGATAAAAACATCCTTTCATCAGGACTTAGAACCCATGTTCTAGGGGCCCTTTGGAAAGAGGGTAAATTTTCACTCTTCTTGCTACCAGTGCTCAATAAGAGGGGCATAGAGCCTCCGTTCGTATTATTTTTGTCGTTTGATTCTTTTCAGAGCTCCTATTTATTTGTTTTAGTTTTTAGTTTAATTTTAGTTTATATATGCATGTTATTTCTCTATCTAGTATGCTTATGATTCTAGCTTGTTCCACTAACATGCTTGACTCCACTTCTTTTTCTACCTGTTACCAATAACTTAAGTGGGTAGACCACACCACTTAAGTTGGTGTTATTTCGTACATACGTGGTCCAAACACACTCCAACAGGATTGGTGACTCCACTAACGTTTATTACCAAGTTTATGTGGTTGTGCCTTTTTTGCAGATACCTTTGTCTGTGCTGTAGAGTGGAGTTGAATTTCCCCTGATCTCTCTTGCAGTCCCTAGTTCATCTCAAGTGACAGATTGAATCAGAACAACTCCAAAAAAAAAAATTGTACCACTTTGCATGCTTTTTCATCCAAGAGACGTGCCCAGGGCACGCATTCAAAGCTGACCCATGTGCAAAATACAGAAAAAGAAATTTATCCCATGCTTCTATCTTTTCCTTCTTGTAAATTTATTGGCAACCCCTAATACACCTGCGAGCACTGGTTGTGGTACCCTGGAGCTTGTTAAAGATAACCCTTAGCTGCTTTTTGTAGGCTTAGTGTCAGTTTTACTTCAAGTTGATTTTTGCAAAGTTCACACATAGTTTAAGTAGGTGGGCAAAATAATTTCCATTTCGAGAAAAAATTATGTTTTTCAAATTTTGGTACTTACGCACCTAGATAACTAGCCAAAGTAAGTGGCCCAAGACCACGCATGCATAGCTACTTTTCCTTTTTCTAGTGTAAAAGTTTTAGTTTAGTTCAATTTTTGCACTAGGAATTTCGGGACTAGGATTTAATTGTTTATAGAAGAGCTAGTAATCTCTACTACCTTTGCACCCTCTGATGATCCTAGGTAAGCATATGAACACTCCCTATTCACAATTCACCATCTCCATATAGTCGGTCACATAGATTAACTAGGAAAAATAGAAAGCGGCCCATTATCCACGCATGTTTTTCTTTGGAGCCAGGAACAATACAACATAGTTTAAATAGGGGATTTTGTAAAGGATCATAAAATATCCACACGTTAAAAATATGTTCTTTTCCACTTTTTGATCACACAAACTCACTCAATAAGAGAAGCGAAGACACCTAAAACTAACTTAACCAAACTCACTAAACTCTCCCCGCAGGGGCCACAAAAGAATTTATAGCTTAAGTTAGGATCAAGGGAGTAGGCATCCAATAAGACGCCTTGATCATAATTCATCATGAAACATAGAATTTTTTTGTTTAGCGAGCTTTAAATCAACCTATCAACCCACGGAAAAGAAAACCCGAGCACGATAGAGACCTGTTTCAGAGGGGGTTAGGCTTAGGTGCAGTGCAGGCAGGTATCAGTCAAGGCTACCTGACTTGACTGATACTTGATACTATTAGTTAACTTACCAAGAAGCCCAAGACTTGAATTCTCATGTGGGATGGTGGTTCTTAGTGGCCAAAAACTGGGGCATCCTTTTCCCTATATGTGAGGGAGAAGGAAAGTGCCAAACCCTCTACCCTTACCTTGGTGGATTTTCTTTGGTTGATTGGGGGCATGATCAGCTCTTATGGGACGTTGTGCCAGCACTCGCAAGAAATATTCTCGAGGCCCAGTTACACATGAGTGTGTGAGGATGAATAGGTCTTCTAATATTTTGAGTATCATACACAAACAAGAAAAAACCACCTTTTTTATTGCTTGATCACATCGATTAACTTAAGGGAAATTTATCTTATTTTCACTTTTTTTTATGTACATGAACATAATTTTTCTTTGATCATAGACTCCATCCTCTCAAAATTTTCCAAAAACCAGACCTAGTTAACATCAGTATAGACCCAATGGGACCTTGTCGATCTAAGCGTCTTTTGGACCTCCCCCCATTACCAAGAGGGGTTCTACGTCTTTCTCCATTCAGGCGTAAAAGACGGAACACTACCACCATTATCGGTTCGTCCTTTATTCGGGCAGCCGTAGTTGGAAACCCTGGTTGGTATACCAACGCCACACCACACACCACTCCTCCCATGACCCCTAGGGGGCAGAGAAGTGTGTCCCATCCAGGAAGCTAGTCGAATACACAGCAGGGTACATCACAGACCAAACCTCTTCCTTATCAGAACTTTGTGTTTTCGTACAGTGCAATGACGTCAACCTTCGAGTCACCTTTCTTAGCTTCATTGAATCTACCTGATTTAACCAAGCTGAAGAATGACCCCATCGCACACAATACTACATGGCTTCCCATGCCCATGAAGCTCCCTTCAGATATTCCAAATTTTGAAGGAAAGCAAGGGGAAGACCCAGGTTATCATGTCATGACCTTCCACCTATGCTGCTCATCGAACAGTATCGTTGATGACACTATTTGATTGAGATTATTTTAACGAACTCTTATAGGAGTAGTTGTGAAGTGGTATGTGGAGCAACCTTTAGCTTCACATGGAACCTCTGGTGCCCTCGCCACCACATTCCTAACATAATTTCAGTTGCCCATTTACCATGATTCTAGAATGGAATTACTGACACATTTTAGACAAACCCTTGCCGTCCATATCTCAGACCATCTCCATGAATGGAGGCAGCATTGTAGTTTATTTAAAGCTAAACTCGATGACTGAGTTCTCTTAGATTTTTTCCTGAAAACTCTTACGACATAGATTTCAAAGGATGTGGTGCAAAAAAGACCCACATCCAAAGAGGACGCTATCAGCAAATCTGAGCAGCTTGAGCTAATTTATACGCATTCAAGATACATTTATAATATCCTGCCTAACGCCCCGTGCCTGCAAACTTACCAAGAATTTCCGGGTGTGTCGAACTCTGCAGATGGACTAATTAGTTCATTGACCCAAGGTTACCCAGGAAGCAGCAGTCAAAACCTCGGTTAGACAAATAGTTCTACCCAAAATTACCTCAACCTGGTTTTCAAATTCATCATATTCCTTAGAAAAATTTAACCAATAGGGCACCAGCGTATCACCAGTGAGGACCTTATCCTCCAGCTGAGGTGACCCATTACATAGAAATAAACATTGATGGAAGAGCTCCCCTCCAACAGAGAGGTGAAAACTAGGGACCGCGTTATGCTCAGTCCCCAGCACATGACTCGCCTATGTAGACCAATGCACAGGTAAACTTTGTGCGGCTATCCCAAAACTAACCACACCAATAAAACTAGGAGAACTACCTTCCTAACGTGGTGAAGAAAAAATCCAAAAGCAAGCCTAAAGGGAACCCTAGATAGGGGGATTAACCATCACCACCCACTACAATCCCAGGTAGGATGCAACTCTAACTGGAATCAGAGCTAGGAGCCGAAAAATGTGCAACGGTAGAGAAAAAGGCCACCTCTTCGAACAAACCATTCTTTTTTGATATGTGGTGAGTACGACCACTATACTCACCACTGCCCCAATCTCCCTGAGTTGAAGAAGCTACAGAGTAACCAAGGACAAGGAGGATCTTCCCAGCAACCAGCTGTGATGTAAGAAGCTTTCCCCCATCAAGGGATGGTAAGAACTTAGCAGCAAAATACAGATGAATACGGGAAAAGTAGCCATGAAATATACATGACTGGCGAAGAGATGTTTTTCCAAACATAGAATCACAATTACAACACCCCACCAGATGCCAATGCATTAGGGGCAAGTACCAGTGCACCAACTTCACCTTTGACCATTTCAAAGATGCCTATAAAACCATTTCCAAAGATGGCGAAGGGACCTAACATGCGAGCAATAAAACACTCCAAAGCGGCCCATAATTATAGCATCGTGGATGATTTAGCACAATCTCCTGCTGCTATGTCTACTTTGAAAGTATTGTAGTCATGCCCAAAATAACGAAAAGCCCTACATTCTGCGTTAGGTGCTATCGACCCTGTCAATATGCGCCTAATGGCTTTTGACTTAGATAAAGCCACCCCTAGGCCTCCTTCCATGGTCACCTTCCAGATACTAGTGTCAGTTGAGAATATCACAATTCACTGATGTGTCATAGATGAGGGTGCATCAACGTGCATAATGTCCAAAAAATTTTGGCAGAAGTTATGGTCTGCTGAACTGAAACCCTCAGTCATCACGCTTAGAGCATACGACTGTCATCCTCCAACCCCCATCGACCTCTACCAAAACGTCTCGGTCAGCTTAGCTAGAAAGACATTCCACATAGATATTGAAGTCTTGGACGCTCACTTGAGCTACAATATACTCCTTGGGCCGAGTTACATGTACGCCATGTCTGCCATAGCCTCTTCTGTCTTCCGCATTATGATGTTCCCCCATGAGGACCACATCATTACTGTCGATGAATTGACAAATAGAGAGAAGCAATCCCTAACAAACAATGATGTAATTATACCCTATGTAGATACATCCTCGGATGCTCTCTCACGATATCAAGAATACGGTCCCGGCCAGTTCAAACTGTCGTTTGTTCTAGGGTCATTCCTAAGATATCCTCTCATTATCCCTGAGTCATCGCCCGATGTCACAAGGGCTCCGGTATGCATGATGTCCACATCAAGCATCGAAGCTAGTCAGGACACAAACACAAGCAGTAATGGCACTGATTCGTTAACCACGATAACCTCTCTAGCATATGCCTCCTCCCAAATCCCTTTCCTCTACCCCCCAGCTGTTTTCGTCTCCAAGTAAGTTTTGGAAACACTGGTATTACCCAAAATATCATTGGAAATCCCATTTTGGTACCTCGTTACCCTTGCAGGAACAAGAGCCACCTGCATTACTGCCACAGGATTGAAGCCCCTCAGTCCCAAGGAGGCCCCACTCATCCAAGAAATGATCGAAACCACCCCTGCAAAGAAAATTCCCATTGCAAAACTGATGATCACAACTAACAAAACTGAGAAGAGAGAAAAGAAGATGGTGACTCCTGCCTTTAAATGGGAATCACCATTTGGCGCCATATGCGACGTTATAGGTCATCCTAACCATATATATCCAGAACTGGATGAATTAAAAATACTCCTTGGATTTGAGATAGACATCGCAATGCCGCGTTCCCGAAAAAGGGAACCTACCACCAAAGGTAAAGGTAAAGCATTGCGTACCAATCACCCATGTGCCCTCTGCAGAAACTATGGGAACTATACCCATCATTGCCTAGAAATCCCGCAATATAGGGACACCCTACATGCCATCGAGTGGCCATACCAAGAGGACCCCCCCACCTAATCTGTCAGAGATGAACCTTGTATCATCTTGTACCTGTAAGAAGAGCGGCGATCACCTGAAAGGCTCCTCGCCAGACCCCCTCCCCCGATAGAAAGGTACGGAATTTGCAATGACATTGATCATTTAATCATTGACTACCTAGATTTAGAAATGTTCCAACGATGGTACGCAGTCCGTATAGTATATTGTGCCAACATGGATGTCCCATTTTCATGTCATATATGCGGTGAAAATAACCCAGTACGTCGTTGTCACTACATATTGAGATTCCGCACAGCTCTAGCCTGTATGCGATCAACCATAGTCCGCCTCTCCCGAGAAGATGGCACAGACTCAGAATCCATGAATGGTTTGACAACCCAATAGGATGTGACGGATAGATCCATCTCATTCTTGTTAACTGAAAGGCAACCAATCAGGGAGATTCATCCCCCACCAAATGCCAACGACACTAGTTGTGTATCAGAGCTATGACTCTATTTGTCTTCTCATCTTCCATAGGTGTCGAGTCAGCTGCAAATACGAAAGTAGCTTTACCTACAACAATGCAGACCCAATCTATCTACACTCTGTCGACCATGTCTGGCTCCACCACATCCATGATGGAATCCTTCTCGTGTCTCTCAACTAGCTCCGTACGGATTAACCCCATTCAACATAACCCTACCCAGGAACAATCCCCCTTCAGGTCCTTGTTTCATTCGGATGAAGACATCCTAGAGGCTATAACAGAGCCATATTATCCATGGGATGCAATGCATCACCATTTTCTTTTTCTCCCCAAGAAAATGTTCAATCCTAACAAGATAAAAGAATAATATTTCTACGCGATCGAATCAAAATATCTCCTTCCATCAGGCAAAATAAATTGGTTTAAAAACCCCATCCAAATGCCCAATGCATTTGAGGAAGGAAATATGTTTAATATCTCACCTACCATCAAGGTGAACATATCTCAAAATATTGCAAAGGTCGAAGAAATATCACTAGGGAAAGCGTGGTCTCCAGAAGAAGTAACGTCTTATACCCAATTGCTACAAGAGTATCGAGATATTTTCACATCGAACTAATCAGAAATGCCTGGGCTTAGTCCTACTATAGTAGAGCACCATATTGACACTTGGCCTGACGTACCTCCAGTGCGCCAGAAAAAACGTCAACTACACCCATTTAAGGCAGAAGCAATAAAGAAAGAAATCGACAAGCTTCACAAAGTTGGGTTTATCTACCCCATCACCTATACATCTTGGTTTCCCAACCCTGCTCCCATCATGAAGAACATGGCACTATATGGTTTGCACTGATTTTTTTGATTTGAACAAATCTTTTCCTAAATACAATTATCCCACTCCATTCGTCGACCAAGTCGTCGATGCTTGCGTAGGACATGAGGCTATATCCTTCATGGATGGGTTCTCCGGGTACAATCAAATCCAAATCCGCCATACAGGCTGGTACAAAACTGCATTAACCACCCCTGGGGCACATTAACATACAAGGTAACACCATTTGGCCTAAAAAATGTTGGAGCCACCTTCCAAAGGCCATGAATTATATATTTCATGACTTGGGACACCTTATCCTCACCTACTTGGACGACTTGAGCATATGCTCCAAGAAGCACTCAAACCACCTCCAAGATCTGCGATTGGTATTCCAACGATGCCGTCAAAACAACCTACACTTGAACCCCCTCAAGTGTGTCTTTTGTGTCAGCACAGGAAGACTCTTAGGTTTTATCATGTCCGAGCAAGGAATTTGTGTGGACCCCCTCAAATTCCAAGCCATCAAAGAGGTACCACTGCTTCGAACTCTCAGGTAACTTCAAAGCCTCCAGGGGAAGGAAAATTTTTTGAGATGCTTTATCCCAGATTATGCCACCTGCGCTCAAGGTTTCCTGTGCATCCTCCACCATGACATCCCATTTAAATGGGATGATTATGCCTAGAAAGAATTTGATGTGCTGAAAGAAACATTATCTTCAACACCCCTCATCAGTCCCCCAGACTATGACAAATATTATATCCTGTATTTATCAGCTTCTGAGTCCACGTTAGATTGAGTGTTGGTCCAGGAAGGCCCATATGGGAAGGAACATGTAATCTAGTACGTCAGCAAAACCTTATCAGGTCCAACATTAAGATATGAGCCTGAAGAAAAGACTACACTACCATTAATTTATGTAGTCTAGAAATTTCACCACTACATCATCTTAAGAACCACTACGATCATCGTAGATATTAACCCCATTAAACACCTGCTCACGTGCCACCTAATAAACCATAAGTATGCCCACTGGATATTCATTCTACAAGAATATGACACGTAGTTTCACTCCACCAAAAGCAAAAAGGTGCTTGCCTTAGCAGAGTTCATTACGGATCCCCCAGGAGATACCAAGGGATCACTAGTGAACTATTTGCTACCCAATGAGCACCTCTTCTTTGTAGCAACCAACAACCCTTGGTACGGAGATATTCTCCTGTTCTTGTGAAACCAAAATTTTAGACCTCATCTCAACTGAGATGACTGTCAGTGCATACGCCAGCAGGCCCCCCAATATCTTCTCATGGGAGATGTCTTATATCAATGAGGCATCGACACCATTTTACAGCGATGCCTCACCCACAACCAAGCGGAACAAGCCCTTAATGACTGCCACAGAGGCACTTGTGGAGGCCACCTATCTGTCATGGCCACCATCCAAAAAGTCCTACGGGCATGAGATTTTTGACCCTCCTTGTTTCGCGATTGCATTATAGTAGTCAAAATATGCAAATGATGCCAACGCTTCGCCCAGAAAGACAGAGCACCTCCCGCTTCTCTGCATCCTGTCATCGTCGCTGGTCCCTTTCGTAAATTGGGGATTGAATTTATGACTTGAAACCCTGCCTCATCGGGCAACAATAAATACATCATCATGGCTGTCGAATATTTCACCAAGTCGGCTAAGGAAATGCCTACATATGAAAACACAGCAAAAACCACCGCTTGATTTCTTTTCAACCACGTGATCGCCCGATTCGGGGTCCCCAAAGATTTAGTCTCTAACCATGGGAAACACTTCGAGAACAAATTTTTGGAGGAACTATCTCACCACCTCAAATTCACCCACGAGTTTTCTTCACCATACTACCCCCAGTCCAATGGACAGGTAGAAGCTATTAACAAAGTACTCGAAACTATGTTACAACGCATGGTGAATAACCATAAAACAAACTAGCACCATATAATCTTTTCCACCCTGTGGGCATACCGCACAACGGTAAATATTTCCATTGGTTTCACTCCCATCCACATAGTATATGGGGTCAAGGCCATGATTACCATAGAAAACTAGATCCAAAATTTACATGCCGCCATTGAACTCCTCAATGACACCCACCCTCTATAACAATGCCTAGTACAACTCATGCCCATCCACTCACCATGCATAAGGTCAATTTTACCATACGAGCTAAACCCCCTTCTTGGATGACCAATTTGTACAAGCAGATCAAAAGAACACCACCACACCTCGCATTTGGCTCACCATACCTCCACGAGCATAATCCCATCTGTGATAATTTTTCATCCGCTTCATCAACCCCACACACGAGACCAACAAATGGGATGCCCACCCTCAACAAAACACCTTCCTCACAACATCAGTGAGTGAAAACTTGTTACACTGAAAATTGTCACCATGAAATTTTAGTCTCCCTTAGAAGTCTACAATATCAAAGTTCCTAAATTCAAGCCTTGAAATTAAGAGAAAATCTCATAAAAGTCTTTAAAACTCTGGTATTGCACTTTCTCTTAGTTTTTCCTGCGGTGCCGCACCTTTTGGCTATAAATCTTGTGGAGCCAAACACATTGTTTATTCATTAAGGGTTAAAACCCCTGTAAAATATTAAAAAGGTGCAAGTAAAATCTAGAAGCTCAGTTTGAGTCATTTTTGGAAGCTTCTAGAAACATTCCTGCGGTGGAAAGTCCGCTCTTTCAGGTTCATGTATCCCATTCATTAAGGAGCTAACCCCTTGATGTAAGGAGCTAATCCCTTTAAAGGAGGATTATATCCATTCTCGTATGGAGATGTTACTTCATCTCTTTCACTATAAAAAGAAGCATAGGGCATCCTCAAAGGGTTACAATATAGGAGTTCAAAATTTAATATTATTGGAGGTGAATTATTGTTGAAACTTAGACCCTTTTAGCTCAGATTTCATGTGGGAAAGATTACATACATGTATGTATCTTGGTTGGAAGAGTGCAAGGATGATCAGAGTAAAGGAAACACCTATTCCAAACCCCAAGAAGACTTGTACAACATCAAGGTGGACACGGTTGTAAGGCTCTTCTTATTTAAGTTAATACAAATAAGTCCATTTTTCTCAATAAGTTGTCAATTAATTGGTTTATTTTATGGATTCCTTGATCACCATAATACATATGATTTATGAATATATGTTATGCAGGTGCTATTTTATGTTTGTTTGTTTGTGATTGTAGATCTTCGAAGGAAACTCTTTTGAGCGACTGAAGGACTATTACTACAAACAAGAGTTTGATCAAAGGTAGGATCGTTAAGCCTTTATAGCATTTAATTATGAATCGCAATATATCTAGAGAAAGATAGTTTTATTTATTCGTTTGTTGCTAGTTGTCCGTAGGACACTTGGGAGGTCTGTCTTGTCCGCAAGAATGACTTATCCATCCAACAAATTGGCGACTCTGCTGGGGAGAGATTTTGAACTTTGATTTCTTTTACTTTTGTCTGGTGAATTTATTTTTTCTGGTTTTTTATTCATGTATACTAGTTTGGGTGGCTTAGTTTAATTTTTTTGTACTTTGAAAAGTTTTGAAAAGTTTTGTTTTCTTGAAGTTTTCTTATCTCCGCACTTTGCATTCATGCATAGTGCGGTCATCTCCGCACTTTTCTTGATTAACTAGTGCAGTACCACACCTGTTTACTCTGGAGCCTGCGGACCCTTGGAAAATTTATGAAAACTTAAAATTTCCTTTTCAGACTTAGTCTAGATTTAATTTAGGATTCTTAGCATCTACCCAGATCTGTGTTTTTCTATCAAAAAGACTTGTTTATGAGTTTCTTTCAGCAAATTTTTCATCTCATCAATCTCAGTTAAGTTAATTGGGTGTTTTGAGTCTCTTTTTTTAGAAATTCTTAATTTGATTTCCTTTGGTCATTACTTGGAGATTTTTCTCAGTCTTTTCACAATTTTGCATCTTTTTTCTTTTCTTTTTCTGAGTGTTAATCACCCTTGAGTGTTTTTAATTTTTTATCTTTGGAACTCTCACCCAATTTTATTTACTTACACTTGATTGGTTCTTAGATTACATTAGAATCATCTTGTGTTTCAGAATTCTCTTGCATGGATGACATTTTCATAATTAGAATTCTCATTTTCAGAATATGAATGAAAAATGTGCATAGATTACATTTGCATATTTTTCAAGTGAATTGTGCATAGATCAAAACTACATAGTTTACATTCTAGAAAATAAATCGTAGATTTAGTTCATTTTATTTTATTTGAATTTACTAGTTTTTATGCTTGTTTTAAAAACACAAAAATAAAAAAATGGAATTGATTAGCATTAGTTTTTCTTGATGAAATTAATGCATTAGAGAATTTGTTATATTCTCTCTTATTTATCAATTGTTTCATTGTTGGAAGTGAATGGAAACTCTCTCCTTACTTTATTTAGGATTCATCGAATTGAAAATATTACATTATCATATTCGATTGCATTCAGTTTTGGGTCGGGTCATAACACCATTGGTTTCATATCTATTTACCCTTTGACTAATAACAGCCTAAATAACACAGCGCTTAATTAAAATTCATCTAGTAATTTTTACATTTTTAGGGCTCTTTCCACCAATCTAGCTCAGGATTAGTGCTTTGGAATAGGTTGTAGTTAACTTTACAAAGCAAATAAAAAAAACAAGTAGTGATCTTACTGTAGGAAAATTCCAATAGTAGCATGTATGCTCTGGGAAGCTCCTCCTAAAGGAGTCAAGCACGAGATCATATCTGAACCAGTGAGGTAATCAATCCTTCCTCATTGGAAACGATAGAAGATATACACATATTAACAACGGTAAACCTCGGATTGACCATTGTCGAGGAGCCTGGGGTCACTTGTCGGTAAACCTTGGATTATGTGAAGGAGCCTTCAAGGGGATTGAGCTTTGTTACTCTGCCCTTGTGTGTGTGTCAGATCATAGACTATTCCCCTAGGTATATTTGTTTCTGTTGGTAAAATTAGTGGCCATTAACTTTAGGATTCTTTCCCAAGGTGATGGTGGAGGGAAGATACCACTGTACCTGGAACAGATGTCAGCTAGACTCACATGGACTATCTGGAGGGTTATATTCACTCGAGATGGCATAGTGGAGAAACTTGCACCAGTCTATTTCATTAAGCAGATTGTCGGGGTAACTGTTCCAACCCCCATTTCTACATTAAAATTCAACGATGTTGGATTTCATCACCAACTAGTGCTTTTAGTGCGGTAATCTACTGTTTGTGTGTGGTTTGACTCATAGATTTGATAGCGCGTGTTCATTTGTTTGTTTTTAATTTTTTAGACCATAGGTGTGAATTGTGAATTTTAATTGTTAGGTGTGAATTGTGAATTGTTAATTTTAGTTTTAAAATTGTTAATAAAACTCACTAAAGTTGAATATAATGGCAACTGTTCCGGAATGTACCAACCAAGGAACCCCTCTTAACGATAATCCTAATACTTTTCCTTTCTTTGGAAATGTTGGTCCTCCTTATATGGCTACATTGTCATTACCTGGATTTACAATAAGTTTACCGATATGGTTATTTTCAACTTCGTTGGCCCCAGATAATCCAACTATTCCACCTCAACAGAGTTCACCATCTCAAGATCACCAACATTTTGTTGACCCTTTACCTTCTTCGCCCAATATGTCTTCCTCAATTTCTTCCTCTTCACTTGGTAAAATCCTTGATGCTAGTAACCAGGTGGCTAAGAAGAAGAAGAAAGGGAAGAAGAAGAAGAAGCAATATAAGAAAGAAGTCAACCAACCAACCATGGCTACAAGTGTTAGTAATGTTGAAGAAACCTCCAACATTCATTGTAAACCCAAATTCCCTTGCAAGCTTTGTAAGGGTGACCACTTCCTTATCAATTTTCCTGGTATTCCTAAGGTCTTGGAAGTACCGTGAGAAAAATATCATCAAATTTCCGTTGATCCATCAACAAATGATAGTCAGGTTCCTAGGAAAAATGGTAAAGTTAGGTTTCCTTGTAGGTTATGCAAAGGGAGTCATCAAACTCACATTTTCCCTCACATTGATGAAGCCTCAAAATTGTTGGAAAACCTTACTGTTCCACAGCAAGAACTTCCAACTAGTTACCGTCAAGTTTCTCCCAACCTACCATCAACTGACGGAGTGATTGATTTAATTCCAAGTACAGTCGATCCCACTCTTCCATTGAAGAGTGAAAATCATATCACTCAGGTTGATGATCCATTAATTGATCAAGTGGTCGACTCAATTTCACATTCGGTCAATCCCACTATCCCTGAAGAGAGTGAACTTCATACCGCTCAGGTTCTTCTTCTTACATCAAATTATTCTATGCCAGGGGGCATTTCACCTGTTCCTACTAAACCCCCTCCAAGTACTGAGGTATTTTCCTTTGATTGGAATAGACTAACAGAACCTCATCTTCCTTCCTCCATCCCTTTCTAAATCATTGTGAAGGCTAGTGGTACGAACATACACTGCACACATGTCGTTGAAGGTGCTTCTGTTAATATTTTATCCTCAACTACTTGGAAAGCTTTGGGTTCCCCTCAGCTTGTACCTGTTACACAGAATCTGAAAGCTTTTAATAAAACCATTAGTGAACCTTTAGGGATCCTTCCTAATTTTTCTATTACTTTGGAAGGTAAATCTGTCTGTATTTATCTTATGGTAGTTCGAGGCCGCTTGGATTTCAATTTACTCCTTGGGTGAGACTATGTCTATGCAATGAAAGCTATCGTATCGACACTCTTTCGCGTGATGTCTTTCCCTCACAATGGAAATGTTGTGACTGTAGACCAGCTTTCGTTCCCTAGTCTTGATTCAAATACCAATAATCTGACATCCCTGAATGTTCCTCATACAGAAGTGGTAGCTATCGTGCCATGGGTCAATTATGTTGCAACCAGTCCCATGTTTTCAGTTACCGATGCAAGCGAGCCTCTCACTGTTTTCTTGATTTCCTATGACTTAGATCTGGTAATTGACATGGAAAACCCTATGGGGGCATTTGAACACGATGTTCTTATCCCTATTGAGTCCCTTGGCATGGATTCCTTCCAGAAAACTATTCTTCCATCTGATGAATACTTCTTGAAGGCCATGATTGAGGAGTGTCCCTAGACATGTCTTTTTTCCAGTTGGAA
Source organism: Pinus albicaulis (assembly GCA_034641835.2). Classification (NCBI taxonomy): domain Eukaryota; kingdom Viridiplantae; phylum Streptophyta; class Pinopsida; order Pinales; family Pinaceae; genus Pinus; species Pinus albicaulis. Next base: position 431,899,578 of record CM076580.1, read on the forward strand.
GCCATGACAAGGTCACCATGAGGCGAGTTCCTGTTACTGTGTCAACCTCGTTAAAAAATGAAACATGTCTTCTGTGAGGATAGTTACTTTTACTGTGTCAACCTCGTTAAAAAATGAATCAGTGATTAGCGAGGACAGTTCCTTTTACTATGTCAACCTCATTAAAAAATGAATCAGTTGGTCAGAGGATAGTTCTTGTTACTGAGTCAACCTCATTAAAAAATAAATCAGGTATGAGGAAAGTTCCTTTAACTGTGTCAACCTCGTTAAAAATGAATCAATGGGCCATGAGGACAGTTCTTTTCCTGTGTCAACCTCATTAAAAAATGAATCAGTAGGTTATATAGGTAGATTATAGAGAGCAGATTTGAGGATAGTTCTTTTACTGTGTCAACCTCGTTAAAAAATGAAACACATTTCCATGAGCATAGTTCTTTTCCTCTGCCAAGCTCATTAAAAAATGAAACAAATCCTCCCCTAATTGAGTCGAGTCTTTGACTAGATCTCATAAATGTTAAGTTGTATATTTAGGTTAGTTATTTCATTTTTTGCATAATTTTCGTACAGTTTTAGGTCGGATCTTTCATATGATCTCGTAAATGAACCTTCGTTCCATCTATCTATTCATTACTAGTAGTATACTTAGTTGAATGAAATGAAGCTTGGGGGGCATGCGCTCTAGCAAGTTACGCTTGGGGGCCATTATGCACTCTAGCAAGTTACACTTGGGGGGCATTCAAACTTATCTGAAGCATGATTTTTCCTTTGTTTCAAGCTTGTGTAAAAATGAAACAAACCACTTTCAAGAATGATTTTTCCTTTGTTTCAAGATTGTGTAAAAATGAAAAAAACCTATCTGAAGCATAGATTTTCTTTGTTTCAAGATTTTGTAAAAATGAAACCTATCCTGAGTTGATTTCGGTTATTATTTTCAAGACTCGTTAAACCCATGAAAATCCAGAGATTATTTTTCTATCTTTCATTCTCGTAAAACACATGAAAATGCCTAGTTATTTCCGTCTTTTCCTGCTCATTAATTAAATTGAAAGTCGGCCATATGAGTACATTTTTATCACTTTTTCAAACTCGTTAAAATTTACAGAAAAAGCGAAACTACTGAGTATACTTTTATCACTTTTTCGGACTCTTGAAAATTACGAAAAAGCGAAACCTTGGAGTCCTCTTTTAAGCCCTTTTCAGACTCTCTGAAAATGAAAAGATTGCCGAGTACCTGACTATTAGAACTCGTTAAAGTAAATGAACAGTCGTCTCTTCAGTATAAGTTTACCCCTTTTCTGGACTGAAATGGACTATTTACGAAAAAGGTATACATTGAATAATCATGGTCAATAGAGTTCTCTCTTACATTATTTTATCCTTTTTCGAGCCTGAGAGAATAAATTTACGAAAAATTACACCAATGGAGTTTTCTTAAGTTTTTTCTTCTGTCTCCCTAAAAATGAAAAACACCGAGTTTCTCCTATACTGGACTCGTTAAAATTTAACAGTAAAGGACCTGTCGATTACAAACAGGAACGGACCACTCCTTCTTAGGGTTCAATTTTAAACTAAGTTGGACTCATCCAAAGGATGAGCTTATAAACAAGAAAATGTTATCCTCCTCAAGCTTGTCAAAAATAAAGAGGTACTTGACAAAAAGTGTCGTGTTCAAGAGTGGTGTAATGCTTTTACAAATCAAAGTGTAACAAAAAAATTTGTTTTTCTATATTTTCCCCCACCATTTCCAAGCTACGCTTGGGGGGCATTATGCGCTCTAGCAAGTTACGCTTGGGGGGCATTCAAACTTATCTCAAGCATGATTTTTCCTTTGTTTCAAGCTTGTGTAAAAATGAAACAAACCACTTTCAAGCATGATTTTTCCTTTGTTTCAAGCTTGTGTAAAACTGAAACAAACCTATCTGAAGCATATTTTTTCTCTATTTCCAGCTTTTGTAAAAATGAAACCTATCTTGATTCGTTTTCAGTTATTATTTTCAAGACTCGTTAAACTCATGAAAATCCTGAGATTATTTTGCTATCTTTCATTTTCATAAAACACATGAAAATGCCGAGTTCTTTCCATCTTTTCCTGCTCGTTAATTAAATTGAAACTCGGCCATATGAGTACATTTTTATCACTTTTTCGAACTCATTAAAATTTACAAAAAAAATGAAACTACTGAGTATACTTTTAGCACTTTTTCAGACTCTTGAAAATTATGAAAAAGCGAAACCTTGGAGTCCTCTTTTAAGCCCTTTTCAGTCTCTCTAAAAATGAAAATGTTGCCGATTACTTGACTATTTGAACTCGTCAAAGTAAATGAACAGTCGTCTCTTCAGTATAAGTTTACCCCTTTACCTGATAGAAATGGACTATTTACGAAAAAGGTATACATTGACTAATCATGGTCAATAGAGTTCTCTCTTGCATTATTTTATCCTTTTTCAGGCCTGAGAGACTAAATTTACGAAAAAGTACACCCATGGAGTTTTCTTAATTTTTTTCTTGTGACTCCCTAAAAATGAAAAACACCGAGTTTATCCTATACCAGACTCATTAAAATTTAACAGTAAAGGACCTGTCGATTACAAACATGAATGGACCACTCCTTCTTAGGGTTCAATTTTAAACTAAGTTGGACTCATCCAAAGGACAAGCTTATAAACAAGCAAATGTTATCCTCCTCAAGCTTGTAAAAAATAAAGAGGTACCTACCAGAAATGGTGGGGGAAAAGAGAGAAAAATAGATTCGTTTGTTATACTTTTATTTGTAAAAGCATTACACCACTCTTGAACATGACACTTTTTTTCACACTTCTACCTGGGTTGGGAAACCCTTTTCCTATCAGTTGAACAAAAGACATTGAAGGTCTTCAGTCGGTTTTTGGGTATTAGCTTATGGAAATTTTCACCAAACCATCTGCAGTGTCGTTATGTGTTCAAGAGGTCAGTCAAATAAACCATTCATCTACAAACACTTGTCTCCATTCGCGTTGACCATCCCTGAGTCAGTCCTTGCAAAAAAAAAAATTTCTTCAAAACTTGATCTATGGTTTCGTGTCGTGAGCTTGCTTATGACAGATCACTTTCTATCAATGACAAATCATCATCTAGGAAGTTGATCTAGAATCCGTCAGTACCTTGGAATTTGCATGCCTTAATGGCAGGTTTCTCGCCTTCGATGACAGGTTGCATCGTTGACCTTCGATCGAACGATTCCATGAAATGTTCGACTTCAGATCACTTATTCACATTTCATGGATTGTACTGAGTACTTTGACAGCCATTGTCATTATTTTTTGTTTCTCTCATGCTTTCTAATAGTTCACATCATTTACCGGTAATCAAGTGGTTTCTACCATGTTCGACTTCAACACATTTAATCGCATGCATAGAATCGTACTAGTTCGGGAAGCATAAATCAAGACCCTAGATCTAGTTTCCACCATCTAGGCTGCGAGGATTTTTATTATTCCTTATGCAGTACAATATTCATTACATATGGCTTCTCCCATGCTGTTTCTACACTATTGATGTAATACTAAAATCATTTCTGTATCAGAACAATTTTAGTTAGTTTTGATCTGAGTATGGGAATGCCTACCTCAGTGATGATATATATATATATATATATATATATGTGTGTGTGTGTGTGTTTTGCATTGAATGTTTTTAAAGGTTCCAACTGGGGTGTCCACAGGATGATCGTTGAAATGATAAAGTACTTCACTCTTGATACATCACAGACTCACTCTTCATCTATTACAGACTTCGCTCCTTAGGGGGCAATCTGTTACACGAAAATTTTCACCATGACATTTTAGTATCCCTTAGAATTCTAAAATATTAAATTTCCTAAATTCAAGCCTTGAAATTAAGAGAAAAGCTCATAAAAGTCTTTAAAACTCTGCTACCGAACTTTATTTTATTTTTGCCTGCGGTGCCGCACCTTTTGGCTATAAATCTTGTGGAGCCAAACGCACTTTTTATTCATTAAGGGTGCGGACCCCTGTAAAAGATTAAAAAGGTGAAAGTAAAATCTAGAAGCTTAGTTTGAGTCATTTTTGGAAGCTTATAGAAACATTCATGCGGTGGAAAGCCCACTCTTTTCAGGTTCATGTATCCCATCCATTAAGGAGCTAACCCGTTGATGTAAGGAGCTAATCCCTTTGAAGGAGGATTCTATCCTTTCTTGTATGGATATGTAACTTCCTCTCTTTCAATATAAAAGGAGGCATAGGGTAGCCTCAAAGGGTTAAAATAGAGGAGTTCAAACTTTAGTATTATTGGAGATGAAGTGCTATTGAAACTTAGACCCTTTTAGCTAAGATTTCATGTGGGAAAGATTACATACCTGTATGTATCTTGGTTGGAAGAGTGCAAGGCTGATCAGAGTAAAGGAAATGCCTGTTCCGGACCCTAGGAAGACCTGTACAACATCAAGGCAAACACGGTTGTAAGGCTCTTCTTAGTTAAGTTAATACAAATAAGTCTGTTTTTCACAATAAGCTGTCAATTGATTGGTTTATTTTATGGATTCCTTGATCACCATAATAGATATGATTTATGAATATATGCTATGCAGGTGCTACTTGATGTTTGTTTGTTTGTGATTGTAGATCTTAAAAGGAAACTCTTTCAGGCGACTGAAGGACTACTACTACAAACAAGTGTTGGATCAAAGGTACGATCGTTAAGCCTTTATAGAATTTAATTATGAATCGCAATATATCTAGAGAAAGATAGTTTTATTTGTCCGTTTGTTGCTAGTTGTCCGTAGGACACTTGGGAGGTCTATCTTGTCTACAAGAATGACTTATCCATCCAACAACACTTTCATGTTTTGGGGTACCCGGCTCTATGTTTTGTGCAAACCAAACCCCATTATTTTATTCTTTTGGTAAGTGTACAAAGATCCCGAACGGTGCACTACATCCTTCACCCTCCATCCATATTTTTCTCCCATGGCAGCAGTCCCTGAACACCCTTGGTTGGATTATTAAACCCCCATGCACACGCTACTATGACATTGATATCCAATTTATACCCACCCTGGAAGTCCTACCGACTCCACGGATTTCCCCATAAAAAATAACTATGACTGCCGCCAAACTTCTTAGCATACTCTGACCTTGGGCCACTGAATCCCCATCATCAGTATTCATTAACCCCTCGCCAGCATGCCCATGTTAAACCCATCACATCTAGGTCAGTGATCCCTTGGCTGGTTGAGGCTTCCTTTTTGTCAACCTCGACACCTGTTCTCCAAAAAGGAAGCGATACCTTGGATTACCCCTCTCCATAAAAGGGGCATCCTCAGGTGGCACTATGGGGGAAATAATTTCCCATAGATGTCATCAATCCTCCTAACATTCGACTACAACAAAAGCTTTCATATCAAGATGGTAATGTACCTTACAACCATTTCACTTTGATCAAATTCGTCGAAGAACCATGCCTCCATAAGCGTCTCTTTCAGCAATGCTTACATGGGAAGGTCCCGGCCAGCACCTATGCGTACAATGTGAAGCTATATTCCATACCAATTTTATGCATACGGGTACCATATTACACCTATTTTCAAAGAAAAAATTCCCCTGATGGCGTTAGCAATCTTCGTCAGCAACCACCAGATCGTTACCACATAAGTGATACCGATAGATCATGTATCTGTAAAAATAGATTCGTTTAACTAGCCATAGCATCACGAGCATGGGATATGCCTGCCTCGTAGATAATTTTTATATGTATTCTATTATATTTTCTTACAGGAGTCCTCTAGGACACAATCATTCTTGGAACCAATATAGGGTGTTTTCAATTCCAAGCTTCCCACATGTCTCTCTCTCTCTATGCATGATATACAGAAAAGAAACTATAATGTATTTTGGCTATAAAGTTATTCCTACACCTCACACATTAGGGGGAAATTTTTAACACTAGAAAATTGCACAGCAGAAGATGAAATTATTTAATGTCAAGAAGAAGGGTTTATAGGGCTGGAAGACATTACAGAATATGGAAAGTATTTAAAAATCTCTAAGGTCTGAGGAAAATAAAATCTGCACAAGTCCCAAATGCTCTTTGTGTGCATAATCCTTCGTGAAGAGCGCCTTTGCGCGATTTTTTGCTCGATATGTGTGCAATCCTGGGCGTGGAAAAATGTCACTATCTGGGACCACACAAAGCAAAGGACAAGTGATTCCTCACTTGAAGCTGCCTAGAGACAGCCACCAATGCCTCCTTAGACACCAAGTGAGCACATAATGGAATATTTGGAGCACACAAAAGAAGCATACCCCTCTCTTGGGTAACCGTCCACAATGTACCAAGAGAGGGAAGGGAGGATTTGAAATATCCTATATAAGGCCACCATGAGATGAAGAATTTGTGAACACATTGTTATGTTGGCCAGAATTTCCCAAGAAATACCAGTAGTGTGTTATCCGGAGCTGAAGATAGAGGGGACTCAATTGTTGGCCATCCAACAAATTCAGTCCAACACAGTATAGAGTGGGAGACTACACCGAGGCTAGCTTGGGATAAAAAAATTCTTACATTAGGACTTAGAACCCATGTTCTAGGGGCCCTTTGGCAAGAGGGTAAATTTTCACTCTTATTACTACCATCATTGAATAAGAGGGGCCTAGAGCCACCATTCATATTATTGTTGTCGTTTGACTCTTTTCAGAGACTGTGCTTATTTGTTTTAGTTTTTATTTTAGTTTTAGTTTATATATGCATGCTATTTCTCTATCTAGTATGCTTATGATTCTAGATTGTTCCACTAACTTGATTTAATCCACTTATTTTTTTTCTTGTTACTAATAACTTAAGTGGGTAGACCACACCCCTTAAGTTGGTGTGATTTCATACATACGTGCACCAAACACACTCTAACTCCCATGTTTAATGGAGAAGCTAATGCAAATAATCTAACTTCATTGGATTAGACAAATCAATGTTTACTATCATATACAATGGATTGAAGAGGAAAGAGCAAAGCTTCAGTTGGAATACCATTTTTTGGGAGGCACAACTCATGTATGGTGGGAGAGAAAACTTCAAAGCGGTAGTAAGCATAATGGTAAACTCCTGTCACGATGGTATAAGCTTTTTTTTGCATCAAGAGGAAAATTTTAACCGATTGAGTTACAAGAAAAATGCCATGATGGAGAGGAAAATTTGGAGAAAAGATAAAGGTCATAATGTTCAAATTTTTATAGAAGAGTTTAGAAAGAAAGAATTGGCATTTAATATACCTTTAAATTCACAAGAAAATTTTATGAAATACATTGGCTCTTTACACAGTTATCTTCGTCAGCCATTGCAATAGTTTTATCCCACTAATGTATATGAATCTACTCTGAAAGAAATTCATCCTGAAAATAGGGGAAATCATAAAGAAGAATACTATGGAACTAAGCCTCAATCCAAGCCCTAGAACAAAAATTTCAAAGGAGGAGAAAAGTGCAAGAAGACAACAAAAACAAAGAAAGAGTAAGGAAACGCATCTTGCACTCATTACAAGAAATGTGGGCATGATGAGTAGTACTACTAGAAACTACATCCTAACTTAAAACATAATAATTTTGGTTGAAAGGGGAAGAAAAATATGTTTTCTATAGCGAAACAAGACCTAGTTTTTCATTTCGGTGATGATACGAAAAACATAGTTGGAGGGGTACAAGCTAAAATTTCCTTCCATGCTAGTTTAAGTTCTAAAAAAATAAATTTCATGATGATGAAGGAAAAGGATGTGAATTTCTTCATATAAGATTTGCATATAAGCACAAAAAAATAGATACGTTGTTTGATAGGAGCTTTAATGTTAATTTTATCTTATAATAAATTGCTAAGAAGTTGTTTTTGGAAAGGCGTACTCATCTAAAACCCTACCCTCTTGGTTGGGTATGAAACAATGTAAAACTCAATTTCACTAAGAAATGTTGGTTCAGTATTGATATTGCTTCAAATTTAATAGAAGAGGTTGATTTAGATATTTTTCCCACTTAATTTATGGCATAATCTTGGGAAGACCATACTTATATGAAATAAATGAAATATTTTCTAGCATGAGAACAAGTTCCATCTCACCAAATATGGGGTGGAATATATTGTAAGATCTCATGCAACTCTTGTTAATGTGGGAAATATGAAAAGAAACATCAACTCCAACAAGAAATGTATTCTCATGACTGTTGTGATAGAAAATTATATTGAGGTATCTCATGATTTCCAATGATATGGTCCTTCTCATAGGAAATAAATATTTGATCTTATTTCTAACTATGATGAAATTCTTTAATAACTAGGTAGATTACCTTGCAATAGGGAAATGATGCATGAGATCCTTCTAAATGTGGTCACGTATAGTGCGAAGAAAGCCTTTAATTGGGGAGGAAAGCATCAAAAGGCTTTCAACACCTTGAAATTGAAGATAAACACAAAACCATTGCTAGCCTTTCCATGCCATTAGCCCTTATAATACATCTAATCACAAACTAGATTGCAACAATCTCATCATTTCTAATGGATGAGTTTTCGTCAACAATTCCATTTCGTAAAGAAATATTATTTATAGGCCACACTACTTTACCCTACTGACAAGTTATGTATTCCTACAAGTGAAAGAGTCCATTTAATTTGAGAACCTCACACTTCTGATGTATCTAGACATTTTTGGGTTGTAAGAACTATATCTCATCTACACAAGTTTAGTTATTTACCTCTAATGAAAGAGATTGTAACCAAGTATATAAATGGGTGTGTGATGTGTTGTAATCGCACTAATAAATAATTTGGGTTCTACACACCACTCCATGTTACTTCTCATCCCCAGGAGTGTGTATCCATGGGCTTTGTAGGGAGTTTGTCTTTGTCAAAAAGGGGACATGACTACTTGTATGTACTAGTGGATAGGTTTAGTAGGAATTGTGTCTTGATGCCATATAAAAAGTATATTACTGTAGTTAAATTTGTTGAATATTTATTTTGGAATTTATAGGCCCATTTTGGACTACCCACATTCATTGTTTTAAATTAATATTCTCAATTCCTTGGGGAGTTTCAGAAAATATTCTAGAGAATGATGGACAACAAGTTAAAGAGCAGGAATTTCCATCCACAGACTGAAAAATATACAATGTTCATTAAAATAACAATGCATCATTTTATCTGAGTGTATTGCAACAAGAATCCTAATTTGTGCGATGAATGGATACATTACGTTCCACATGCATACAATCAAGCTTTGTAATATTCCACTCAAAGTCTACCATTTGAGACATGATTTGGATACCTAGCAAAGACACCCTTAGGTTTGACCAGTGGGAAAGATCAGGATTCCAATAAATTAGGTGATGAAGACATAATTCTCAATTTCATTCAAAGGATCCACATGATACATCAATCACTACTAGAAAATTTGGAGAAGATACAGACACAATATAAAGCATAACATGATAAGCACAATGTTGATAATCAGTCCAAGGTTCAAGATCGAGCATGGATTCACATCAATAAGGATAGGTTGAAGGGAGAAAGAAAAAAATTGAAACCAATAACATATGGTCAATTCAGCATATTAGAAAATATAAGGACCAATGCTTACTACCTTGATCTACCAACTTATATGCAAATTCATCTTATAGTCAATGTAGAGAACTTCAAACTTTATAAAACTACCATGGTCATAGATCTAAAGGACAGTGGTTAAGTTCCATCAGTGGATTATTTTACTCCATCATACTTGAACAAGTTTCCCAAATACATCATCCTAGATAGAAGGATCAAGACTTCACAACGAGGAGATTTCGAGTACCTTCAAGTGGGTTCTGAAGGAATGCATGCTAGAAAGGCACAACGACTTGAAAAGGAGAAATTGAGGGAGTAAATTCCTAATATATCTATGTATTTATAAGGCTTTTGGAGGCCCAAATATCCTTAGTGGGGAGGATTTATCTAGAAAGGATAAATATATGAACTCCTTAAATATCAACAAAATGAACACCAAGTCTTAGATCTCATCAAGACAATTACAACAACAGGAATGAAACCTCAAACATAGTCCATATGAAAAATTTATTCCCATATTAATTTTGTGTTTAAATATGTAAAATAAATGTAGTTATAGGCCATGTGACACACCTAGGAGGTGCGACATGGCACGCCTATATAGGGCCATGTGTCAACTCCTGAATGCTCCACATGGCATGATATGGAATCCTACTAGCAAATGATGTGGAAGGATAGGGTGACTGAGAAAATAGAAGGGTCAATATGAAGCTTCTAAATGTCCCAATCAAATGGTTCTATGTGTAACCCAACTAGAAGCTTATAAGGGTCTAGCTAACCCACATGAGAGAAAATAAGGGGCAAATTAGTTTAAGGTCAGAACCAATGGTTGGTTGGTTGCATATTAAAATATATGTTAAAATATATATATTATTTCGTGAAACATTTTAATTCCTTTTTGTAATGGAACAAATTTAAAAATAAAAAAAAAATTTAGAACAACTACCAGGTCGGGGTGTGGTGTGGTTTTACCTCAGGATCCCACCAAGCATCAACCTATATTTAAATGTGGGAGCCAATCCACCCACGAGGGTTCCTTTGTTTTATCTCCCCCCTCTTTCCCCCCCCCCCCCCCCCAAATTATTATTTAAACATGACCATATTGATTTGATGGGGCTACAACCACGAAGAGAGGAGGAAAAACAGTGCGATGAGTGGCAGACCGAGACTGGTCCCATGTGGACATAGTGCTTGAGGCATATTTCAGGAATATTTGGAGCATATTATAGACAATATTTTAAGGGAATATTCTGAGTATATTGTGATTTTTTGTGGCATGATATTTTAGAGGAGGTGATATTTTGAAATCCCTATGAAGTTTATACTCATTTTTCTCGAAATTTCACAAGGAATCCACTGGTGCAGCCATAGTTAGGATCCGAGCAATGGATTTTTGGGTCATCCATACATGTGAGGTATTTACATGTATTCTCCTTTATTTCACTAAGATAATAAAGTATCCTCTCCACATGGAAGCTAGGCCCAAAGATGTAGCTTACACATTGTGAGTGAACTATGTTATCATGTCTTGGGGCATTGTCTACATTTCGTTCCTTTTATGTTTCTTCTTCATGGAAGTTGAATTTGTGATATTTTCATGTTTTTTAAGAAATTATGTTTAAAATCACCGAAGAAAATATCTCAGTTCATGTCTACATCGTATTCTATATCTCAGTGGCATAACTGAGACAGAAGGGCACACTTGGAGGATTTTATGTGAACACCTATACCTACAAAGAAATAAGAAACAAAAAGCATACACATGTTTTAATGGACCAATATACCAACCCACAAATTTGTCACTTAAACTGCAAACAAAGAACTTAGACACGACATAATTCCCTACGAGAGAGACACATGGAGTCTTAGCCTAGACCAAAGGACCACTCTCCAATACCATAAAGAACAAGAGAATAAACCAATAAAATTGAAGACCAAAAAAACCTATGGGATGTGACCCCCCACTATATTCAGCCAAGAGTGGTTTTTCTGACCATGGAAAAGGCCTCACAGGACATCCAAAGAACTCAAAGCAGACAAAAATTACCCAACTAAACTTAAAACTAGTTTATTAAGCCATGAAGTAATAGCCACAAATGAGATGGTAAATCACCCTAATCCGAAACCACATAAAAAGATTGAAATTCCAAAAACAATGAGATAAACCCTAGAATCTCGTACCTAAATGTAATGATACAATAAAATAATAAAAACAAACATAGCAAGACAAAAACCTAGACCAGAGTGCTATAAGAAGCAATTGACGCCATCACCAGCCAACTAGAGTTTTGAATTCTCAGAAACCATGCATGAACCAGGGCTGCCAAAATTGTTTGTTGATTCTTCCACTTCTTACAAAGACTAATATAGACCGAACTCAATAACTTAATATTAGAAACCCAACTCAACCTTTTTCTCCTCACCAACATGGCTTTATCAGAGTGCATGTAGTGGAAAGGGTAGTACCGACCCTCGCCTCCACTCAAACCACCACTACAAGATAGACCCAAAACCACCATAAGACCAATACTTATTAAAATATTGAACTAGAAAGCTTTATGAAAATGCATGTGAGGGCAGTCCATATGCCCCTTCCATAAATGCCCATCATGTCGTGAGGGTTGGCAGACTCTACCTCCAAGGCTCTAATGTCAACCACATTAACACTCCAATGGGGGAATGCATTATATTATTGTTATTTATATTGTTTTTAAATATTACTTTAATTAAGCTATTAAATATTAATGTGTTTTATTTTATTATTTAAATCATTTAAAATTATTATGATTGTTTTTTTAGTGATTTAAAAATATTAAATTATTATAACTTATATATATATTTTATTTTTATTTTATTATATATATTTTAAATCATTTGGAAATTTTCAAGTATTGAAAATAATGAAGTGTTCTATGGGTAAAAGAGTCTCAATAAATTTTTTTATTACAATTTTAATGTGCTATATTTTGAAAGAGAAAGTCCATACAAGTAAGATTATTAAAAAATTTATGTGGAAAGACCTGTTTATGCCTTTTAGCCCAATTTCTGTATGGCTTTTAGCCCAATGTTTTAGATTTTAATGTGAGTCCAGGGCATCACAATTCATCATTGAGATGTTTTAAACATTATGTTCTTGGAGCTATAAATTAGCATGACATATCCAACTATGATTGGACCTACGATTTGACATATGACATATTTTGGATGCATATACATTCACTAAGGAAAATAGATGGACCGATGCTGAGATTAAAAGGAAGGAAAATCAAATAATTAACTTATAACGCAACCAATATGATGCACAAATTGGTACTTAAAGAGTTTCCAGCACAAATAAGCATGGTGATTATGGTATGTAGGTAATTTCTAGCACAAAAAAAAATGAAAATATGAAACTGCTATTTTAAATCATAGTGCGATTGGTACACAAGGAATTTCCAGCATGGCCGAACTTGGCAGAAATTAATGATATACTATTACCAACATTTCTTATATTAAATTAGACAATCCAATGGAGAATATTCTAGAAAAAGTACTAAACTTTCTATATCACCCAGAATCATTCCAATTGATGAGGTGATAAAAAACATGGAAGTTTCCATAAAATACTTAGACTTGATTAAATCCAAGGAGATAAGACAACACATATATATATTGATTATAAATGCTAAACCATCAAGTAGAAATATATCAAATGATTAGAAGAAAATGTTAAACAACCTTGAAGGAATAATGACGTTTTTGTATTAAATACTCACAAGGGAAATGCCACAATAATCACGAACAAGGCTGAATATCGTGAAAAAAAATGGAGCAACACTTCATCACAAGCGGTTGTCACAGAATAATTAATAAGGACCCAAGCATTAACATTCTACCTGAAGTAACAAAAAAAATGTCAAAGAATCATCACTGGATATGGACAGTAAAAAAAGGATTACCTCAACAACTCCATTATCACAAGAATATACGAAGCTCCCAAAATCCATGATGATGGCATCCCTTTAAGGCCTATGTTAAACACCATAGGATTTCCCATGTACATGCTTAGAAGATACCTCACAAACAAATTTCCCCACCTATTATGTAACACACCTCCTCATATGTGAAATACTTAGATTTATTTGTTCGACGCATAAAAAACCTTGATTTAAGTGATGAAGGCTTCCTTGTTACTTTTGACATAGTGTTTCTCTAGACTATGATCCCGGTGGATGAAGCTATCAAAAATCCATTACTAACAAATCCATTACTAACAATGAACCATTGAACTGTTAAATTATTTCCTTAAATCTTAAAGGAAAAATAATATATGTGTAAACACATGGAGTAACAATGGGCTCATCTTCATCATCCATAATTCCATATATATATATATATATATATATATATATATATATATATATATATATCCATTCTATGTCTTTGTGGAACATTGTGAATAAAGCGTGCATATGGCCAAATCAGAGAGTTAGGTTATACTTTTTTGCAAGAGAGGGTGTGTTTTAGTGAATAAATATGGCTCAATCAAGCATTTTAAGTGCTCGATCGAGCTATCCATAGGGTCTTGGATAGATGGTGATCAAGTGCACTGTTAACGAACTCCTTGATGTGAAACCACTAGTTCAATTCTCGGTCCCGATGGGGGTGATATTGGACATGATGAAGATGTAGTCCTACCAAGATTACAAAAAAACAAAGTGCTCAGTCAAGCTCCTTGAGTGCTAAAAAATAAACTCCATCTAGAATTAAAACTAGCTCTCAATTGAGCTCATGTGTTACCCTAGGTTAGGATTTTGATCGAGCTTTAAGGATTGATCGAGAAATAAATCTCAATCAAGCGTTAAAGTTTGAAATTTTAAAATTTATGTAAATATCAATAATGAGATGTAGACTTTTAAATTTCGAGTATTTAATAGTTAAAAAAAACTATATTTAATTACTAGTTACATTTGAATAGGTAACAAAGTAATATTCTTATTACATTTCTAGTGTTTTGGTGTATAGGTTTGAAAAAGGATTCTATTCCAATTGCAATTAAAGTTGTAATATTCCTATATATAATTGGTAACTTAAAAACTAGTTCTTAATATGCTTTAATATTTCAATGTTATAATTGAAATAATAAATTGATTAAACATAAGAAAAGTTATCAATTTGAATTTAATAAACATCATAACTTTTTATATGAGTAAGTGTGACTTAAAAATGTGAATTTGAGGGGTTGGAAATGTGAATTTTATAAAATTCACTAAGGATTTAATCAACAATGAGCCACTATTCCCTCTGACATAATAATATCTATTAAAATAACACACATAGACACACACACAAACATGCAGATACAAACACACATATAATGCAATAATATTGAATTTTTTAGGGAAAGAAATGAGTGCAATAATAATTAATATAGATGTAATAGTTGTAAGTTATAATTAATATACTTGTAATAGATGAAATGGTATCAGTGGTTATTAATCTCTCTCAACCTGTAAAATGTGATTGCACTCAATGTTGTCGACAATCTCCACAAATGGAAAATATATATACAAATTTTTTACTCCTCACTTTGAAATATATATTTTTAAAATAATAAATACATAAGGAAATCATAAATTTTAAAACATTATTTTAATAATTTGAATTTGATTAATCTAGATTTAAATGTGTGTATGACATTACTTTCAAAATAATAATATTACGGAAATTGAATGTAATGATTTGAAAAATATATTATATGATTTTTATTTTTTTTCTAAGTTTAGAAGTGCCTCTCTATTTTATATTATAAAAAAAGGGGCAAGTTCAACATATCAAAACTTGGTGGCCTCAACCTACGCGAAGGAAACGAGGTCGGTTGGCCACCTTAAAGCATTAAAAGCCATCGAGTATTGAAACAACTTTAGTCTTCTACTAGAAGCTATATTTGAATAACTATATCTGACATATGGGAACTGCAAAAAGTGAATGCTAACAACAAAATAAATATAGAAAAAGCATAGAACGGATTTTGTCAGTCATCAAAAGATTCTATGGGAGTTAGATCCTTCATACTTGAACCAGGAATATCTTCTTTCTACATGTTTTGCAGCTGAAGATCTATATGGCCGAGATGAACCGAGCCATGCTGTTGGGATACCCAGATTTCTTGAATTTCCCTTTTAATGTCTTGTAGTGTAGATAAAACCTTACGGTCTCCTCCCATTTCCTGAATACTCATAAGAGCCTTCGCCAAAACACATTTGATTGTCTAGTAAGTGTGAATGGACTCGTGAAAGAGGGAAAGCCTTCCTCTAGTATTACCAGGGTCTTTGAGGAACTCCAATGCCTCTTCCTAGATTTCATTGTCCTCTTTTATATTTCTTTCTCTTTCCCAACCAACAATAAAATTATTGAAATCTTGTGGGTTACCTTGATATTATACACCAAAGAGGTTTTCCATGACCTCTTTCTTCGATTTTAATCCTCATTTTCTAGTTCGCAATGTGGATGTCGGCTGCTTCTATTTCCCCTTGCCCTTTTCTGCTTTTTTTAACCATCGTAATATGTTGATTCCTACAATAGTGGTGTAGATGTATTTTGGAAAATTATTTATCAACATCTGTACAAACTTTATGAAACCATGTGTATCGTAACATAAAGTCAATTCCTATTCTGTATAAACAAGAATTAAAAGGACCCACAGAAGTGGGCTTAGTGTCCTAGTAGTAAATATAGTGAAGCCCACCTACCGTCTCCATGTTGAGGGTAGGGTAAAACTGCATAGCCAACCCGCAACTCTTAGACTCATGCATGTAAAGAGAAAATTTGGCAGAATTTGGCAGGGAAAGAGACATATTAACTAACTTAGACCCCCATATTTTGAGTACCCTAAGAGTATGCATGTAAGACTGTGAGACTATGACCCAGTGACAATGCATATAAAACTACAAGACTGTGACCCAGAGACTATTCATGCATGACTACAATCTAAGGTTAAGAAGAATTACCCCTCGCACCAACAAGAAACCAGCCTTATAACTCAG
This sequence comes from Pinus albicaulis, assembly GCA_034641835.2. Lineage (NCBI taxonomy): Eukaryota > Viridiplantae > Streptophyta > Pinopsida > Pinales > Pinaceae > Pinus > Pinus albicaulis. Next base: position 431,916,183 of record CM076580.1, read on the forward strand.
AGATTGCAAATGTACAGAGACAAAAAGAGGGTAACTTCAAGCTGCAAGGGCAGGATAGTCATTATAAGCCATACATGTAATTCATGATTATGTAGATTCCTGGGCTGAAGCCTATCGTTATCTATCCTATAACAGGAATAGGAAGATAAGTAACAATATAAAATAACCATAATGACCCAAGAATGAAGACCAAATGCTACCAGAAACAAAGTAGGCAACGAGAACCTAATTAAAATTTTAACCCCGACATGAACTAGAAACTTTAGACTTATAAGCCCAACTGGAACCAGAAACAAACTAGACGATAGGAACACGCTAATACTTAAGGGCCGTCACAGGTCTATGCAGACCTTATAGCCACAATTAGAGAAAAATATGAGGTCGGCAACATCATTCTTGCTATGATTGTTAAATTGAAAGCCATGCAAGGTCTAAAAGAATTGGAAATCACCATCCGGAACAGAGCAAGGTGCAACATAACTCAAAGTAGATGAGGCATCCATTGTTAGAATATGTATGACATACCAGGTGTAGATTTTTCATCGGGAAGCTCCAAGCTTGTTCTTCACCGCTGCACCTGCACCTTTCACCTGAACCTTCAACCAGGAAACAATGCAGTTGTTCATATTATCAACATTCGTTAAACCTTTCACCGAGATGCATTGTTTCCTGAGTATGTCTGAAAATCTTAGTTGGACATCACCGAATTCGATGGCTATCATAAAGGTTGGCATGGTTATGTACCGATGCGTCGGCCTGCTGCCAGTTTTATTCTCTGGTGACCGTGTGGGGCACGATAGTGCGTGCCACCTCACGTTGTCCTTCACCCACGTGGCACCCCGCTCGGGGATATATAAATTTTTTTAATGGTTAATGAGTAATATTTTATAGAATATTTATAATTAGTGTTTGGTTCTGTATTATACTGTGAACATATTTTAAGTTGGCTTGATGGTGAAAAATTCATTGTGAACATATTTTAAGTTGGCTTGATGGTGAAAAATTCATAAGTGTTGGTGAGAAATAGTTTAGTTTAGTTTGTTGTGATTTTTTACTATAATTTGATTTATTATTATTGAAAATTTATACATAAAATAATTAAATATAAAAGTATTTTATATTTAAAATCAAAACAATAAGCCAATTATCATTCTTAAGAATTTCAAAATTGAAAAAAAAATTTAAATTCTTTTATAGAAAGTTATGTATATATTATTATAATTATTTTATTGGTAAAATCAAATAAATTTTTGATTTATAATTAAGGAAAATTATAATTTGAATATATTTGAAGATTTATAAAAACTATTTTTGTGGAATAAATAAATCTTATAACTCGATTGAATATCTGTATAACCACATTAAATGTTTTATCAAGGGTTTCTGAAAACCTCCATATAGCTATTTGAAAATTTATTTCAAACACTCGATCGAGCTATTGAGGGCCAAAAACAGAGAGCTTTATCTCCTCTTCTGTAAATTTCTCTACAACACCATTTTGAACCATAATATACTTCGGGCATAATTTGTCCTTAAGTGGTAGAGTTGATCATGTTGGATTCAAGAAGGAATCATCTATCCAATGACATATCAGTTTGAAATTTTTGAGTTCATATGATATTTTTTTATCTAATTTATTTTAAACATAATGTTTGAAACATTTTTTGATAGTTTCAAAGATGCTAAATAAAAAATCAATATCATAAATTATATAAAATGAAAAAAATTCGAAAAATACAAATATCTTAATTTACCAATAGTCATCAAAGGGAGAACCATAGTTTTTTAATTTATTAAAATTGTAGAAAAAAATCTTAAGCCAACATATGTGTGTGAAAAATGCAATTGAAATATTACTTTTCCAACTTGGAAAAATAATAAAAAACTAATATGAAAAACTTATTTCTCTTACAAAAGTGTAAGGTTTTTCATCCCACATTTGGCCCAAAAGTATAACCCATATTCATGCACACACACACACACACACACACACACACACAGATATATATATGTGTGTGTGTGTGTGTGTGTGTGTGTGTGTGTGTGTGTGGAACACTTTGAAAAAATGGTGGTAAGTTTTTTCCCATTCACCCTTGAAGAATAGAAAATATGTGTTGATGACATATTTCTGGAATGTAACCATGGTAGAGATAAGGTTAAAGAATTTCTTACACACATCAATATGGTTAAAAGAATTTGTTTCCTCCTTATAGGTCACAATTTCAAAACCAAAGGGGGGTAGAGTATGTATGCCTTCGTAGACTTAGAATTGAAATCGTTGTGTGGAGGTGGGTCCCTTGTCCCACAAACAAGGGGGTCTCATACACCAAATTGGTGTCTGGCTTGGACGTAACCTTAAAATTGGATAATCATAATTATAACACACAAAATTCACTATTGAAATTAGAAAAACAACTAGTTAACTTTCCTTGACATCCTTCTCACTAAGAAAAATGGAAATCTCAGATACCAATTCTTCAGAATGAAAACTCACATCAATAGATACCTTCACACATACTCCCATCACCATCCCAGACAAAAACGTATCATCAAAGCCCTTATAACAATAGCTTCCTGAATATCATACCTTGAACATTTGAAGCATGAACTACACCATCTTCGAATTGTATTTTGTAATACCCTCTTCCCACATCTACTCAAGTAACCATCCAACTAGGGTAAACATGTCACAAGAGGCTACTAATATGAGATTCAACCTCCTATAGGACCTTAAGGAATTCGAACCGATGAAAACACAAAAATAAAACCTTACATTGTATCATTCACATCCCCGGGAGGTAACCCAACCTTCCAAGGCCCTATTCCCTAACAGAGGACTTATTTTTAGCCCCATTGAGGTTTATCCATGGGCTAGCATTGTCAAGCTAGCAGCTCATGCCCAAAAAAAAATTATGTGCCCAAATCTGGGATTTGTGCCACATTTTTAGCCCATGAGCCCAGGTCATTGCCCATAACTTCCTGTAACTTAAAGAGAGGGTAAATAACATTAATACAAACATATGGAAGCAATTAGATCATCAGGAAATCGTGCAACCCAACCCAACCATGACAAGTATTTCTTCAAACATGTCACAAACATAGCATCTACATGTATAAAAAGCAGATTTAAAAAAAGGGGTCTCTTAAAAATATAATAATGGCTACGAAGCATTGATCCCCTACATCATAAGCTAAAATAAAATATATTAGACTATAGACACATTGTGCATTTGTTTACAAGTAAAGGCATGGATAGATCCATACCTCATCACTGTCACTATACATTCTTATAACCAACATAATACCAATAGAAATGACATGGAGACATTAGAAACATAATCCATATAAAAACTAGTCAATATACTCATCAAATACGAAGGCATTGAACCTTTCATTACTGAATGGAAAAACCAACCCAGAATGGGAATTTCACATTCCACCTAACCATAGACATGGCTACACCAAACATCACTTCATCGATTCAACTCCATGCCATATTCCAAGCATGAATGTGAGACTTTATCAAAATAATCAATCAACACCAAACCAAAGCTCCAAAGACCTAACCATCTCAACCCCAAACCAATGGTTCAGCCTCATCACCAGAATTCACTAACCATCATGGATTGGTATCCATCCAAGATATCCATGGCTCTAGATTGTTTGTTCCAACCAGGGCTTCAAGGACTCGTAACTCGATTGCAACCATTATAGGGATTTTAGAGTGTTTCTACAATCGGGGCTTCAAGGATTATTAACTCAACCTACCTAGGGCTTCCAAACAATTTATCCAACCAAGGCTTCCACGGCTAGTACTCAACCCATAGCACTGGGCTTCCAAAGAATTTGTCTAACCAAGGCTTTCGGGAACTAATAACTCAACCCAACACCTAAAGGAATCATGAGAACTAACCAGAAAAAAAATCAATGGAAATAAACCCACAATCACCATGGTTATCCAGTAAATGGATATTCCAGGAAAATCTTCATGCATAACCATGCATTACAAAACTAGGGAGGAAAATATACATCCAACTTGGTACCTTCACTCAAAACCTATTTTAGATGCTAATCCCGATGTCCTCTTCTTCTTTCCCTCTTTTCCTTCTCTTTCTTGATCCAAATCTCTAGGTTTTCCACACTCTACAAGAGTGCTCCAAGAATACACTAAGTGCTCAAGAGTATGAGAGAGAGAGATAATAATGAGAAATACAAAACTTAACTGGTTAAGCCTTACCCACTGATCCTCAAAAGCCTTTTTATTAACAAGGTGTCCATTTTATTTATTTTCCATTATTTTCCTTAATTTTCCTCCTCACATGCAACCTGTGACTTTTAACCTTCCTTTTCTCCTATTTTCCATTATTTTCATAAATAAATGCGAATAAATGTCTCATCCCATTCTAAAGCCTTTGCATTTGCCTTTTCCAATTTACTTAGCCATGATAACTGAAATGAACACCCACTAGGATGTTTTTCCACCATTAATATTGGAATACATGTCCCATCATTGTGTTATTATATATATTTTTACATGTAATTTTACTAGGGCTGTTACAGAACCCTCCCCCTTGGGGGAACACAGTCCTCAATGTTCAATGACACCTACAACAAACAAAACTATTGAAAACAAAACATGCTTCCTGTGGAGATTTATAAAAAAACTCGTTGCAATATTTATAATGACCATCGTTGAACCATGATAAACATACCATTTACTGAAGCTTTATAACACAAATCATTACAATATTTAAAATAACAACCACATATACTCAAGCACATCTGCTTCAACTAGTAAATAGCTATACTTTCTCTGGAGCAACAAACACCCTGACTTAATCCGCCATGGCTTCCCAACACTTCCAAAGTAAAGCCCAACCCAAGCCTACTTCAAGATTTCATGGAAATATCTTGCCATGTAATCATCTACATAATACTCTGATAAACACATAAATGTCAATACATAATTAACAATGACAACATACTAGTTACCTTACCTTGTTATGCTAACACTAAGCATGTTTCCCTGCAACCATTCACACATGTCAGCCATAGGTTCCAAAGATCAAGGAATCATCTATATTAATTTTAGATCGACCTCTACCAATCTGAAAAATCACATCATAACCAACAATCAACTCACATTCATCACTCATACTACATAATGCTACAACTATCACCTACTTACACTTAGGTGCACATCAACTATCTCAGTACATAATGCATTAGTGCAACCATCTCAAAACATGATCAATCCTTCATGAAATGTTATAAATACAAAGTCATATCATACATCTAAAAAAACATGCAAACAATGAATAGACAACATAATAAATACCAAACACTAAAATACCAAATAGAAAACATAATCAAACATTCAAGAACCAAGTAGACGACATAAGGAAACTCATACCTTAATGCATCTTAGGGGAGGCTATCTTGTCTACACAATCAATATAGATTAGCAAGATATTACTTCACAACACATCGAATAAAACCTAAATAAGGTCATGATATCCTTAACATTAACATGTTCACATCATAGACTCATAAAAAAATGTCATTCATGCATAACAATCACATATGCACAGTTAACCTAGATTAGTATGACATAAACAAGTTAACATACCTGAATTTCATAACCCTAACCATATACATAGGCCTATCCAGATTAAAATTATACATATACCATCAATTTCTTAATGCAATAACCCTAATTATCAAGTTAATAGCATATACTAACAACAAGTTCACATATCATCTTGTTGCCTCGAGGGTTCCTAACCCAGGTTCGGAGGTTCAAGGTTTGCTAACAAACCCCTATACTACTGGCCCTTTCAGCAGTGACCTGCTTGCAAAGGCAAAATTCTCACCCAGAGTAGTATGGGTGGGTGTTGGAACCAGGTTTTCGCACCCTGGGAGAGGGCACGAAAGTCAAGCCGAGCTGCATTCAGCCTTATAGTGACCCGATCTTATATTACAGAGCCTAGATCTACAGATCCCTTTCGCATCCACGTTCTTAATAGCAATGATATTCACAGTAATCAACAGATCATGAACTTATATAAAGATAACACAGCTATTCCAGACCTTCTTGCAGAACAGACCCAGATCGCAGCATAAACAAGTAACCCAAATATATTCACAGCTTAAATCAATAACGCATCAACATATATTAATCAACCAAACATCACAAAGTAATTCCAACATATTCATACATCCAACAATACTTTCGCATTCATTAATCCTTCATATCCACTTACAATACCCAAATCCCAACCTGCGCACATAGCAGCAGGGTCCGCACACAGTAAGATAGAGAATCTCCGCACACACGACAACAGGATTCCTTCCCCAAAAAACCTAACTAGATCTATCAATTTTCACTTAGCATCAATCTCTTATCATTCTTAATCTGTCCTACAACTCAAAAAGGTTCAACTACTTATAATATTTTAGCCTTCGCATCCAATGGTCCGCAAACCATGGTTTGCAGACTCTGGGTCTACCCTTGACCCCTTTACAATGCTTTAGGGGCTTTGACCCACCCCAAAACCCTGCATTAGACTAAATATAATAAAAAAATATACAAAATGGACCAGTTTCGTAGCTTGCAAGGGAGCCTGTTCCAACATTCCCCCAACACAATCTTGTGACTTGTCCCGAGTCACCGTGATGGTAGGTTCATCATCTGCGCCTGTACAACTACTCTAACCGTTTAGTCGTTTGATCTGATATGGTTTGAACCGACTACCATTGACATATCCTAGCAGCATATCCCCGCGCAGGGTGGCCAGCCGAATGGCTCCACCATCCGTGATCTCTTTAACAGCATAGGGACCAAGCCAGTGCTGCCGAAACTTCCATGGATGTTTTGCAAACTGGCTATCGTATAAGAGGACCAAGTTATCCTTTAAAAATATCTTCTAGCAAATATTTTGATCATGCCAGGCTTTATCATGGGCCTTCTGCAACTACTGATGGAAATTAGCCGGGATCCAATCTTCCTCCAAAGCCATAAGTTGCATTAACCGCTCCTCCATGATGTGAAGGTCCGCCATGTTCGTAACTGCTACAATACACAGACTAGAAATAATGTACTCCATTGGCATAACAACCTCCTTGCCATAGACCATCCCACAATGGGTTTTCCTGGTTAACTTCTTGCAGGTGGTTGGATAAGCCCAAAGAACTGACGGGATGCAGACGTCCCAATCGCTGCGATCGTCATTGCAGAACTTTGTCAGTGCTTGCTCCAAGATTTTGTTAAAGGCTTCAACCGCACCATTTTCCTGTTGATGATACGATGTGCTTTTTGCATGATGGATTCGGAACTCCATGGTCAAAGCTTGGATTGTTTCGTTAACAAAGTGTGCACCCCTGTCGCTCATGAGGATCTTTGGACACCCAAATCTAATCAGGATCTGTTAAAAGATGAAATACGTAGCAGTATTCACAGTAAAATCCTTTACTACTTGTGCTTCGGCCCACCTAGTTATGTAATCAGTGGCAGTAATAATGTAGTGCGCACCCGTCGTCTTTCCTGGTGGGTTTATAGGCCCTATGAAATCGATGGCCCACTTATCAAACACTTGTAAAGCCATTTGCGGTTGAAGGGGAATTCCATCCCTGCAGGATGTTCTCCATGTTCGTTGGCATGTATCGTAGGCATTATAATGATTATGGGCATCATGATGTAGTGTAGGCCACCAGAACCCAGCCCTCAAGACATTTTGCACCATTTCTTTCCCTACGTAGTGACCTCGTGCTACTCCATCATGAGATTCTACCAATATAGCATGCCTTTCATGCTCCAAAACATATCTTCGCAATACGTCATTCGCTCCCATCTCATATAACTGACCTTCAATCATGTTAAAATCTACTGCTCAAGCGACTAACTCTTTATTTTGTTGCACTGAATACTCTGGGGCTTCCATCCCAGTAGTCAAGAACTGAATGATATCAGAGAAGTGGGCATCTACTACCTTAATAGCAAACAACTACGGATCAGGAAATCCATCTTCTAGGTTGGTTAGCTCCTCGCCACTCTCTATTCATGATAACTGATCCAGGCCAGCATTCAGCGTTCCTGGCTTAACGATGATTTCAAAGCCATACTCCTGAAATAGTAGTAACCATCGGTAGATTTTCCCCCCCAAAACAGGCTTATTTACCAGGTACTTTAAGGCTGAATGGTCTGTAAACATTTTGAAGTGTACTCCTAACAAGTAGTGTTGATATTTCTGCAAAGCGTATACCATGGCCAACCCCTCCGGCTATATAGTGGAGTAATTACATTCGACGCCAGAGAGTTTCCGACTTGCAAAGGCAACCATATGATCAATGTATCCTTCTCCTAGTTGCGTAAGGATAGCCCCGAGAGCAATTCTTGATGAATCAACGTGGACATGACAGGCCTTGTCCCAGTCAGGAAAGATTAGAATAGGTGCCAAGACCATATTTTCTTTAAGTAACTGAAAGCTCTTTTGACAATCATCATCCCAAAAGAATGAAACATCCTTTTTGAGAAAAAATTTCATAAGGGCCATGATCAGTCCGTAGCCTTGAATGAATTTTCGGTAGTAGCTTGTGTGCCCAAGGATCGAGCGCAACTATTTCTCCATCATAGTTACTAGCAAGTCGATGATTACTGCAATTTTGGTAGGATCCACCATCAATCCTTGTCGAAAAACTATATGGCCAAGCAGGATACCAAAGGGTACACAGAAGATACACTTTTTGATATTTAAGGAAATCTGGTGCTTTTGGCAGACATCCAACATCATGCACAAGTTTGATACGTGCGCCTTCACCAGGCCGAAGAAATTCCAATCATCGAAATATACTTCTAGGAACTTGTGGATGAATTCTTTGAACACTGCAACCACTACCCGCGAGAAGATAGAGGGGGCATTCTTGAGACCAAATGGCATGACAATATACTAGAAAGAGCCCCACTCCATGGCGAACGTGGTTTTACTGTGGTCGTCAGGAGCGATTCTACTCTGATGGTACCCTGAGAATCCGTCCGTAAAGGAGTATGCTTCTTGTCCCCCCACGCCATCCAAAATTTAATCTAATAATGGTGTAGGAAAGGGGTCATGAACACAGGCATCGTTTAACTTGTGCAGGTCCATGCAACTCTGAATCTCACCTTTATCCTTTTTCTCTTGAACCACCATTGGGCTAACCTAGTCTGACTATTCGACAGGTTCGATGATACTTGCAACGATCATTTTATCAAGTTATTCGCTGACTTTCTGCTTATATTTTGGGTTCAACCTATAGGGTCGTTGTTTTACGGGCCGAGCATCCAGTTTGAGAGTGATATGCATGACCCCTAAGTCCCCAGTGATCCCCTTTAGTTCCAAAAACTTCATTGGGAATAAGTCCTGGTACTCGGTGAGTAACTCGGCCACTTTTCTTACTGTATTTTCATCCCAATAGTCCCCAATATTAGCCAACTGAGGATGCTCTTTTGTCCCAATATTGACTTCATGTAGCCTGAGAGGCTTACTGAGATCCACCTCTTGTATCAGGGGTCCTACAATGGGGCGCTCTCCTTTCGAATCCGGAATAGAGACAGACTGCGGGTCGTCTTCACCTTCTTCCCTTGCCAAGCTGCGGCAGTTGACAGTATCCTGCATCTGTGATTCCCATGTCGGTGCCGCAAATGCTTTAGTGGAGCTAGGTTTCTTGAACACAAATGTATCTATACCCTGCAAAGCTTTGTAAAGCGCTTCTGACCCCCCTATGAGTCCAAATGTCCCTATGAATTCATCCCTAAAAGTTTCCCAGTGGCGAGTGCATCGATGTAGCTCCACATCTAAGTACCATGCAGATGCAAGTGGCCCTAGGTCATGAATCAACAGGTGAACCCACTCCTTAGTCGTCCTGTTACGCCATTGTTCTTCCCATGCAAACAGATATTCCCGTGGATCTTTCGATCCAAGGAATGTTTTGACCCACATGCCGGTTTGGGATTCAAATCATAGGATCATCATATATTGACATTCCTCCCAATCCTGGAATGCCTCCTCATGCGTCTCCCACCACTATGCAGGTACTCCTCACATGGGAAACTTAAGGGCCCATAGCCTTCATCCTCTGGGGACCTCAGCTTCAAACTCCTGTAAAAATTCCTTAATATTACCAGAGATATCAAAATAAGGTAGATCTCTTACCTCTGAGGATACACAGCATAAATTCTTTACGACCTGAAGACACCGTAGTGCAGAGACATCATGTAGTTTGTTCTGCCAATTCTCTTTTTCCCCATTCGATTCGGAGAAATATTTGATTTCATTTTCCCAGAAGAGTATTCTTTCCACCGTGGGGTTGATCCAATCTTCGCCCTACATATTCAACTTATAAATGTGATCCACCTCCTCTTCACCGCACACTAGCTCTTTGTATCGTTCTCCTTCCACAGGATCTAATGGTACTATCACCCTTGGACTATTATTCTCAAACACCATGCTTCTCTTTTTGAGGTTAATGATACCGCCCATATCTATGGCCCAGTCCAGCCCTAAGAGCGCAGGGTAGGGGTCCGCATATTCTACAATTTCAATTACTTCAAATTCGCCTCGGGCCTTTACCCCTCTGATATCCACCGTAATTTTGGAAAACCTTCCTAGTGGGATGATTTTCGGCTAATTTGCCATGTGCAGCTGAATAATGGACCATTCCAACTTAGGCTCTCCCATTCATTTCCAAGTCTTTTTAGGTAACATGTTCGCATTTTACCCCAGGTCCAAAATAACTTGACTCATCTCGTAGTCACCAATCTGTGCAGACAACCACATTTCTCTTCTGGTGCGTTTCTTATACCTGTATAGATTGTGCACATCCTTAACCTTCGGAGGTAGATTGGGTCATGCTGCACAACTATTTATTAATTCATGAAGATTCTCCACAGTCTTTGGGTTATGCAGTAGCTTCATACATCCCTGCAAGAAGGGCTCGACGTCATCATCTGCCTTGAGGTTCACAGGTGGCCAATTAGTAGCTGCCTCTACATCAGTAAAGTCCTTGCGAGCTATGATAAATGTTTCTTTCCCCTTTTTTTGGCCCAGACCTTCTTGTTTACTAAAAACTTGTCAGATCAAAGGTTCCATCGTAGCCTCCTCCTCAGGTCCCCTGGTGGCCATCCCACTGCATGTCACCCCATTCACAATCAGATCTTTGTCTCGCAGCTCAACCTTAACTCTCTCCACATTCTGTGTAGGTGTCGATTTATTTTCCTACATTTTTGCTATCAAGATTAGAAAGTCTTCAATCGCATGATCCAGCTGTCTGCAATACTGGCAGGATTGCCTAGTGGGGTTCGGGAAGTCCCTTGCAAAGTGTCCTGCTTCTCCACAGTTATAATATATTAGCTAACCTCGTCCCCATCCTGCACTTCCTCCTCGACCGCCTCCCCTACCCCTAGCCAGGGATCCGCCTATGCCTGCCGGAGACCTTGGTGACGTAGAATCCATTTGTACTCTATATGAGTTTCCTCGATCTATAATCACATCATATATTTGAAAGTTTTGTTCATCATGTCCTACTGACCGAGAAAACCTACACCATTTATGTTTTACTTATGGGACATACGCACCTAGGAGGGGGCAATGGTTTGTATCATGCAGGCCAGCTACACGACAATCCTCACACCACAACGCAGGTCCGCTGGACCCTGGATGCAATGGAATAAGTTTTGTGCTTGATCTTGGGCACAACGGACTAGGTCCTCCTGCCTGCATATATTTTAGTAGAGGGTAGTTATCTTTGGTTTGACAATTCACCTTGCATCGTATGCACCACCTTTCATGACTAGCTTCTGCTCCTCGCTCTTTCTGCACGTTTTGGATCTCCATGTGCATTTCTTCTAGCCACCCTTGGATCTGTTGGATGCCTAGCTGGGTCTCATCTTAAGGCACAACTTCTAAATTCATGACAGCTTCCAAGGCTTTCTCCTGTGAGTCGAAATTTTGGTGACCCATAGGTGTGCATAGGTGAGGTAGTAACATGGCGATGAACCATTATGTATGTTGTCTATCATCATATTGAAATATTCCTTATCTAATCACTTTCTTCAGTTGTTGATCGACCTCCCACACAAAATCAGATGGCCCTTGCTTGAAATATTTGAGATCCACCACTATTTGCGAGTAGGACATAGGCTTCTTAAAATGTTGCTTCAAAGCATTCTTAACCTCCTCAATTATTGCGTTTGCATGTTGTCTGATGTATCCCATGTACCTGTCCAACACTCTTCCTTCAAAGGCAAGGGATAACTATGCCTCTCTCACAGCATCACTAGCTACGTTATGCACAGTCCATACCGATTCTATGAAAAAATAGAACTAATCCATGTCTTCATCTCCTACACCCTTAAAGTCAGGCAACTTCATGTGCACAGCCATGTCGTCTTCTGGTGGCAGAGGGGTAGGTGAATTCTTACCTCTAGACTGGTTTGAAAGTGGTGTGGCTGGAGGACTCTATGAAGCTGCTTCCCTTGCCGGACTGTAGACCAACCTATCTCCTTCTAGGTTGGTCCTATAGTATTTTCCACTTCGCGTTGTGCTCCCATCCAGATTAGAGGTCATTCACTTGGTATGGCTACACATAATACTCTTTTTGCACAATAATATCTTGATCAGTGATGGTAAGGTCTTCAAAAACTTACCTCGGAACCCCATGAAGAATCTTCATTGTGCTTGAGAGTAGGAGACAAAATGATCGATGGAAAGTTCTATCAAAAATCCTCCTAACACACTGTCCACCCAATGGTCCATTGTCCGAGTGATGGTGTTATCAGTCTTTTCTAACTGTTGGATTAGTTCGGGGGTCCACTATGTGACTCGCTCGTCCTTCCAACACTTCTGAAATTCTACCAGCTTTGAAAGCCACTCCTAGAGCTCGATCGCAATCATTACAAAGAAGATCTTGTAGATCTCTGTGAAAATGTACCTATTCTTCAACTTTTTAGTGGTCAGCCTCTCACTGCGGTTTTCTTTTATGGAAATTTCCTGAACTTGATGTTCAAACCAGTCATCAATTTCCTTTATCTCAGGCTTCCAGTACGACCTTCACATTACTTGATCCCTCTCTCAAAATGCTCCAAGTCCTGGCAACAGAACAATTTGTTGGCTCAAGGGGTCTTGACCGAGGTTTATAGGTTCAAGGTTTGCCGACAAACCCCTATACTACTGGCCCTTTCGGCAGTGACCTACTTGCGTAGGCCAAAGTCTCACCCGAAATAGTATGGGTGGGTGCTAGAACTAGGTTTCGCATGCTAGGAGAGGGTAGGCAAGTCAAGCCCAGTTGTGTTAAGTCTTATAGTGACCTGATCTTATATTACAGATCCTATATCTACAGATCCCTTTCGCATCCACCTGCTTAATAGAAATGATATTCATATTAATCAACAGATCATGAACTTATATAAATATAACACATCTATTCCAAACCTTCTTGCAGAACAGACCCACATCGCAGCATAAACAGGTAACCCAAATATATTTGTAGCTTAAATCAATAAAGCATAAACATATATTAATTAACCAAACCTCACAGATTAATTCCAACAGATTCAGACATCCAAAAATACTTCCGCGTTCATTAATCCTTCGGATCCACTTACAATACCCAAATCCCAACCTGTGCACAAAGCAGCAGGGTTCACACACATCAAGAGAGAGAATCTCCGTTCACACAACAGCAGGAGTCCTTCCCCAACAACCCTAACCAGATCTATCAATTTTCACTTAGCATCAATCTCTTATCATTCTTAATCTATCCTACAACTCAAAAAGGCTCAACTACTTATACTATTTTAGCCTTCGCATCCAATTTTCCACAAACTGTGGTTTTCGGACTCATGGTATACCCTTGACCCCTTTACAATTCTTTAGGGGCTTTGACCCACCCCAAAATGCCTACGTTAGACTAAATATAATGAAAAAATGTACAAAATGGAACAGTTTTCCAGCTTGCAAGGGACCCTGTTCCAACACATGTCCATCAACAACATGTAACATACTCATCAAGATAACTCTCATACAACAACAACAAGTTAACCTATAACATACTCATCAACAACATCTAAACTTCTCAACAATATATAACATAAAACAACAATATAAGTGCATACAACCTCATTTTACCATCATTCATGACTATCTTACATATGTGCATATAACTACACTAGACAACTAGCATATATCATGCAGGTAACCGTAACATCAAGTGAATGGAAGGAACACACATAACCATAATGCATATGACTACACTGGTCAACTAGCATTTATCACATATGTAACCATAATAACAATAGAATGAAAAAAACATAAGTAACCTTAATTTTTATAATAACCATGAATCACGTACCTGCATGCCAAGCATACAAAGTTGTATGATGATTTTATCTTACCCCAAAGTCCATTGTTGCAACTTCACTTTGATTGTCAACATCTCCTGCTATATCTTAGCCAACATGATTACCTAATTGTATACAATGATCTTATGAAAAAAAAACTTCACAAAACCAATGCAAAGTTGACCATATGCACCCACTTGACATGTATAACCAATCTTAAACAACGAATGCATGTTCAACATATGACATCACATAATCAAGCATACACAAACAATACCACATCATCACAAATATGTAACCCTAGCATAAGCAAACAATGTATGTACAATATCTAATGACATGTACGCAAGCATACATGAACCATACATAAGCATGAGCAACACATAACCAGTCATACACAAATAACAAAATGTTGACAACAACACCATTAACCCTTCCATGGTCACACCACTACCACCATGGCAAACACAACATAGATGCAACAAGCACATATATACTACAAGCATACTACTCGCATGCAACTAGCAAAAACAAATGATCAACACACCACCCATCCAGTCCTATATTTGAACCATGCTCTGATACCACTCCGTAATACCCTCTTCCAACATATACCCAAGTAACTGGCCAACCACGATAAACATGTGATGAGAGGCTACTAATATGGGATTGAAACTCCTATATTACCTTAAGGAAGTGTAATTTATGGAAACGCTAAAAACACACCTTACACCGCATCATTGACATCCCCAAGAGGTAACCCAACCTTCTAGGGCTCTGTTCCCTGATGGGGGACTAATTTTTGGCCCCTTTGAGGCTGAGTCGTGGGATTATAAAGGCAAGGAGTGGCTATAGACCCTAGAGCCATAGGCTAGTGTTGTCAAGCCAATGACTCACTACAAGGAAAAGACCCTCTAGCAGATGTTTTTGAGGAACCCCACAGAAAAATAACCCATACATTTGATTGTAGTGGAGGTTACTAGAGGAGGTTGGCGGGCAGAGGGTTTTGCAGATGTTTTCTACTCGGTGCGTCTATCATTAAACGTCACCCTGGTGCTCTGGAATAACGAAAAAACAAAAACATTGGCACACTTGACACCATCCACTCCATACACACCAGTCGGTGCATCTTATTATTCTATAGCACCGGTGTGTCAGAACTCTTCCGCACCACTGCATTATAAAACATTGCGCCAAAAAAAAAACCACCCGGTGCAGTAGAAATAAATCGCACCAGTGCATCATAAAACAATGCGCCAAAACACAAACTGACCGGTGTGTTTTTAATAAACAAAACCAGTGCGCCTATAATTTAAACCACGCGCATAGGTAAAGGGTTAAATTAAAAAAAAATATTACGGCAAAAAACCTGGATTTTTAGTTTTCTAGTGCTCCTAAGCTCTCAATTACCAATGCACGCTCTACCATAGAACACACCAGTGCACACCAAACATTGGCACACCAAACATCGTGCGCGATGTACACACACCTCCAGGGCATCCTATTACTGTAATGCATCGGTGCTTCACCACTCTTCCATGCCGGTACATCATAAAACACCATGCCAAAATAGAAACGTGTCAGTTCCTTCTTATCTAAGAGCACCGGTGCGCCTATAAACCTCATGCACTGGAATAGTGTTTCATAAAAAAAAAAATAAGGCCAAAAACCGGTGCTTTATGACTATTCTGCACCGGTGCTTTACGAATATTCCACCCTGGTGCATCATCAAAACTTCACGCCAAAACTAAAACATCCCGATGTGGTGTTAGGGAACTGCCCCAGTGCATTATAAACAACATTCCAAATCTAACACTGCCTGTTGTGGTTTCAAGTAATCGTATTGGTGCGCCTATAAAACCCCGCGCACTCGAACAGGGTTAAATAAAAAAAAAATTTACGGCCAAAAAACCTCATTTTTCACTTTCCTTAGTGCTCTAGAGTTCTCAAGCACCGGTGCCATTTCCCCTTCTCTGAGCCGCCCTGACATCGGTGATCTCATTTCACCCATTGTACACACTACTGCTCTGCATTGGCCACCAATCTCTAGCTTGCATTTTGAAAAATGGTCGGAAAATTCTCTTTTACAAATTTTACAGCCAATATGTCTCCTTGACGACGAATTGTATAGGTATTTTCCTAGTTTTTCCATAATTAAGCCTTTTAGTAGATTAGAAATTGAAATAACCTTAAAAATAACCATTAAAAAATAAGAAAAAAAATATTTGTCGTGCGGTGCGCTGGAGATGTTCAGCTCTCACTAGATAACGGTATCTGCACCATTTCCGGGGCAGTACTGAAAGGTGCCCCAAATAATTTTAAATTAAAAAAAAAATGTGGTGCGCTCATTTATCGAGGTGCACTGTTGACCATGGGAATCACAGTGCGGTGCATTGACAGAAATATCTGCCCTTCTGTATGTCAGCCCACCGCATTCTACATACCAAGAGGGTCAACGGTGCGGACGGGTAAAAGACCGCATTGTCGACTATGTAATTGTTATGAAGTCAGTGCGCTGACACAATTATACCCGTCGAGGCATATATTTCAGTCAGTGCACCACTATTCTGAGCTTAGATATTGTCAACAGTGCTTGAAAAATGGATAGTTGCACTGAGGCCGGTGCATTGTATTTCATTAGGGGTACCGGCACTAGTGCACTACAATCTTAGGCCGTACTGCCACTGATGCGTGACTGTTTTTATGGCACACCGACTTGTATGTTTTTTTTTTTTTTAATATATATATGTATATTCCTAAATACATGTCTATTTTAATAAAAAAAAAAATATTTAATATGGCAATGATTCAGAGAGAAGAGGAGGAACAACAACAACAAGAGGCTGAACAGTATGACATGATTTGAAAATGGGAGGCCCAAGAGAGGGAGAGAGATGCATACCCTCACCCTATTACTGCAGATACCCAGGGGATCCTTAGGAAAATATGCCTCCTCAAGTTCTATGAGGAGGCTACTTCCCTAAAGGCCCATAATGTGCTTTTGAGATATTTTATCCATAGGTGGAATGCCCACCAACAGGATTTCTAGGTTGGTCCTAACCAATGGTACACACCCATTGAGGAGGATCTTTATTTTATTACAGGACTATAGAGGAGAGGGGTGGATTTTCCCTCGTTCCCAGACGTGCCAGCCAGTTGTGTAACAGGGATTTAGTTAGTTTACTCCCAGAGATACATTGGAGCACATGTATTGTCTCCTTCAGATTTTCAGGTACCTGGAGGTCAGTTACATATTGGTGCTTTTTGTAGACAGGATGTGTAGTGCCTCTCCCTTATCATTTTGACGATTTCGCACAACACTAATGATGGGCAATGCATTAGTTTCTTGATTTTATATTATGTTGATTCTTTAGTACAACATCCATGACTTGTCAGGTGGTCTGCCATTTTTTTTGCGGAAGTTTTGTATGGCCTTAGATAGATGTCGTGGTCATGCACAAGGGACGGTCAATTTCCATTTTTCTTCAGAGCTATTTTGTTTATTTTTTGAGAGGTTTCCAGAGATGAGACCTAGTTTTTTTAGACTTCCTCGTCGGCCGATGTTCAAGGCTCAGATGCACATGTGGGGAAAGAGGATGCCCAAGAGGGGAGACGCTATGTTTCCAGCCAGGATATCGCATGATGCACTAGACTTACTAGCTAGTGTTGACGGGCTGCATCCCTTCATTATGGTCCCATGTCCTTATGATGGATTAGATTGGCCAGGGTGTCCCAACATCCTCTTCACAGATGATGAGCTACCAGATGATAGAGGTAATATTATTGTTTTATTTATATTTATTCTAACATGTTCTTTAACTTGTTTTTATTAAAATTTTGTAATGAAATTGTCTAATTATTGTTGTGTACTTGTATATATTTTGCATAAATTGGCTCTTTTGATGGCGAGGAGATGTCAGATCGACCAGATGATCTAGGTGTGGATCCTGATGATGAAAATCAGGACATGGCTGATGCTGAGGATGATCATGATCAGGATGATGCTGGTTTAGTAGAGAGACATGATCCTACTCATGGTGCACCGGTATCACCTTTTGCGAGGCGCGGTCGACCTGAGACTAGATATAGGATGGAGTTGCGCAACCAACTATGTGCATTGATTGTTGATGCGGGCATCAGGCCCGATCATTACAGAGACATACAAGCTGATGATAGGCTATTATGGATGTGGAGAGGCATGTCGCATAACATGTATGGCCTGATGCAGCATGTCGTAGGAGCTATGACAGTTGTTACATGACCGAGGAGGACTATCCATAGCTATAGGCATAGTTGAGCCGCGACACGTGATGGAAATTCCGCGAACAGTGACTCACATGCATCTCGTGATCGTTCACCTCGCGGCGCACCTGATGAGAATGAGGCTCCACTAGCAGCATTTTACAGTCATCAGGGAGATGATGCTGGACCATTGGCCACGTCCAATTAGCAGCCTGTAGCATCCATCAGTAGTAGTCATGATCATGAGCAGGCTGGACCATCGACCGTCGTGGCTACACTATTGATTGAGCAGGCCTCCACTATTACTAGTGATCATGATCATGAGCAGGCTCGACCATCGACTGTTGAGGCTACACCCATCTTTATTGAGCAGGCATCCACTTGTACTCCTATTGATGTTTTTATACTACCACCAACTGATCCATGAAATTTATATTATAGTTGTATATTTTTAACATTATTCAGTTATATATATATATATATATATATAGTGTGCATGTATTTTATGTTCATGTTGCGGTTGTACTTAATTTTCATGTTGGTGATCATCATGATGTGGCGCATATTGTTAGGTCATGTTATATATGTTCATTTAATGTTTAGCTTGCAGATAGATGTGTATATGTGATAGCATGAGTTATTTGACACGAGATGTGTATTTTATGTTTTTGTTGTGATGATGTTAATATATAATGTTAATTTGATGTTTGAATGTGTTTATTAGTCGAATATGATGTTTGTACGATGGTTATCATGATTGTGATGATGTTTATTAATTAATTTAATATTAAACGCCCATGATATTTATTAAATGTTATGTCGTGATTGTAATTTAAATTTAAATTTTAATTATATGTAAAATTGTAAAATTGTATTTGTATTTGTACTGATTGTAATTTTAACTGTAATTGTATGTAAAATATTTATTAATGTAAAATTTTAATTGTAATTGTAATATTTAATTTATTCTGAAATGATTGTAATTGTATATATGAAAATTTGTAAAATTGTAACTGTAATTCTAATTGTATGTAAAATTATAAAATTGTGATTGTATTTGTAATTGTAATTTTAATTGAATTGTATGTAAAATATTTGTAAGATTGTAGTTGTAATTTTAAATGTAATTCTATGTAAAATTGTAAATGTAATTGTATGTAAAATTATAAAATTGTAATTTTAATTGAATTGTATGTAAAATATTTGTAAAAATGTAATTTTAATTGTAAATGTAATTCTATGTAAAATTGTAAATGTAATTGTATGTAAAATTAAAATTGTAATTGTAATTCTAATCGTAAATCATGTATGTGAAATTAATGTAAAATTGTAATTGTAATTTTAATTCTAATTGTAATTGTAATTGTATGTAAAATATTTGTAAAATTTTAATTCTATTAATGTGAAAATTTTAATTGTATTAATGTGAAATGATTTTATTAAAATATTTAAATTTGTAAATTTGCAAATAATTGTAAAATAACAAATCTAGAATAAAACAAATTTTTGTAACATAATAAAGTTTAGAAAATAATGAAAATAAATTCATGTACTTTATAATTATCATTATTTTATTATGATCTTACATACAAAAAAAAAACTTTATACAGTCTCATGTCCTTATCATCCTAACACGCACCGGTGTGCCATATTAAGAAGACGCACCGATGCTTCAAAACTCTTACGCACCTGTAACGAATTAAAAAAAATAAGAAAAACAAAACTCTATTTTATTTAAGTGAAAAAGAAACAGAAATTTGAAAAATGGGCGGCAAAATATTTTCAAAAATCTAATCTCATAAAATAATTCTTTAAATACTAAACACCTTTTATTATTTCACTATTTTTGCTAAAATTTTCAGCCAGACATTTGCACGAGACAGATCTGGAGCAAGAGAGCACGAGGGCACTGTGGAGCAGTGAAATACGTTTGAAAATAAGTATTCATACAATCAGAAACCAAACCTCTGGTGATTCAAACCATGTATCATAGAATTTCAAACAATCTCATGATTAAATTTGATTATTTTTTTTTATTTTTTCTGCAGTTGTTTTACTTTTTCTATAGTTTTATCTATTTTTACCCTAAACCCTTAATTTTTATTTTTTCCCTTTATCCTCTTTATTTCTGTGATTTCAAAATTAGGGTTTTTCAATTTATATTGACGTCCAACCCATGGGATGACTTGCATAGTCAGATCCCAATCCATTCAGCCATTACGTGAATTTTTGAATAAATGGATTTTTCTTTATCAGTGTGACCTGCGTACGCTACCACACCATTGCACTGTATTATACAGCGCACCACGCAAGTACTGTGTAGTAAAAAAATTGAAAACTTTTTTTCTAAATCCGTGCGCCGAATCTAAAATAGGGCACCGATGCTCCATTTAACTAGGCAAGCACTGTATGGTGTATTACATCATTTTTGCAGTGCGTTTATAATACCCCACACACCATTATGTCTATTAAAATGTTTTTTTGCGGTGCATTTATAATAACCAACGCATCGTACAGTCTATTATACTGTTTTGTGGTGTGTTGTTAATATCCCAACGCACCGGCTGCGGTGCGGACCACATGAAAGGTGCACGAGTGTCTTGAGATTTATTTTCTACTTGAAAAGTTGAGAATTTATTTATAAATATATTAATGAATGATATGGTACACGTTTCAGATTCATAAAGGAATGAATGACAAGAGATCAAGTAAAAAAAATACTGTTAACACATCAAGAAAAGCAAAAAAGGCAAGTTCGTTGTAAATTCTTTATAAAAAATATTATTTTTGAACTATATGTAAGTTTAACTAATATGTATTGTTTACTATGTATCATGCAGAGCCAGAAAATGATGAAGCTCGATATGATTATTTCTGATCTAGCACCACAAGAGCGTAAAAGTTTAATGGAAAAATTGCAAAAGGATGAATTAGGTGAATGAAAAAATACTATCGATCCAATATGAGTTTCTTTTTTTAATTATCATTAATATTATACTTAAAATTATTAGATAACATGTGTCAAATAATCTAGTAATTCACATATGTTTAATGTTCTACAGGGACCAACAACTTATAAAAGGAATGTTGTTCTAAGAAAAGAAAAAAAATAGAACATGCAAATGAAAATAAATTGCTCCTTAACTCATCTGGAGTGGTGCTAGAAGTTAACGAAAGGGGGAAAAAAAATTTACAAAAGTTTGAGGGATCTAGTGGAACGAATGTATAGAATTTATTTCCATTTACAATACAAAAATCAATCCAATGATTCCAAGAACCAAATTTTATCTAAACTACAGGAAGTGTTTCCAGAGAATTGGTCAATGAGACATGTCAGACTTCTAATAGAAAAAATGTACAAAAAAAAAAAAGAAGGAATGAAAAATTAATATTCCTTTAAATGTTTGTCTAGAATTATTTTTAAATATCACTTTTGTTATATTGACTTTTCATATATCAATATAAAAATTAAATATTTTACTGTCATGTTACATTTTCAAGAAGATTATGAAAATCTCAAAAGATGAACGAGCTAATATCAGAATATGCCAGTAGGAATGTCCAAAAAGGTGTACAAAGAGATGGTCAAACAAATGGAAAAAATTGCATCGTAGGAGGGCCATCTCAACAACAAAATGCTTCAAATGTAATATGTAATCATTGAATTTTTCGATCATTAGGTACAATAAATAAAAAATTTAGCATTAAATATTAATTTTCAAGAATTTTCTTACAGAAAAGAAAAGAAAATGTAACCCATTCAATACATAAAATGGGACGACAAGGAAGAAAAGGGTTGATCTCTAAGTTTGTGAGTAATTGTTACTTCCGTATAACAACTTAACTAGATTTCATTTTTGTATATTTTAAGTTGTTTTACAAAAATCATCATTGAATGTCTTCAAAAAGGTGCTAACATACAAAGAAGAACCATCAAAGGAATTGATTGAAATTGGGTTAAATATGGGTTATGAGTATATGTTGGCATATCAGAATTTAATTGTGGAATTTGTAAGCATCTATCGATCTTATTTGACTTAGCCCTGTCTATAATTAATAGAACAAAAACATCTTTTATATTAAATATATGATTTGTTATGGGGTATAAAACTTGTAGGAAAAAAAGTATCGAACTGCGCCAACAACTGAAATTTTGAAAGATGTCATGGTACATGGTTTTGAAAGAATGTGTATAGTTTATGAGTCAATTGTTGTTATGTTACATAATTTTTATTTTCAATTTACATTGATGTATATTATTTAATATTGCAATTTTAATTATTCTCACCAACGTATATACACTCATTTCAATTTATTTTTATGTTTTTAGATGGAAGGTGAAGAAGAAGAAAACAATCAATGCCGTGAAAAAAACATTCCTGAAAATAACCCAAGTCATGGAAGTAGCTCTAGCAGTGACATTAGTTCAAGTGAAGAATGATGATCACTATGTTTGGATATCAAAGCAAGGCGTTTTATTTTTTGAAATATGTCTGTGAAATCAGATATTTTGTTTGATGTAATGGACATAGTGTCTTAATTGAAAGAGAAAGGAATATGAATAACTGTCCCATTTTGTATGATAATAAATTAAAACATATTTTATGATTATATATATATATATATATATATATATATATATATATATATATATATAATCATAAAATATGTTTTAATTTATTCTATTGTGTTCTCTATTGTCGCTATTGCGTTCTCCATTTTCCTTCTCAAATGCACTAATAAAAATTTAATTCATATGAATATTGTTATAAGATATATATGTGTCGACTTTTGATGAATAATGAATTTTTAAAAACCACAATAATTCTGATATGATATAAAAAATTAATCCAAACAACACATTCAAATGAATTAATAAAAATGTAATTAATATGAATATTGATATAAGATGTGTTGACTTTTTATGAATAATGAATTTAAAACAATCACAATAATTGAACTGTCACAGGTCGATGTTTCTAAAAAAAACAAAATTAAAACCGGTGTGTGTCAGTAACTGTCAACCCATGCATTTATGTGTCTATACACACCGGTTTTGTCGTACAATCTATGGGCACCACACAAATACCAATACCAGTTATAAATATCTCTACGTTTGTGTGATAATGCATACCAGGGCGTTTATGTATCTATAACCACCGGTGCATTTGTACGATCCATGTGCACTGCACGAATATCAATCCCAATTATAAATCTCGATGCCCTTATATGATACGATGCATCGGTGCATCATAAATGTATACACAACGATACGTTGATACAACCTATGGGCACCGCACAAATTCCAAGACAAATTAGAACTTCCCCGTGTGTTGTATGACCAACACTATGCCCGATGCGGTTTTACACCAAAATGGCCCGGTGTGTTCGTTCAACTCAGAGAGCCTGGGGGTGTCGTCTTCATGTACGCATCGGTGTGTTAAATCCAGAGTAGGGCATCGATGAAAAAACATCCGTAATAACCTCCAGCTACCCATTTTTTTTAGTTGTGTTGAATTTATGTTAAAAGCTTGGAAAAAACCTCCATAACCATAAACAGATGTTGTAGAAAATGTTTTTTTGACAATTTTGGCCAATTTTATAACATTAAAAACCTCCTTCATAACCTCTGCTAGAGGGTCTTTTCCTTGTAGTGACTAAGGCCCAAAAATCAAATTTTTGTGCTCGACTCTAGGATTTGTGCCACATTTCTAGCCCTTGAGCCCAAGTCACTACCCGCATTAGGAGAATTTTGAGGTCTAAAATGGGCCTCCTAAGTAAATTATGAAATAATAGTGGAAATAATAAATTAATATTCGATTACATTATTGAATTTTAGAGGGAAAAAATAAATAAGTTACTTTTCAACTCGTATTTTCAACTTATCTCCCTATGGGTGTACTCAAATTTTCATTAGGAACACTCGTTGGATGCAAAATTTCATTCTTCATCCAAGGAGTAGACATTTTGCATACTTTCAATGAACCCCCCTACATGAAAAATTACCAATACATGAAAAACGTGATTTCAATCATGTTTTTTCATGTATTTCTCAATTTTCTTGTAGCACAGTCCATCGAAAGTATGCAACATGGGTAATCCTTGGATAAGGAATTAATTTTTTCATCCAAGGCGTAATCTCCCTCGAAAATTGAGTAAAACCTTAGTGAGATAAGTTGAAAATACAAGTTTAAAAGGTAGTTTTATTATTTTATTATTTTTTAAATTTTACTTTTTTACCCTGAAAATGGTGAATCATCCCCCATGGTCGACATCATCATCTTAAATCCTATTGGTTCTTATAAAGTTTATTTTGGTTATACATTTTTTTAGGAGGCCCATTTTAGACCTCAAAATTTGTCTAACTTAACTTCGTGTAACTTCAGGAGAGGGTAAATAACATTAAGACAAACATATGGAAGAAATCACATCATCAAGAACTCATTCGACCCCAACCAACCATGACAGGAGTTTCATCAAAAATGTCACAAACATAGCATCTACAGGTATGAATATAAAATGTAAACAAATGGGTCTCTTACAATTCTAAGAATGGCTAAGAAGCATTTCCCCCCTACAACATAAGCTACAATACAATATATGAGACCATAGACACAATGTGCATTCATTTACAAGTAAAAACATAGATTGTGCTATACCTCATCACTATCCCAATACATTATTATAACCAACATAATACCAACAAAAATACCATGGAGACATTAGAAATAGAGTCCATATAAAAACCAGTTCATATAATCATCAAATACCAAGGCATTGAACCTTTCATTACTGAACATAAAAACCAACCCAGAATGGGAATTCCACATTCCACCCGACCATAAACCTGGATGAGCCAAATATCACTTCAGATAGTAACCCTCATGCCATATTCCAAGAATAAATGTGGGACTTTATCAAACACATCAATAAACATCAAAACTGAGCTCTAGAGACCGAACTGTCTCAACCACAAACAAGTGATTCTGCCTCACGGTCGGACATCACTAACCATCATGGATTGGTCTCCATCCAAGATGTTTTCGGCTGCAGAGTGTTTGTTCCAACTAGGGCTTCCAGGACAAGTAACTAAACCCCAACTGTTATAGGGCTTTGAGAGAATTTGTCCAACCAGGACTTCTAGGAATAGTAACTCAACCCACCTAGGGCTTCCAGAGAATTTGTCCAACGAAGGCTTCCAAGACTAGTATCTCAACCCACAGTTTTCCATCAGGCTTCTAGAGTGTTTGTCCATCCAAGGCTTTCAGGAACTTATAAATCAACCCAATAGCTAAAAGAATAATGAGAACCAACCAAAAAAAAAATCAATGGAAATAAACCCACAATTACCATGGATATCCATGTAATGGCAAGGGTAGGAAAATCCACATGCATACCGATGCATGCCAAAACTAGTGAGGAAAACATCCTTGCAACTTAGTACCTGCACTCGAAACCTGTTGTAGATGTTGATCATGATGTCCTCTTTTGATTTCCTTCTTTTCATTTGATTTCTTTATCAAAATCTCCAAGTATGCCACACTCTACAAGAGTGCTCCAATAATACACTAAGTTCTCAAGAGCATGAGAGAGAGGGGGAGAGAGAGAGAATATTGAGAAATCCAAAACTGAACCGACCAAGCCTTACCCACTGATCCTCGTAAGCCTTTTTATTAATGAGGCCTCCATTTTCTTCATTTTCCATTAATTTCCTTCAGTTTCCTCCTCACATGCAACTTGAGACCTTTCACCTTCCTTTTCTCCTATTTTCCATTATTTTCATAAATAAATTCCAATAAATGCCCGATGCCTTTCTAAAGACTTTTCTTTTGCCTTTTCCAATTTCCTTAGCCATAATAACCGAAATGAATACTCACTAGGATGTTTTCCCCACCATTTAGCTTGGAATACATGTCCCATAATTATGGTCATATATATGTTTTTACATGTATTTTTTCTAGGTTTGTTACATCTTTCAAAAGAATGGATACCAAGGAAACATCATCAACAAGGCCATGCATGGAGCTATAGAAAAAAAATAAAACAAAAAAATATATAGATATACCTAAAATCAGTCTAAGTTGCATCAAAGATACAACTAATAAAATAGCCAAAATTATTAATAAACACAACATCAACATTATTTTCAACCCCCAAACACCATAAAAAAAATTATTGACATTATTAAGGATTCAATTGACCAAAAATAACACAAATAAGTATATGTTATTCCATTCTCATGTAGTAAAGAATACACATTCGAAACAACAAGGTCAAAGGGAATTATATTAAAATAAAAAATGATATACATCTTAAGAGATAGGGCATCAAAATCATCCCCAATAGAACATGCATGCTCCTCCTCTCATTAAATTTACACAAAAAACAAAAATCATTCAAAAATAATATGTAACACTCTCCTCCCACATTTACCTACTTTAATTGGCCTCTCAGGGTAAACATGAAGTCAGGGTTGCTATGACATGACCCAACCTCCTAATTACAATTAGGGAAGTGGATTCGACAAACTAGAACTTTGCTGACCTTCCTCTCAAGCTACAACACACCAAAATGCTAAAAAACCATTCCAAGTACCCAAACCCTTAGGTAGATTACTATTTTAATGACATGGTCCCACAACCACATGACTTAAAAGGCCTCCATGTGGTTATAGGACTCCAAAAACATGGATAAGCCTGTAAGGGTCTGGTTATAGCCCCAAAAATCCATTTCAGAGGGTGCGGTCCTAGATTCTGAGCCACCATTTCAGGCTAGCCTCTACACCACTGCCCAGAACTTAGTGAGACTTTCTAGAATGATACCATAAAACTTATTTGACATCTAAGGTACATGGAAAGAGTCTACATATAACATCATCATGACATACCTCTTTTTTTTACAAATGTAGGTAGAAATTTTCCAAATGGTCCTCTTCCTTTATTGTCCTTTCAGGGTCATACTCTGTTAAGATATTTTCAGGAAGATTTGGAATTTTTAGTAGAATGCCCAGAATTGAAAGTGGGACCTGATTCATCCAATACATATTTTGGTTTCCATATATTTGTCTTCATCCTCCTTTTCTTTATCAGAATCTGATGGATCTTCTTCTTCTCTCTCTTCACTTCCTAACCCACAAAGTGTTTCGTTTGAGTGTACAACATTATCTTTGTCACCACCATTATAAAGTGGAGGTTGTTGTGCATATCCCACAAAATCTTCTAACTCTTCAACAATGGAGAGAATAAAATATTCAATTGTAGAGACCATTGTCCATGTATGGGTGATTTTTTATTTATTTAGATAATATCTAAGATAGAGTACTCCCGAAATCAATCCAATAGCTTTTGCAAACTGATGGGTTAGAGAGTGGATGGCTTAAATCTGATTGTATGGTATTTCACAAGTCTATGTGAGCTCAAGCTAAGAAGAGTCACTAACATCAGAAACATGAGTAGGGGAGGTACAATGAACATTTTTTCCTTAACCAGAAGATGTGATGTTTGGGTCGGTGGGGTTGTCAACCATAAAAAAAAAAACTAGTTTCCCTCCTTATAGCACCAGAAATGTTTTCGGTATTGGACCCACACACATTTAGGGGATATCGCCGACATTAATATGAAATTAGAACTCATACCATTTGGTGTAGGAATCCCATCCAGAATAAAGACTCATTTTCCAAATTCATGAAGATAATCCTTGGTTCTAATTCTTAGCAAGAGAGAGGAGTGAAAATGTACTTTCAAAAAGAAAGGGGGGTGTGCCTAGTTATTTTTTAGTTGTAAGTGTGTCAAGGTTCTTATCCTATGGGAGAAAGAGATAAGTGTGCCTCTAAAAGAGAGGTAATAGTACCACCCAAGAAGAGACACACTTGAATCAGAAGGATCTATCTAACATCTAGTGGAATATTCCACAAGGGATGTGACAATCATTACAACCAACAAATGAGAAATGTATGCCTAATATCATGCGGAATAGTCCACAAGGATGTGTTGAAGGCTTGAAACATCTACCTCAAAATTGGGGGAAAACCACCTAGTTGGGACCTTAGAGTAAACCACTTGGATTATGGGATGAGTTTCCCTTTCAAAAAAAATTATAAAAAAGATGAGGTATAAATATAGTGGTTTCATGTGATTAAAAATATAATAAATAATTACTTACACTTAATATATATCTTGAGAAAGCATATTTATACATATTTTATCTAAAAGGTTTTGACAAGCAATATGACAATGTAGATTACCATATGATTATGAAGTTGAAACAAAAAATGATAGCTTAGTTTAATTAAATAGTTAAATAAATTACTTAATAAAACAAGTCAGATATACATAAGATCTCCTTGCTTATGCATATAATATAAAATTTAAATCACATATATCGGTAGTGAAAAATATATGTTTTTTATAAAAAATATATGATAAACATAATAAAATTACCATTCAACTCTAAAAAAGAAATAACAAATAGATAGTAGTACCTAATATATCGTTACTCTATGCATGAGAGAAATGGCGTTGGTTCAACTTTCTATTAATACAAACTTATGTTACAATAGTGAAAACAAAATCCTTCTTTCCAAAATTCATAACCCCTTCTCATTATAAAATGGAAGGGATATATAGTTAATTACAAAATGTAAATGTAGAAAATAATAAAGAACTTCAAGTGATTTTAAAAACAATGCTAAAATGAACTAAAGGAGATATATTTATAATTTTTACAACAAATCCTATAGGCATGTTAAGAAGATTGTCCTCCGATTTACTTTTGTAGCTAGTAGATATATGTCATGTTCTTCAATTAAGGTGGAGTATTTGGTTGAATCTACATCTGCCTAATAAATATGATGTCCATTAATTCCTGAAACACGTGAGTGGTGGTATTGGATAGGAACCTGGGTATTAAACACTGAGTGTGTGGTTTGATTAAAAACAACCAATGACTTTCCATGTTAATTTTAGATATTTAATCAATTAATTTGTGTCGCTTTTTGGATGATTCTTGTCACATTTTAGTAAGCAGTTTGATACTTGGAAGTGTTCCTTCAGGGCAACTTCATATTATATCTTCTTGAAATAAATTATCATTGATTGTCTTAATGAGATTATTAGAGATATCTCTAAAATTGAATATTATTTTCTCTATATTTTTTAGACATATCTCCCATTATCTAATTACAATTTCCTTATGCGACTCTTCAATTCTAGGAAGATTAGCTAATCTTCCATCAACATTTTCCTCTCAAGGAAGGAAATTTGTCAGAATTTCTTAAATATCATCAAAATAGATTCTGATATATGATAATTGGTCAACCAGGGAGCTAGATGTATGACACAAATCATGAATAGTGGTTAACCCTTGACATAATAAAATGTGTTGTTGAGAAAGGAGAGTATTTAACTCTTTTGCTTCCTTCTTAAATTTAGACAATTCCGGATTCACACTTAATTTTTCAATCCTTCCCTGCAATTCTTGTATATGAATGTCTCAGGACTGCAAATTAGTGTCATATTGAACTTTAAGGGCAACAAATATTTTCTAAATTTCAATAACTTATCTTTGCCATTGATCGAGAATCTTGCATTTCTCGATCTCGAGGTTTTGTTCTAACAGTACAATTATGTATTCTCCTTCTTTCAACAATTGTTGTACTTCATTGGCTTTATCCACGGTTGTTGTGGAATACACTCCTATGAATTGAGTGAGTCTTCCCAACTCATCTGTAGGAGTAGCCAAAGAGCCTTTCCATACTACTTCAAAAGAAGCATTTCCATGAACTAAAGCCTGGTACTGATCAATTTTCCTTTTCTTCCTCTGTATTTTTACAAAACATTATGCTCATGTTTGCAAAATACAGCAAGAGGGAGAATTTATTCAACCCTTAATACAACCTCAGAGGTTGGGAATGTCGGCATAAATTCAATATCCTCGGTTTCTAAAGGATTTTCAAAATATTTTGGAGTCTTTTCTAAAGTTTTAGAAGTATCAAGAACTTTCTTTTGTGCATGATTCCTCAAATATTGAGGCTTTGTAACTTCAATAACTTGGTTAAATTGTTCCCATATTCCATCAATATTAGTAGCAGGAGAAGGGACCTCATCTTGAGAAGAGGAGGAAGCACATGCTTATTTTTTTTTAGGCATATCAGTAGTCTGTGTGGAACCAAAAAATATAATGTCATCTTGAACTGTGATTTCTTTGGGAAGCTTTAATAAATCTAGGGGTAAATTGGCTAGCCTTGCAGTTCTATATTGGGTGAAATGAATCATCTCCTGCGGAATAAACTTTGTTGCTGCTAGTTTCATAACCAATGAATATGTAGAAGCTTTTTTAAATAGGTCATCGAACTTGTCTGGTTCATGATAAAACTACCTGATGTTTGATTGTGCATTGAACCTTTTGGGAGTTTTATTTGGATCATACTTCCTATTAGGAATAGCGGGGAAGTTGATCTTTTGGATAGAATCAATTTAAATACAAGCATACTTGAAATTATCTAAAGAATATAAATTGCACTGAATAGGAAAAATATGCTACATTTTCTTATTGGACTCCTTTAAAAATTTTGAAATACCATTTCCTATAGTCTGGTATGCTATTTCTCGGGAAAGAAGCTTGTCACCAACATATAGGGGAAAGACATAGGGGTTTTAAAGACAACCAAAGACTCAGAAATAGGTAAATAACTCATCACCGGACCAGTTTCCAACTTGTAGTAGGTCATTTTTGACTTCTTTCGAAACCCTGGGGGCTTTCTTATCAAAAATTATTTGGTATATAGGAAACATTACTCCAAGGAAAATTTTATAAAAATGAGGTTGACACTTTCAGTCCCAAAGAATTTCATGATAAATTTGGATAGGGGTTGAGTCTTCTAAGGTCCATTTCCATCCCATAGAGGTGAAATCCATAGTAAAACACAAGGCATCCATTATGTAGGCACTGATATAAAAAGGAGGAACTACATTTTTTGAAACATTACATTTACTCCCATAGTTCAGGATATGAGTAGCTATTCTACCAGATAGTATATTTCCCTAATCCATGATATAAAATTTAGAAGCAACATAAATCAATGGTGACCATTGTACAATTTGTTTTTGTGTTTTAGGATAAGCATACAGTCTGAATATCATAGCAGCTATTTGACAATAGGGACCAGCAAGAGAATTTAAATTTCATACATACCATTTTCCTCTCACTTATTCTTGTTATAATCTCTTCTCCATGCACTAATAGGCTTTGGCGCGTGGTTTTACTCGCTCATGAATTTCTCCACAAATTGTTTTTTACATTTTCACTGAGGTTGCGACAAATGGTACATTGAACTCAAATCACTGTTGGTGAATGATACGATGATTGTTTTCTTATATTTCGTGAAATTCCTTTATGCAATGTTCATGTCAACAACCCAATGAATCATATTTGTATAAGCAACGATTTTGGGTCGGGCCGCAATCCTATGAAAGAATGAAATGGCCACATCACTATAAGTAATATTGGAGACTAGGGTAGAGTCATCAACTCTAATTTTTCTTTGTGTCTCCCTTGGTCCATCATTCTAAAATAGTGTATAGATAACTTCCCAATATTTTCTTTCGACATCTAAAGAACAGACTATGTCAGAAAACAATCGATGTATATTAGAGTTTCCCATTGGAGGAGCAAGATATTTTTGCTAAGAAATAGGTTTGTTATTTTCTTTTTCTACTTTAGACATTTGTTCTTCAGAATTTTGCTTGTCAGAACTAGCCTATAATGAAAAACACATATTTTAGCGATAACTTATTCACACAAAAACTTAGCACAAATATCAAATTTCACACAATCAATTCTCTTCATTTCAATATTAAATCATGATGAAAAGAAAGTATAATGAATGAAAATGATTATAACCTCTAAACCACAAATTTACCACTTTCGGGTATTAATTTTCAAACATAAGTCCATGTGGGTTTCCCCAAAATAGATTATCAGGAAAATATATTGGAGATATCATTTGGAGGAGAATTAAAAAGTTATGATATGAGCATCTTATGATAACAACAATGTAAACTTTGAAAGGCGAATGGAAACAAGTACCTGATATTTTTAGGTAGAAAAAAATGGTTCGATTTTGAAAAGTGTTGATTCTGAATACTCTTAATTTTTTTTTAGCATGTTTTTTACACATTAAATTTTCTTACGTACCAAGTATAGACATTATTTTTAAAATTTTAGTGTTTTTATGTTGATTTTGAAAAGTGTTGATGCGAGCATCATCTCCTTTTTTTAGAAGACTTGTTTTTATTGAATAGATTCCCGGATTATCCACAATATTAAGGAAACTTAATGCTGTGGATAATTCGGGAAGCTCTTCAATAACTGACAACCACAGGAGCTTAAAAACCTAAATTTTGTCCCTACGCGAAGGGGATTCTTGGGAAGAGATAAGTTATCCTGAAAGAACCATAATGAAGATTGAAATAAGGGCATTAGACCTAAATTTTATTAAAGAGTTTCAAGACAACAATCTTATTCCTCATTCACCATTAATGGCCTTAAACCCTTCTTTCAATCCTTCATTCAATTGTCCTAAAGATGGATCCCCGTTGGGATTCAAAAAGTCGAGAAATGTTCCTTGACAAATGTTCCTTAATACTGTGGATAATCTGGAAAGCTCTTCAATAACTGACAACCACCGGATCTTAAAAACCAAAAATACTTATTTTTGACTTAAATTTTTCAAATCTATTAACTGCTAATAATTATTTTCATTTACATATTTTGTTTAAGTGTTTTTTAGGTACTTGTTTTCTTGTTTTTATTTTAATTTTTTTTTTCTGCAGTGATATATTTGATATTTTGCATTGTCAAAAAAAAAAGGTAAAATTTTTTAAGTGTCAATCTTCTCTCTAATTATATATTGTTAAATAATATTTCATTGCACATGAAATAATTCCCACTAAAAAAAAAAGAATATTTAACAATTTACATAAAAAAAAAACATTTTGAATATAGAAATAACTAAAAATATACACATTTTGTGTCTTTTTTTTTTCTAAAAATGACATGTCAAATAAATTATTGTTATAGGAAAAAAGTAACAAAAAAAGTACAAAAATTAGCAATTTTTGTTCATTTTATTTGAAAAGTTAATGATAATTACAGTTTTTTTCAAAATTTAAATGATTCACATAAAAATTAAGTGAAAATCACATTATACAAATATTAAACATATAATAACAACAATTGAATATTTATTTCTTCTTATAAAATGTGAGAGTAAAAAAATTACAAGTATAACTTATGAATAGTTACAAAAAATAACCTTCATTTGGAAGCTTAACTTGTTCTTTAATCAATAATATCATGTAACCCAAACTCTTCATCTTCAAGAGTATCATTATTGTCCTCTTCCACAATATTTTCATCATTGGCTTTAGTTTCATCATTTTCCTCTTCTGATGGATCTTTGATGTCTGCGACGTCCCAAAGTATGCCTTTCCAATAATTCTATCTAATGGTGGTTGAGGTTCTTTTTCTTGTTTTGCCACACGAGATTCATCAAAATCCCCTTTCTCAAACTAGCTTCTTGCATTTCATCTCAAAGAAATTGAAGAGCATTGATTCTTTGATGAATAAATTTGCATTGTACTGGGTCTTTCTCAATGGAAATTTAATTTATTCATTTTTTTAAGGAACATGCTAGCGTTTTACCTAATCATCAAGCACAAAGTAAAAAATTTAGTAATTTAGTATAAACAAAAAAAATTTAGAAAATACAACAGTGAAATTCATTCTTATATAATAAAACTTACCTGGGCCTGAAAATAAATACAAGACCCAATCTCCTTCATTTGAACATTAATATAAAAGATAGTTAATCAATGATTGTGTTTTTTTATATATGTTAACTCTCTCTCCTTTTGCTTCTTTATCTTCATATGTTATTTTTATTACAATAGCATCATGGACCAGTACATGGCTATGATTCTTTCCATCTACTTGATTGAAAATAATAGTCTTATAGATATCATCCTTTTTCCAACTTTCAACATGAATGAACTCATAATCCCTAATAATTAGTTGATTTATGCCACAAATATGATTTGTCTTTTTCCTGTAACATGACATAGTAAAATTTCAGTTAACTTGTTCATAAATGATTTTTTAAACATTAATCGTGTATATAATTTCAACGTCTTACCATGTAATTTGCATCCTTGACTTTGATTTTCGCTTAAATCTTGATAATAACAACCCCAATTATTTGTCTGAATGAAATTTCACAAATATCGAAAATGGTGATGTTGTGACTTCTAGAAATCCCGCAAACATTTTAATAAATTCTTGATAAGTATAACAATCACTATCATATTCAATGTTTCGTATATTGAAACCATGAGGAATATCTGAAATAACTAGGGAATAATCCTTTTTAGGTATATGAGTTTTGCAATTTCTTCACAATCACCTGATATTATTTGATATTGGATAGTGTGGAGCCCATTCCAAATGAAATTATTAAGACTGGGATCAAGTTCAACATCACTAAGACGTTGTTTTCTTGTCCTTTCAATTTTTATTTTTTCAATAAAGCTTCCAAAACTATCTGGTGCTCCATTTGCATCCTTCTTCATCTTTAATAAAATAAACAAATAAATGTGGAAGTTATAAATTAAAAATAGTATACATATGAATAAAAATGAATGTATGAATGAACTTACATTTTTAAATGTGATATAAAAATATTTTAGCACTAATGTAGAACTTGAAACTCAGTAGTTGCGTACAACATCATCCCAACTATATTCATTCAACAATTTAACGATTTGTTCATGTATTCTCATATAAAATTTGTGACTGAATAAATGAAGTAAATAATGTTAATAGAGTGTTATGTATAAAAAAAAATACCAACAACAATATATTATATTTAACAGCAAGTTATAATAATAAAAAAATTAAAAATAACAAACTTACTTTAGAAATTCCTCAGACATTTCATCCATTGATAATTCTCATGACTTTACATGAGATAATATTTTTTTTACAAGCTTTTCATCCTTTACCACTTGCATTGATCTCCAAGGTGTGATAGTCATATCTTTTAGAAGGAGCTTCATTTCAGGACCTGATTTACTGTTGGTACATATCAATGGTTTAGACTTTTTGACCTTCTAAAATTTGATGCCAGCGTTCTCCCACAAATCAAAAATATGATCAATCAATTCCCATATCTCTCCCGTTCTGAATGCCAACTAGAAAATGTTATCCATACCTCTGAATATTTCATAATTTACTCTGCCACCTTTTAAACTTATTTTTTCTTCGATTTGATAACTGATTTCCATACAAAATTCCTTCCGGAATGCATGATCAACCTCTAGCTCATCACCACCACATTTTTCTCCAAATTCACTATGAATAAATATGACCCTTTGGATGAAATTCATACACATCCTAAAATCATTATCTGAATTATGATCCCATGCAAATAACTTTTCTTTTGTATCTGTTCAACCGACATAAATGATACATTTCATTGTTTCAAAACGTGGGTTATTGGGATATTCCTCCATTAATTTCCTTTGAGCTTCTATAGAATGGTTTCCCCCAAGTATATAATATTTGTATTCAAAACGTTTTGACTTTTCAAATGATTATTTGTTAGGAACATGACTTGGATCAACAAGAATAACATAGTAAACCACATGTGCAAAAGGGTCGTACCAAATCAATGTTTCCAAATTCTGAACATGCAAGTGGTGTGGCTTTCTAATTTGATATTTGAACTGTCCTTCATCTAGCCTGTATACTTGAATAACATTAAATTGGAATGACCGGTCACCTTCAATTAAATTTTTCTTCACCAAATGATGTTGAATGGCATTTTGTTTTTTTTCCTAATGCCATCCTCTAAATCATCTCCTAGTGTAATGATTTCCCTACTTTCTTTGGATGTTTCACTAGGCCCTTCATATTGTCCATGATTTTTTTAGAATGAACAATATTTTGTTTCTTCCTCCTATTGCTAATTACATTTTCTTGAACCGAAACAATCTTCCAATCATCAACTGTAAGGGAGACAATCTTAGGCATTCTTTTTTTTGTTTTTTTTATGGCTCTTCTCCTTTCTAACATTAGTTCTAATCTAATCCTTAGATATGGCAACACATTCTTCAGCTTCAACTTCAACTTCAATTTCAACTTCCTCATTTGGAAAAGTAACATGTCTACCTTTACTAGATTGATCCCTTTGATAAAATCTTGTGGCATCATGAAGTATTTTTTTCACTTCTTTTCCATATCTTCTACTTGATGTTCATGGAAAATGGAGACTAAATTCATAATATCTTGCTCTATATAATAGATTCCCCCCAACATAATTGAAATGCCCTCAGCAAAATCCTGTAAAACAAAATATAATATGTCAATATTAACTAATTTATTAAAAATACAATGATATAATTTGAATAACACAAAACAAAAAAGTGTAAATAAAAATACTCACAACCTTTTGTGCAATAATTTGTACGATTTGTTTGGATATATTTGAAGAATCTTCCCTCGTGTTATAGATCGACAATGTCAAATTATATCTATGATTATTATGTGAATTGGTTTGTTTTGATAGTATATAAACACTTTCAGTATTTGGAAGAATATATAGGTCTTATACTTTTCCCACCAGATCATAACTTTCAACACCAAAATTCTTACTGGAATATAGATATAATTTCAGAGATTCGTCTTCTACATCTTTCAGAAACCATGCATATTTTAAACGATTCGCTTTTGTTGATTTCTTCCACTATGAAACCAAATTATTTTATTTTGTGTATGCATCTCCCACTTTTTTAGTAATTAACTGAGGTGCAATTCATCTAGCAATGGTTTTTGAAGGCCCACCTATAGCTTTAGATGATGAAAATGTCGACTTGGATCCAGAAAGATTGACATAAACCTTCCTTGATGTCATTTTCCAGCAAATCTATATATATATATATATATATATATATATATATATATATATATATATATATATATATATATATATATATACACATAAATTACTAAATCACAAAAAAAAAAATATCTTACATAAACAAAATAAAAACTTGTTTTAAAAAAAAATGATATTTTTATACATTTTTTCCCCAACAGAAACTCTAAAACATTTTTTTTTTACATGTCATCTACCCAACCCCCCTTAATGTATATATATATATATATATATATATATATATATATATATATATATATATATATATATATAATTTAAAATAATTTTGAGAATCTCCCCAACCCCACTAAATTTTTTTATTTTTATTTTTTATATGCCCAAAGGGAATTGGCCCCTTCTGCATATAAAAAAATTTAATTTTTTTTTATATGTCTAAAAGGCCAATTCTCAGAATCGGCCCCTTGGGCATATAAAAAAAACTGTTTTTTTTTATATGACCAAAGGGGCGATACTGAGAGTTGGCCCCTTGGGCATATATATATATATATATATATATATATGCCTAAAGGGTTGATTCTTAGAATCGATTGTTGGCCATATAAAAAAAAATAATTAATTTATTTTTAGATGCGCAAAGGCCGATACTGAGAATTGAGGCCGATTATCAAAAACAACCTCATTGCCTTGGGTACCCTCGGAATCAAGCAGACGCTGCCCCGTGGGTGCATCTTCCCGCAACACAGTGTTTTGCTGAGGGCAGGTGCACCCGTGGGGCGGCATCTGCCCAAGCCTGAGGGCGCCCAAGGGGATGCCATCAGGGTCGGGTGGACATTGTCCCGTGGGCGTGTCTGCCCATAGCACAAACCTTCAGAAATATTGACATCATGTGTCGAATAGTGAAATTGAATTTTCTTATAAAGCGGAAATAACAGAATTGTTTACGACAGGGTGAATATGGGATAAAAAACATTGATGAATATTATAAAAATAAAATGTATAATGTAGTCAAAGTTATATAATTTAATTAAAATTAATTTAGTTTGAATACAATTATTAAGGGAAAAATGTCTACGGAATTTAATTTTAAATTAAGGTCCATATTATGAGAATATTTTAATAACTGATTATCATATAAATAATTTAAATAAAATTTGGAGGGACATTCCTAACCAAACATTTCACCGAAAAATTTTGGAGGGAATTTTTGGAGGGAATTGTTGGAGGGAATTTCTCATTGTCTCAACTATATATTATCATTGCGAGAGATCATTTGCATCATTCACCATTTTTTTTTGAGTGTTATGGATTCCTTTGATAGTGATGTTTCGTTTTATGAATCATCAACATCTTCGTCACGTAAAAACCTATATTCATATTGATGAATATAACGAGAGAAATAGTGACTAAATTACTGGTAAATATTTTCAAATGAATAGAGAGTCTAAATTTTGACTTATTCCTAATCCTAAGGACTATGAAAGAAGTAATGGTGAATGGAAAGATGAATAATTTCCAAAAACTAGAAACTCACATTTTCCACTTACTCCTAATCCTAAAGAATTTGAGAGAAATAGTGATGATTGGTGGGATGAAAAATTTTCAGTGGATAGAGAGCCACATTTTCCACTTAGCCCTAACCCTAAGGATTATGAAAGAAATAGTGATGACTGGTTAGATGAAAAATTTTCAGTGGATAGAGAGTCACAGTTGCCACTTAGACCTAATCGTAAAGATTATGAGAACCATAATTGTGAATGGTAGGATGAAAAATTTTTAGTGGATAGAGAGTCACATTTGCCACTTACTCCTAATTCTAAGGATTATGAGAGAAATAGTGATGAATGGCAGGATGAAAAATTTTTAGTAAATAAAGCGACGTATTTTACAGTTACTCCTAACCCTATGGACTTTGAGAGGAGTAGTGATGAAGAGAAGGATGAATAAAATCCAATAAATCGAGAGTCTCAATTTCCACTTACTCCTAATCATATGGACTATGGGAGAAATAGTGACAAAGGTCGGGATGAAAAATTTATAATAAATCAAGAGTCGCAATTTCCACATAGTCCTATTCCTATGAACATTGAGAGCATTAATTTATGAAGGGAAAGATAAATATGGTAAAGGATACCCTCTAATTCAGTATTTAAAAACCAAAGATGATGGTATTGAAAATTTTCATGCCGTCGAAGATGGTAATAAATATTTTTCAAACAATGATGGTGGAAAAATTCCTAACTGTATTGCAAATGATCATAGTAAGAATAGTATTCCTCCTAATGATCATGGAAATGCTTGTTCAAAGAATGATGAAATGATAGAGTTGTTGCCAAAAAATATTGTTTCTAGAAGTAGGAGTAGACCTTTCGTATCAATACAAAATGTTCTAGTTATACAAGGGGTAGAGTAGTATATCTCATGAGAAGAAGTTATATCACTGAGCTCATTTCAGGTGACTATTGTAAAAAGGATTGCTTGAAAGATATGGATTTCATATTTTCTTTAGAGAAAAGGAAGAACTATTTGTCAATGAATAAAATCATGAAAAATTCATATTTAGTGGGGTGCATGCAATCTACACTGGCAGGTTATGATTATCATATTGGGTTTTTATTGCTCTATAGAAAGGCTTTCAAAATAATTCATTCAATTGGAAATTTTTGTCTATCAAGAATCCAAGATAATTTGGAAAAGGATCCTACATATTTTTCAGAAGTTCGTCATAAATGAGAGTTTGGGCCACTAGAAAACACTGCAATGTCATGGCTGTAAGAATTACTTCCAAAACATGGAGAGTGTATGCCAAATAGAGATACAATACATATTCTGGATAATTTTTCAAGACAAGAAATCTACAACGTATATAAGGGATATGTAGAAGGTGTTGAAGGAAATGGTCGTTTTATTACATATCAATATTTAGTGCAAATATGGAGGAGAGAATTCAACAATGTTCGTAACCCTAAGAAGACAAGTATGGGGGTTTTTAGTACATGTGCTTCTCTAAAATAAAAAAGTGATAAATGTGAAGGAGAAGAAAGAGGTAAGAATTCATAACATTATTCTTTTAAATTGTATAGTGATCAACTATGAAAATGTATTTATTAATATGTCTATTTTATGTTATGTGTAGATTCCATTGTTAAAGCCCTTCAAGAGCATCGCGAACAACAAACAAGTGAAAGGAAAAAACTGTACAAGCATTGAAAGAAGTGTTATTATAATCCAAATAAATATTTGGGTTCGATAATTGATGGTATACCAAAAGAAAACACTTCTACCACATTTTGTTCGCACACCAAAAAATTTGAAAGAGGAAAATTTTATCCAGTTTCATTTGGTCGGTTGTATGGTCTTCAATGGGGAAATGTCGCCAAGAGTTTACTTCACAGCTCCAAATATTCATAATGATGGAAATATGACAATAACCATAACTCATGATGTGCTTTCTCATTGGGGTGGTAATCTTCCTAAAATTTTGAATCTACAATTAGACAACTCTTGTCATGAAAATAAAAATCAGATTGTTTTTGGATATCTAAAAACGCTCGTTGAATTGAGAATTTTTCATAAGGTAAAGGTTGGTTTCCTTCTTGTTGGGCAAAGTCACGACCATATTGATCATATGTTAAGTCATTTTTCAATAACATTGAGGAGGAAAAATTTTGGGAGCTTGCCATCATTAATTAAATGTATTAAGAAATCATATACATCACAGCCTATTTTTCATGTGTTAGAAGAAACTGTTGACATGCGAAGGTTTATTCTCGGATCACGTGGTCAAGAGAAATGTATTAAACAATTTACTGACATTAGCTTCCAACATAAATTTCGTATCCAACAAATTGATGGGAAAACACTTATATGGGCCAAGAAGTATTCAATAACTGTAGAATGGGCACCATCATCATGTTTGGAATTCTTGAAGTTAATTCTAGATCATCCAATACTTTTGTCAAATATATTGTTATTACAAACAGTTGGTGAAATTCAAAATTCACGAAGGCAAAAGAGAGATATATATTATTCTGAATTCCTGGAAGAAATAAAAAAAAAAACATTAGATATACGTATGAGTACTTTGATGTTGTTGATTCAGTTTGGTGGGAATCCTTTTTCAATGATCAGAGTGATATCCTTGCAAGACCATCAAATGAAGA
The DNA here is from genome assembly GCA_034641835.2 of Pinus albicaulis. Lineage (NCBI taxonomy): Eukaryota > Viridiplantae > Streptophyta > Pinopsida > Pinales > Pinaceae > Pinus > Pinus albicaulis. The sequence goes on from CM076580.1 coordinate 431,957,908, forward strand.
TATGCTTTTGAATATTCTATTTATTTGGCCAAAAAATGTGTCAAATGAACAGGAGGCAACAAACATTCTTGAACAACAACAATCACGTGGTATTATTAATTGTACAAAGGTGGAGGAAAGAGAAATGTATATTGGTTGTACAAGATCTCGTGCACAACGTGAATCCATGGAAGAACTTTACAGAGGTTCAATATCGAATATTATGGAGGGTTGCATGATCACGGTCTTAGCACATGAAGATCCACATGGCTATCCATTCTGGGTTGCCGAGGTTATAAAGGTGATTACAGAAAATGAGGATGTTATAGGTGTTGAAGGAAATTGGTATGCTACAAACACACACCCATTTAATGGTGCTTACAAGCCATATATGGTACTTGATAAAAAATATTGATAGAAAGAGAAAAATAAAGGGTACAAATATAAATCGTCACCACAGTGACCTCTTAAAATTGGAGAAACTTGACATATTTTTTTATGACTTCAATTTAACAAAGATAGGAACTCTTCTCTCCAGGATGATAGAGATTCTTAAGAGGTTTCTACCACAAGAAACAATGTTAAGATGGCAGTCTACTAAAACCAGTCGTAGATCTACAAGAATTTTGAAACCTCAAGTGGTGGGCATGCATGTTGACTTAGATGGGGCACTAGTTGATGAAAGAGAAGAATATGGAACATCTTCATATGCATTGAGTCATTCATCTGAAGATGTGAATATTGATGGTGTGCAAGAAAATATCAGTGATTTTGAATAATTGTGTAAGACAATTGATATAAATGATGTTTGCATTGAGCAATGAAAATCATATTTTAAGTTATGAGTCATTTTTATATTTTTTGGATTATATGTTTTAATTATGACTAATTGATTTGTCTAAAATATTGACAATGCAACAATAACTTGGAGAAATAATTTATGTTTCACAGGGTTATTTTAGTCCTATAATTTTTTCATAATAGCATGGTTGAAATATTTTGAAAAGTTAATATTTTTAATTCTATTGGTGAAAATTTGTGGAATATATTTTATCTTTAACATTATGGTTGAAGTCAATTAGAATTTTAGTGACTGTCAGTGTCATGATATTATATGTTAAATGACATGTATACAAATGATTAGGATTTTAATGTGTTTAAAATTTGATTATTTTATATTTAACTCCATTACTAGAAATAGGTTGAAATTATGCCCGGAAAATAAAAATGGTCTTATAGCACCAACCATTGTGTCTTTTTTCCATTTTTTTGGCACATGAAAATTGGTTTTACTGCCATATTTTAAAAATGTTGCAAATTTACACTGAAAAAAAAATTCGTTCTAGAATACACCCTTTTCGTTTTTGGGTCGTTTTTCATGTTTTTTGGGGTTTTTTGGGCCAGAGTTCCCATTTTCAGTTTATAATTCTCGTTTCAAAGTTTACATTGTTAACATGATATATCGAAATTGTGGGAAAAAAATTATCTTTTTCAAAGAGAAACAAAAAATGAATTATGAGAGATACATTTTAATATGGATGATTTAGATTAAAAAAGAAAAGGAAACATGGATTTTTTAAAAGCATACATGGAAGGTTTGAAGGATGGCCTAAAAGAAGAAATGGAAGGTTCGAAGGAAGATTTGATATAGTTTCTGTTATAGCCCCAATCCACCTTAGGCTGAAGGAAGGCGAGATTCAGGGTAACACCAAACCACGCTCAGTCTAGTAGCTAGCCCTACCAGAACAGGAGAGGGCTCTCTCCGGGTAAATCTCAGGGAAAATGTATCAATAGGGCTTGAGATGACTGAAATGAGTGCTAATTTTAGGCTAGGTATATTAATCAAGGAGTTTGGAATGATTTTTAGGGGTTTTTGTTGGAAAAAAGGGAAAGGCAGTTTTGGGCTTGGGGATGAGGCCAATTTCTTGCAGAGTTCAAGTTGGGGTAGGGAAGGCAATGGCTTTGATGTCTTAGATTCAATGAATGGATAGAAAAGACTACTGAGGAGTTGAAAAGGGAAAGAAGGTGCAAGGATCCTCTTCAAACGGAGGAAAACATATAAAACTAAACAAATGTTTAAGGCAGAGCACCAACAAACTAATGAATTCTACCTTAGTTACTCATTTGTTTAATTCAGAAGCAAAGAGAAGGGAAATGGCATAAATATAACATTAATGAAACTTACAGATACATGGAGGAAAACATCATCAAAACTTAGAGCCACAAGGATCCCAACAAGTGCTGCAAAACCCTGGTCTTTCCTTTGCCAAAAAGCTGAAATGAATATACAATGAGGTGCCCAACTTTTCCCAAGAGTCCAACCATGAATATGTCTCAGAAAATAAAATATATAGAAAAGTCTAACCCCTTCCCATGCCTTTATGGGTTGACCTCATCCTTCTAGGAGTTGTTTCAACCAATTCTAAACAATGAATTGAAATCTAGGCAATCAAACAACTTGCCTCTATATGGAAGGAAACTGATTCATTCATTTAATTTTCACTTTTTAGTGAATGAATCCTCTAGAACAAGTAAATATGAGCCAAAATTACATCATATTCATAAAATTACATCAAGATAGATCAATAATTACATAAAAAATTGAAACTATTCAACACTGGGCGAATTTTTGAGTTGAAGAGTCAAAATGAGGCCAAATTTCTCTATGCGCCGCGCCCAAAAACTCAATGCGTCGCGCCACTTTGAGCCTATTTTTGAAGCACTTCCTGAAGTCCAAATTGAGCTCATGATAGCTCGTTGGAAATCCCTTCCTGTCTACTGTCCAACCCAAGTAGAATTTTTCAATTTGGAGTTCATTTGCCCCTCCAAAAATTCAATCTCCCAAAACTGGTTCTTGTGTGTGCAAAAGGTGGCAGAAAGGCCATTTTCAAGGTTTTTTTGACCCTTTATACCACCCAAAACTTGATGAAATATCTCATCCATTCCTGAGCATGCATAATTTATCATAAAAAACCCAAAAATAACAAGTTTTCCTCCAGAAGATGTCCCAATCATAAGCGCGCGCCAAGTGGTGTGACGCGTCGGGCAGGCAAACCTGTTTTGTGACCAAAATTTCAAAAATGAAAAAATTTTCTCCAAATTTGATGAAATTTGGAGTGAAGGTCCCCCATCAAGTGCCATGCTCAGCTAAAGAATCTTTGGCCAAGATTCAGAGTCTATCCTCCCTTTTCCGACGTTTAGTGTCCTCCTGGTGCATGTAGTTTCAGTTGTAAAGTCACCGTCTTGTTCAGATGATGTGTTGGTGTTCGTCTCCATGGTGTTGCAAGGTGTATTTCAAGTGTATGTTTGGTTTGTTGACAAATTTGTGCCTTGTTTCAATTGCCAAAATATGCCCAAAGGGAAGGGACTGTGGGAGAAATATGGACAGTGGGAAAAAGGGAGTCTTGTCAAGTGGTAGTTTGCCCTTTGAGAATTTGACAAAATTTGGGAGAGGGGAGAGCCACTGAATGTTTGGGAAACTGAGGTTTTGGGAATTTTTACACATGAAATGGGAAAAGGAGAATGAGAGGAAATGAAATGACTTGGGAGAGGGAGATGGAGCTTAGAAGTAAGTGACTTTTAGACATGTAGGGAGATGGGAATGAAATGGATATGAGTGACTTTAGGGATGTAGGGAATAGGGGATGAGCTACTATGATAAGATAACAGTGAGGGGGTGGAAAAAAAAATGTGGAGAATGTAATTTTTTGGCACAAAACAAGTTTTAAAACCCTAGGAGCAATATTAAAACAAGAGAATAGGATTTTGAGTTTTTTGCATTTAAATTTTCATACCAACACCAAACACTTGTTAAGAGAAATGAGGAAGTGGCTTTGACTTACTTGAACAAGGAGAGACTGAGAAAAAATTTATGGGTGAAAGGAATGGAAAAAATCTTACGTTTTTGCCCAATGCGCCGTGCACAAACCCAATGCGTCGCGCATTTTTCAGGAGGCTTTTGGAGGCCTTCCCAGTGTCCAAATTAGGCGTTCGATAGCTCAATGGAAATATATTTGTGTCTAGTTATCATTTGATGCATCAAGCAAGTCATTTGGCCAACCAAGCTAGGAGAAATCTTGATTTTTGACAACGGTATTTTTGACATTTATCTAAAACCATGACACCTATGTAACAATTGAAGGAGGTTGTTCTTCCTTGGCATATTTTGGACAAAAACCTCTCTCAAGTTTCCCAAATTCATCTTTTCTTTCTCATAAAAATCATTTTAGTGAAATCTATCCCGATGTGTGGAATAAGGGATTTGTCGAAATGAAGCAAAATGAAGGGGATAAGGGGCTTCTATATTCTTGAATTTTTTTTTGGAATTAGGGAGGGATGTTAGGAAGCAGGGGAAAGTGGAATTTTAGAGATTGAGTGAGGGGAAGGGGTCCAAAAGGGCAAAACATAGGCCTAGCCTAGAAAATTGCCAAGTTGTAGCAAGAAACTAGGGTTTGTGCAAAAATGAGGAATTTGAGGGATATTAGTGATGGGAAGTGTTTAATAAGGTACATTAAGGATAGGGGAAGGTATATGAACATCAGGATACAAGTTTTACTGATGATTTGACCATCCAAGAGAAATTACCTTCAAAACCCTAGGAGAGGGAAATGAACCTTACCTAGGCACAACTGAAGCATGAAAAAGCTGTAAAATGACCCAATGGAACTTGAAATGATGATGACAACCCTCTGAATGATGGTACACTCAGCTGAATGGTGACATGGACCGACATTTGGACAACTCTGAAAGGAATGAAAGAAAACCCTAGACCTAATACCTAGTGACCTAATTTTGCTTGATGACTCACTGAAATGACAAAATTTGACCTTGACACCTTAAAATCACTTTGTAAGATCATGTTTGATCACTGGAGGAAAGATGAAAAGGCTGACACCAAGATTTTCTATGATAAATGCATCCTAATGATGATAAATTATTCCATGAAAATCATGACGAGAAAAAAAAGGAATGTGAATCATGATTTTATAGAATCTAACTTTTGTTTGAAGACCTGCCACATTCCAAATATAAATATGTGGAAGTTTGATGGAAAGGATTTGGTAACATGGATACTACAAATGGGGCATTTATTTGCTCTACATTATGTGCCATGCACAAAAGGTACAGATTGCATCTTTATATTTATATCCTAATCACTTTTTGTGGTATCAATGGCTTTGTTCTCATAAATAAATTGTCATTTGGAAAATTTCTATGGAGGAATTTGTAGCACATTATGAGAATACAAAGAGAAATACATTCTTTAGCCAATTGGTAAATCTAAAAAAAAATGGTTCAATGGTATATAAAATTGAGGACTTGCAAATATTGAATATCAAGGTAATGATATTCTAAAGAATCATATTATTGATGTCTTCATACAGACTTTAAAGGATAATATCAAATATAAGGCTAATATTTGGGAACCTAATTCATTGATAAATTCATTCAGGGTGGCAAGAAAATTTGAAAGAAAAATTATGGAAACCAATAGGTCTACCACTCACAAATACAAATATGGAAGTTTTGTTTCTCCTAGCCTCCCCAAAACTACAAGTTTGGCGCGATAAAAACTATATGAATAAAGAGAAAAAGTGTGTTGTTACAGTTGTGATAGGAAATATACTAAATTTCATAAGTGTGCCAAGAAGAAATTATTTTACATTGATTTTGAAGAGGAGGAAGAAAAGGAACAAGAAACATCAAAATAAGAGGATATACACCAAGAGCTAACCCCAGAGAAAGAAGAAATGAATATGACCATATCTTGTAATGCATTAGTGGGAATTACTACTCCTCAAACTCTCAAGTTAAAAGGATATATCAAGAAGAAAAAGGTAATAGTGTGGACTAATTCATGTAATACCCATAATTTTATTCATTGTAAGATAGCCAAGGAATTGAATTTATTTCTATATCCAACACTAGAGTGTCAAGTGATGGTTCCAAATGGAGGAACTATAAACTCCTGAAGAAAGTGCCATAATATCAATCTTAACATGGAAGAATATGTATTGAATAGTCCAATTCTTTCCATTCCAAAGGGTGGTGTTGAATTTGTATTAGGAGTCCAATGGTTACAATATTTGGGAATGACAGCTTTTAATTTCAACAACGTTACTTGAAATTCTTCTAGGAAGGCAAGAAAACTGGATTAATGGGTATTGTAGGGAAATCAGGGAAGATAATCAATTAAAATGACATGAAAAATATTTTAAAGAATCTGTTATCACTAAAAAAAAAAAGTGAAACATTATTTGACATGGTCATAGTTCATTTGTCACAAGTTGGTATTGGAAAATTTAAAATTTTTCATCTTTAACCTATCCTAAGGTTCAAACCGACCTCCATATAGGTCACATCATATCCCATAAATCATCATTTGTTGTCATATTTCATTCCCAAATGCTTAAATTTGAAAAAAAGACACTTTAGCTAGTTTTTCCTTTTTTCGTAGCGTTTTACACTATAAAATAGAAGTTTTTCGCTACGAAACTGCCTAATAGTTTCGTAGAAAAGCTGTCAAAAAATGAACTAGCCACGCTACGAAAAACAATTTTCTATTTGTCTTATCAAATTTGGTGCAAGGTGTTAGTTCATGATTAGAGGAGATAGGGTGGATGTCATTTGAGTCAATTAGGGTTATTTCAAACATACAAGGTCATGCCTGAGGTCATCATTACTGTCTTTAGCATGCATGATTCATGATTAGGGTATGAGTTGTCATTGAAACCATAAGAAATTACCCAATTGATTCTTTTTGTTATTATCTTCTTTATCCTTGCATTTTATTGAGTTTCTGGAGAGTTTCTTCACTGAGCCAAGCTAGTTCCTGGAATTTTCAAAAGTTGCAGCTGTCAGTAATAAAGTGAGCCTAAGAAGATATAAATTCACCATGGCTGTAATAAAGAAGACTAACAAAGGTGGTCACTGCTTCAGGTATGAGCCCATGGACATGACTTTTTTAAATCAAGACCCAACTGCCTTGGAATTTTTTATAAGAACAGAGTGTTTGCAATTCCACCAAATATTGCAAAGGTGGCATTTGCAGATTTAAAAGGAGTTTTCCGAAAGTTTGAATGGATCAACTACAAAGTTGGGAATGTTAAATCTCACAGTAACACCAGAAAGTATCTCAGCAGCAACAAGAATCCTTAAAGGAGGGGAACAATTGTTTAAAGGCATCAAGTTCACCATGCAGGACTGCAAATAATTCATCAAGCCAGAGCATGGTGAAATTGATCTCACAAATGCTATCTCAAGGAGCTACATAAAAGAAAACTACTCAAAGTTTTTGATGATCATTAAAAATTACTTCACATGTGAAGGGAGGTTTCACATGGTCTACTCCTACCACCTTAGACTTCCACTACATTTTGTGGGTAAGAGGTCTCTCGACTTACCCTTTTACTTATACAGAATTTTAGGTAAAATTTTAGATAAGGTTCAAGTTATAAAAAAGGAAATGAAACCTCTCTATTTCATCATGGTTTGATTAAGTTGTTGGTGTTAGAGGAGTTGAAGAGATTGGGTAGATATTGGACATCCTTTCTATTCATCAGCGGTTTTTAAATAGATGTTGTCACTCCTAAAAGAGTTCTGAAACCTAGAGATGTTTCATCACCTACAGTGGTAGAGCAAGTTGAACCAGTGAGCATAGGGACAAAGCATTTGCAGAAGATTGACACACCCAAAGCTACACCTGTAAAATAACAGTCAATAGTTATCAAACATACCAGCAAGAGAGTTACAAGGAGCCAAAAAATGGCTAAGGGTAACATAGAGAACATCTTGCATGCCATTGATATTGAAGAAAATCTTATTTTCCAAGCTAAAATACATAGATGAGGGAGGAAGGAAGCTTAAGATAGGAAAAACAGCTAAGAAGTTATAATTTATAGGTGATCATGTTGGTTTCATGTTTCAAGCTAGAAAACCAATGACAAGACATGCAATAAAGGTCTTAGAAAGTAGCAAAGAGGCTCAAAAGGTCAGTGAAACTACTTAGCCACCACCAAGCATCATAGACCTCTCCTCACCTGCAAAAGAATAGTTAGTCATCAAACAAAAGAAGAGCAAAGAGAAAATCACTGAAAATTCAGAAGTTGAAGTCCTTAAGGAGCAGTTGAAAGATGTAAGTGAAGGGATATTAGTCTTGAGGAAAGAGGCAAGAAGCATAGAGCTGAAAGAGTGCAGTTTGAATAAATGAGGAAGATTTGGGAGGATCAAGTCACAAGTGTCTCAAAGAGATTGGACAACACAAAAAAAATGATAAAGTGGACTCAATACTAATAAGAGAGGTAAGGCACATTAAAAAGGTAAAACTGCACTTATAATCCAAGAATACGACACTGAAAGACCAAGTCAAAGACCTTAAAAAAAAATTGGAATTGATTCATGAAGAGATGGAAAAGAAAGGTTTAAAGGTGACTGTGGTTGAGGAGCCCATAGCTCAACTGATCATAAATGAAGAGGAAACACCACATGAGCCATAATATGAGATTGAATATTCTTTAGAGGGTTCATTACATGAAAAAAATCAATATTTTTGACCTAGAGGTAATTTTGTGAAGACAGATTAGAAATAGGAAATTTTTGTGTTTTTACACAGTTTTGTAGCATTTCCTAGGCTTAAAGCCAGGAAAACAATACGAAAAAACCTGTAGCGGCCTTTTGGCCTCTAAAGTCACTTTTTTTAGTTTTCAGGGAGGGATATTCATGGTGGTTATTTTTCATGACTTGATTGACATCATGGAATATCAAAGGAGCGAAGTAATTGGGTGGAGAAACCACTTTTTCAATGCTACCAAAACTCACTACGAAACTGTCTTGTTTCGTAGCGAGCAATTGTTAAAGGTTTTGGAGCATATTTATGGAAGTTTTGGATAGTTTGACTCCTCCAACATGTCAAGGGAGCTTATCATCAAATACTTATGATTCAAAGGGAGTTCTATGAAGACATATCATTAGCCAGAGTAGATTTGAAGATAAGGGTCAAGCATTCCTAAAAAGTAGGTTTATGCTCCACAATTCTAGGAGGGCTTTAAATATGTAAAGGGGTAATGAAATCTATCATGTGTCTTTTGAGCATGTGATTATTATTTTTTAACTCTCATGTAACTGTTTCACAATATAAGGTAGAGTTATGTAATAAATTGGAGTTAGAGTCCTATTAGGAGATGTTTTCTTTAAGGTGTAGCTATTAGCTTTCTATTAGATGTCATGTATTTCAGTTATGTGATGTGTCATAGGAGAATTCAATGTTCTAGCCACCAGGTAGATTATCCTTGTTGTAAAGAAGGCTTATTTAAAGAAAAAGCACCGAAGTAGTGAGGGGTTGGAAAATTTTTGCACAGAATTGTTTCTTTTATGTATTTGACTTATATCAGTAATATAGAGTGACTTTCTTCTTGACAGACCTGAGATTCTCATAATATTTTATCTATATCTTTATTTTTTACCACTTGCAGTATATTTAATCTCTATTACTTAGAATTCATAAGTTTATGCTCTCACTTCCTTTAGTGATGAAATAATTGTGTTATCCTATGTTTTATGTGTGAATTACCTCTGTTAAAGGCCTCTATCTGCCTCAACTTCATGTCAAGAAACCTTGCCACTGAAACTACTGATTGTTGACTCCATAAGCCCAATGGTAGAAAACCTACATTCTTTTCAACCTGAAAACATAAAAAACAAGTTACATTTCCCAAAGAGTTAGCCATCTAGTATATCATTATTCAATATCATAAATCCCCCTTGAGAGAGCCCTCTCAAACTGAAGAGGCTAAGATTTAGTTAGAAGTGGTTTAAAATAGTTACACTGGGTTGTAACACTATTACCGATGAAATAGGTAACTGCACTGGTACCTACTTTTTGATGTAGCAATAAAAACACTCGATTTTGAAAAATGGTGATGCAGAATCATTTTTTTTTTAGCATGTTTTTGGCACTTTAATTTTTTTTATTTTTTTTTATTTTTTTTTTGTGATGCTTTTTATGTCGATTTTGAATAGTGGTGGCGTATCATCACCAACGTTTTTTTAGACGATTGATTTTGACACTATACATTTTCTAATGTATTCTTCTTCAGTGAGACGTTTATTTTTAAGTGCATTTATGTACTTGTATTTTAAAAAGAAAAAAATAATTGTTTCTAAAATTAAAATTTGTAATGATATCTTCACTTTTTCACATAGATAAAAAATGAAAAAAAGGGTCAATATTATAAAATTTATATTTTCTACAAGTTTATGTGTCGCTAATTAATTTTTCAATACACATCAAATAAATGTCGCCAAAAAACCAATATTTTTAACGATATGACAAAAAAATACAAAATTTCAATATAAATAGAATGCAAAAAATACACTTTCGCAAATTTTTTGTTAAAAAAACAAGTTAAATAAACTAAGTTTTTGGGAAAATATTAATAAAATAACTTAAGAAAATAGCATTTGTATTGAATTTTATGTCAAAAACTAATAGTAATAACACATTTTTACAAAAATTAAGGATTCTTCTCATAAAATATCAAAGTCTAAACATTACAAGTAAAACTGATTAATAGATTTGTGAGCTTTGTTTGCAAGCATAACTTAAATATCATTAACAATATCAACTAATACATGTTTAACATCATCTAGAACATCAGATCATCAAAAATATCAACTAATAAATGTTTAACATCATCTAGAACATCAGTGATGGCTTCTTCCGCGACATTTTTTGCTTCATTTTGGTCATTGTCATCTTCTAATGGATCTTTCGTGTCTACAAAACTTCCAAAGTGTCCCTTTCCAATCATTCCATATAATGGTGGTTGATGTTCCTTTTCTTTTTTTGCCACACGTGATTCATTAAAATCCCCTTTCCTCAATCCAACTTCTTTCTTCGCATCTGGAAGGAATTCAAGAGCGTTAATTCTTTGTTGAATAAATTTGCATTGCACTGGGTCTTCCTCAATGAAAATGAAATTTCTTCCTTTTCGTAGGCAACATGCTAGTGTTGTACCTAATCATCAAGCACACAAGAAAGAAAATTAGTATAAAGACATAAGAAGTAAAAAATAAAGTATTTAAATTTAAATTTGTATAATAAAACTTACGTGAACCTAAGAATAAATCCAAAACCCAATCTCCTTCATTTGAACATAGATCTATAATATAGTTAATCAATTCTTGTGATTTTTTATAAATTTTAACTATATCTCCTTTTGCATCTTTATCCTCATATGTTATTTTTCTTACAACTGCATCATGAACCAATACTTGACTATGACTCTTACCATCTACTCGATTCATAAGAATATGCTTATAACTATCCTCTTTTCTCCAACATTCAACATGGATGAACTCACTATCATTTATAATAGGTTGATCTTCGGAAGAAACAATATTTGACTCATTCCTGTAACATAACATGGTAAAAATTCAATTAAATTGTTCATAAGTAAAAAAACTAACAGTAATCAAACATATAATTTCAAAGCCTTACCATGTAAGTTGCATATTTGAGTTTTCTTTTCCCTTGAAGCTTGTTAATAACATTGCAAACTGTGTGTCTGAATGAAATGTCACAAATCACCAAAGTGGTGATGTTGTCACTTCTTGAAAACCCATAACAACTTTACTAAAATCTTGATAAGTATATAGTTCACTATCATATTCAAATTCTGGGAAATTGAAACCATGAGGAATATATGCAATAACTAGGGCATATTCCCTTTTAGGTATTAGTGATGAAATGTCTTCACAATCACCTTGTATTATTCGATATTGGATACTGTTGAGCCCTTTCAAAATATAATGATCAAGAGTAGGATCAAGTTCAACATTCATAAGACGCTTCTTTCTCATATTTTCCAACTTAATTTTTCAATAAAGCTTTTGAAAGTATCTGGTACTCCATTTCCATCCTTATTCGACATCTTTAATGACTTAAAAATATATATGTATAAGTAATAAAATAAAAATAGTTTAAACATGAATAAAATGAATGTATAAATCAACATACCTTATTGAATGAAATATAAAAATATTTAGGTGTTGTTGTAGAACTTGCTTCTGGGTAGTGGCAAACAACATTATCCCAACTATCTTCATTCAACATTTTAACCATATGTTCTTGTATTTTCATAAAAATATTCTGACTGTATAAATAAATTCGAAATTGTTAATATAGTGACATGCATAACAAATTACACCAACAACATTGTGTTTTATTTAAAAGAAAAGTTAAATTAAATAAAAATAATAAATAATTCAAGAAACTTACTTTTGAAATTATGCACACATTTCTTGCATTGATAATTCACTCGACTTCACATGGGCTAGTACTGATTTGACTAGTTTCTCATCCTTCACACCTTGCATTGTTATCCAAGGTGTGATAGTCATATCCTCTTGAAGTTGCTTCATTTCAGGAACTGTCTTACTCTTGGTACATATTATGGGTTTACTCTTTATAACCTTCTGATTTTTTATGGAAATATTCTCCCATGGGTCAAAAATCTCATCAATCAAATCCCATATCTCCCTAGTTCTAAATGCCAACTAAAAAATGTTATCCATGCTTCTGAATATACTTGAATTCATTTTTCCATATTTTGCTTTGTTTTTTTCATAAATTTGATAACCTGTTTCCATTAAAAATTCCTTCTGAAATGTTAGACTAACTTATGTCTTATCCCCACAACATTTTTCTATGAATTCATTATGAATAAATCTTACCCTTTAGATGAAATTCATTTTAATTCTGTACTCATTTTCTGCATTATGATCCCATGCCAATAAATTGATTCTATTTCTATTAAACCAACGTAAATGATGCATTTCACTTGTTGAAGAAGATAGTTAATGGGATATTTCTCAATCATCTGTCTTTTAGCCTCTACCGAATGGTTCCCTCCAATTACATAATATTTATAATCAAAACATTTTGTCTTGTAAAATGCCTGTTTTTTGGGAGCCTGACGTGGATCAACAAGAACCACATAATCCACAACATGCGCATATGGATTGAACCTGAACAATGTTTTCAGATTTTGTACATGTAGGTGATGGGCCTTTCTAATTTGATATTGCGATTGTAGTTCATCTGGCCTATGAAATTGGCTGACATTAAGCTCAAATGTTTGGCCACCAAGAATTAATTTATTCTTCCTCAAATCATATCGAATTTCATTTTTTTTTTTTTTAATAATGCCATCCTCTAATTCAGCACCTGGTGTTATGATTTCTCTGCTTCCATTAGAGCTTTCAGTCTGTTCTTCACTACTACTCGTGACTTTTATAGATTGAACAATATTTTATTTCCTATTCTTATTGCTTAACATATGAGTTATTTTATAAACAAACTCTTCATCATCAGGTAAAAGAGAGACATCTTTGGCCATTTTCTGTTTTTGGTGTCTGGTTTTTTTCTCCTTTTGCATAATAGTTCTAATCTCCTCCTCACTATTTCTATCATAATTTTCAGTTTCATGTTCCACATCTTCAAAAGTAACATGTTTAGGTTTACTATATTGACCCACCTTAGTGACTCTTGGTTGATCTCCTCTTTGTACTATTGCAATGTCACGAGATATTGACTTTTTCTTAAATCTCCTTTCCTCTACTTTCTCTATGTGGAAAGTGTTGATCAAATTCATAACATCTGGCTCCATATAATAAATAACTTCAAACATGTTTGAAACACTTAGAACAAAATCCTATGAAACAAAATAAAACTTGTCAATGATCAATAATTTATAAAAAATTGAATGATCCTTACAATAATGCATAGCAGAAATAAAAATAAACATAATTACAATGTTATTTACAATGTTGCTTGAGATTTCTTCAAAAAACTTTGTAGATATTTCATTTGTGTCATACTTGACCTTTGATAGACGATATCTAACCTTGTCACGTTTATTAGCCTTCCTTGCAAGAACATAAATAGTGTTTGTATTCGGGACCATACATATGTCTCGTACTCTGCCCATCACATCATATGGTTCATTTAAGTCAATCATACCACAAACGAGATAGATATGTATATCAGCCTCCATTTCATTGTCTTCAAGATACCATGAGAAATCAATTTTATTTATTTTCTTAGCGTTCTTATAAACAGAAATAAACTTCAATGAACATGGTGGGCCACTTTCTTGACTTTTATTAGTGTGTGCAACAGTGTCCTTATTGCGTCCAATAGTATCCATAGTGTGCCTAGCTGCAACTTTAGATTTGGGAGTTGTATCCATAGTGTGTTGAGCTACAACTTTAGATTTGGGAGTTGCTGCCCTAGGTGCAGAAACATTCACTGAAATCTTTTTGATGCCATTTTCCTGATACATACATACATATATATATATATATATATATATATATATATATATATATATATATATATATATATATATATATATATATATATTAGTTAATGAGAAAACAATTAATCAATTTTTTTTTAAACTTTGTCAATATAAATTTAAATTTACCGAAAAATAATGTCTATAAAATAAATTAAAAAAAATAAAATTTATTTTTAACTAAATAAATTGAAAATAAACCAATAAATTTAGCTATAGAAATTATTCATTTAAAATCACAATATTAAAAATCATATTTATATATATGTATATATATGTATAGAATACATTTTATAAAAAAATAAAAATGATAAAAATTTGTTTTAAATTGTATAAAACAATTTAAAAAAAATAAAAATTAATTTGAAACTTAGTTTTTTATTTAATATTTAAAAAAAAAAGACAGAAAAAACATTTGTTATTTAACAAATATTGAAATTAATATTTGGTTTTTTTTAAGCTATAGGATTTATTAAAAAAAAATGAATGTTTATTTTTTGTTTTAATTTAAATTGTATTGTTTTATTAAATATACACTTAATCAAATATATCTTAAAATTTTAAATATAATGAATATATTTTTTTGTAAAAAAATTTCGGTAATAATCACATGCAATGGAACATGGTCGACGCATTTCAAACCAACATTTATATGATGGATCACAGAAGCTTAGTTTCCAAAAATAATGAATATAATTAAAACATATATTTTGAATATAAATTTAAATTTAAAAATTATAATGTTTTAAAATATTTTAAAATTTTAAATTATTATATTGTTTATAATTATAACTATAAATAAATTTTAAAATTAAAAATTTATATCATAACAATCTTAAAATTATATATTTAAAAAAAAAAAAAATTTAACTTTATTATAAAGCATTATATATTTAAAACAAAAGAAATTAAAATTTATATTAAAATTTTATAATAAAATTTTATATTAAAATTTTTAAAACAAAACATTAATATTTTATATTTAAAACAAAATTAAAATAAAGAAAATTATAAATTTGATTATATATTTAAAATAAAAAAATAAATAAAAAATCGCGCCCACCCGGGGCCGAAGGCTGGACAAGCGGCACCGTCGAGGGCTGCCCAACCTGCCTCTGGCCCCTGGTTGGGCAGATGGCGATTCTTGAAATATTTAATATTTTCATATAGTTATTATTGTTAATATTTACATGTAGTCAATCTTTAATCAATCAAATAAGAAAATTATTTTAGTTTCGAAGGATGCAGGAAAGGAATCTTTTGTGGATATTTTGAATGGAAAGTATGGTGAAATATTTCAAGAGCAACAGTTTATCAAGAAAGTTTGAAATATATTTTAGATGAATATAATGTAGGCTTAAAATTTAAGATTTAAAATATTTACATGTAGTTAATTATAGTCAAAATAGTTAATATTTGCATGTAGTTATTATAGTAATATTATAGTTAATATTTACATGTAGTCAATGTTAAATCATTAAAATAACAACATTATTTTAGTTTGGAAGGCATGCATTTTATGGATATTTTGAATAGAAATATCGATAAAATATTTCAACACAAAAAATTTATTAAAATGTTTTTATATACATTTTTGACGAATAATTTGTACGAAATATTTGAAATGAAAATTTTGGAGGGAAAGTTTTTCGCGAAATTTATTTTTTTTTGGGGGGGGGGGGGGAATTTGGAGGGAAATTTTTAGTCTTTAAGTTATATATTGTAATTGGGAGAGGCATTTGTATCATTCAACATATTCTTGTTGAAATCCATGGGTTCTTCCGATAGCGAAGTTTTTCTTTGTACAACATCAACATCTTCGTCATGCAACAACTCTATTTAGATTGATGAATATAACAAGAGTTCATTCACCATGAATAGAGAGTCAAAATATCGACTTGGTCATAGTCCTAAGGATGATGAGAACATAATTGATGAGGCGCAACAAAAAGAAATTTATTTAAATCGAGAGTCATTTATTCCACTTACTCTTAATCCTAAGGATTATGAAAGAAACAGTGATGAAGGGCATGATGAGGAATTTCCAGAGTCAAAATTTTCACTTCGTCTTAATCCTAATGATTATGAGGGCACCATTGATGAAGGGGGAGATGAATAATATCCACTTCATCCTAATCATAAGGATTATGCGAGCACCACAGATGAAGAGTGGAATGAAGAATTTGCAGAGTCAAAATATCCACTTCGTCCTAATCTTGAGGATTATGCCAGCACCACTGATGAAGACAGGAATGAAAAATTTACAAAGTCAAAAATTCCAATTTGTCCTAATCCTAAGGATTATGCCAGCACCACTGATGGAGAGGCAAATTAAGAATTTGCAGCGTCAAAATATCCACTCTGTCGTAATCCTAAGGAGTATGCTAGCACCACTAATGAAGAAGGGGATGAAAAAATTCCAGAGTCAAAATATCCACTTCATCCTAATCATAAGGATTATGCCAGCACCACTGATGAAGAGGGGAATGATAAAATTCCAGAGTCAAAACCTCCACTTCATCCTAATCCTAAGGATTATGCTAGTACCACTGATGAAGAGGGAAATGAAAAATTTACAGCGTAAAATATCCACTTCGTCCTAATCCTAAGGATTATATGAGCACCACTGATGAAGAGGGGGATGAAAAAATTCCACAGTCAAAATATCCACTTCTTCCTAATACTAAGGATTATGCGAGCACCACAGATGAAGAGGGGAACGAATAATTTGGAGAGTCAAAATATGCACTTTGTCCTAATCCTAAGGATTATGCCAGCGCAACTGATGAAGAGGGGAATGAAGAATTTGCAGCGTCAAAATATCCACTTCATCCTAATCCTAAGGAATATGCTAGCATGACTAATGAAGATGGGGATGAATTTCCAGAGTCAAAATTTTCACTTCATCCTAATCCTAATGATTATAAGAGCACCACTGATGAAGGGGGGGGGTGAATAATTTCCAATAAATATAGGTTCAAGGCATCCACTTATTCCTAATCCTATGGATTATGAGAGCACTAGTGAGGAAGGGGAGGGGCGGGATGAAGAAATTCTAGTGAATACAGATTCAAAGCTTCCACTTAGGCCTAATCCCAAGGATTATGAGAGCACCACTGAGGAAGGGGAGGATGAAGAGTTCCTTACAAATGATAATTTTAGAGGCACATATCCTAATAATCCATTTTCTCTAAGTGATCGTCTCAAAGACTCTCATGGTGATGAAGAATCAAATCCTCCCAGGGAAGAATTTGAAAGCATGGATCAAGATGGTGAAGCATTTCGTCTGAGACAGGGTTACAAAAGCGCTGATGATTCTTGTGAACTGTTTTGTTCAAGTGATGATGGTAATGAAAATTTTCCAGGAAATGATGTTGATGAATTTATTAACTCTGTTGAGAATGATGATAGTGGGGATAACACTCCTCCTAATGGTGATTAAACTGCTTCTACAAAGGATGATGGAATGATGAAGCCGTTGCAAGCAAATTTTGTAACTAGGATTAGGAGTAGACCTTTTCATATCAATCCAAAACATTCCATTTATACAAGGGTGAGGACAAAATATCTCACAAAAAGAAGTTATGTCGTTCATTTGATTTCAAGTGACTGTTGTCGAAGGGATTGCTTGAAACATATGGATTTCAACTTTGTTTTGGAGAAAAGGAAAATATATATGTTAATGAATAAAAGCATGCAAGTGGGTTTCATTGAATCTACAATAGTAGGTTATGATTATCATATTGGGAATGTATTTATTTGTAGAAAGGCTTTAAAAATGTTGCATTCAATTGGTAATTGTCTTTTGTCAAGAATCCAAGAAAAACAAGAAAAGGATCCCACATATTATTCAGAAGTACGTTATAGACGAGAGGTTGGGTTGTTTGCAAATACTTCTAAGACATGGATGAAAGACTTATTTTCAAAGCATGGAGGGTGTATGCCAAATAAAGACACAATACATATTCCAGGTAATTTCTCAAGATGAGAAATATTCTTCCTACACAGAGATTATGCAGAAGCTATTGAATGAGTTGGTAATTTTATTACATATTTTTGTTTTACAAGGTTATGGAAAAATGAATTCAACAATGTTCGTATTGCTAAGAAGACAAGGATGGGGGTTTGCATCACATGTGCTTCTCTTAAAGAAAAAAGAGATAAATTTCAAGGACAGAAAGAGGTATGCGTTCAAAACATTATTTTTTAAAATTGGATAGTTATCAACTATGAAAATATATTTATTCATATGTTTCTTTTATTTTATGTACAGATTCCATTGTCAAAGAACTTCAATAGCATCGCAATCAAAAAACAAGTGAAACGAAAAAGTTGTATAAACATCGAAAGAAGTGTTATGATCATCCAAATAAATATCTGGCTTTGATAACTAATGGTATGGACCAAAAGAAAAAACTTCTTCCACATTTTGTCTGCACACCAAAAAAATTACAGGAGGAAAATTTCATTCAGTTTCACTTGGTTGGTTGTATGGTATTTAATGAGAAGATGTTTCCAAGAGTTTTCTTCACAACTCCAAATAGTCACAATGATTGAAATCTAACCATAACTATAATCCATGATGTGGTTACTCATTGATCTGGTATTCTTCCTGAATTTTTTTATTTGCAATTAGACAACACAAGTCGTGAAAACACCAATCATGTTCTTTTGGGGTATCTAAACATGCTCACTGAATTGGGAATTTTTAAAAAGATAAAGGTTGGTTTCCTTTTTTTTGGGCATACTCATGATCATATTGATCAAATGTTCAGTCGTTTTTTTAGTAACATTTAGGAGGAAAGGTGTTGGGAGCCTACCATCATTAATTGAATGTATTAATAAATTGTACATTCCAGAGCCTGTTTTTCATTTGTTTGAAAAAACTATTGACATGTGAAGGTTTATTTTGGGATCGCATGGTGAAGAGAAATGTGTTGAACAACTTAACGACATTAGCTTCCAACATCAATTTCATATTAAAAAAATTAATGGGATAACACTTATATGGGGCAAGAAGTATTCAACTGTTGCAGAATGGGGGCCATCATCAGGTTTATCATTTTTAAAATTCATTCTAGAGCATCCAATATTTTCATAAAAGATATTATTATTACATTTAGTTGTTGAAAACCATAATTCCCGAAGGCATAGGAGAGACATAAATTATTTTGACTGTCTGGAGGAAATTAAAAGATGTATTAGAGATACATATGAGTACCTCGATGTTGCTGATTCAGTTTGGTGGGAGTATTTTTAAAGCAACTAAACTGATATGATTTCAAGATCAATAAATGTGGATACGCTTTTGAAGATTCATTTTTTTTTGCCACAAAATATGCCAAATGAACATCAGGAAACACACATTATTGAACAACAATAGTCTAAAGCTATTATTAATTCTCCACAGGTAGAGGAAAGAGAAATATATATTGGTTCGAGAAGATCACGTGCACAACGTGAAGCCATGGAAGACCTTTACTAGGGTTCTGTATAGGATGTTAAGGAGGGTTGCATGATGGTAGTGTTAGTAGATGAAGATCGACTTGGCTATCCATTCTGGATTGTGAAGGTTATAAAGGTCATTAATGAAAATGAAGATATTACAGTTGTTGATGTACATTGGTATGCCACAAGTACCCACCCTTTCAATGGTGTGTACAAGCCAGAGATTGTAGTTGAAAAAAAAATTGGCAGAAAGAGAAAAATAGAGGGCACAAATATAAATTTTCACTGCATAGATGTCTTAAAATTGGAGGATGTAGACATACTTGTGTATGACTTCAATTTGAAAAAGAGAGGAACTCTTCGGCTGAACATAAATATTTTGAATAAATTGCTACCAGAACAATTACTGTTGAGATGGGACTCTGCAGAAAGTAGTCATAGATCTACAAGACATTTGAACTCTGAAATGATGGGCATGCATGTTGATAGAGATGGAGCTCTAGTTGATGAAAGAGAATAATATGGATCATCTTAATCTGCATCATTTAATTCATATGAAGATGTAGGTTTTGATGGTGTGCCAGAACCTATGGTTGATTTTGAATAATTTTCTATGACACTTTTATATAAATGATGTTTGCATGGTAGCTAGAAATCAAAATTTTGACTTCCATTTGATTTTTCATGAATTTATGAGGAATTTCTATGTTTGTTGGATTATATGTTTTAATTATGAAGAATTAATCTCTTTACAATATCCACAGCACAACAATTCATTACAAAAATAATTTATGTTATATTCAATTCACAGATGTTGATATTTTGATTAAAATTAAAAAAGAAAATAGAAATTAATGTTGAATTTTTAGATTACGCAGTGATATCACCATGATATTATGTATTGTAACCATTTCATATAAGATACTTTTAAATTTTTAAAAAATTATAAGCCTCATTGAGAGGGGACACTTTGTTTTGATGCTTGATATTTAGGTTTTGGTTTCAATTAGATTTAAATTTGTCTTATGCTAAGATTTGAAAAGAGATATATTTTTTTCCTTTAAAATTAAAATTACTGTTGGAATAATAAATTTTTCATTTACTTGTTCATTTTTAAAAATTGTCTAAGTCATATAATTTCTCCATAATTTCATGGTTCAAGTACCTTGAAAACTTAAGATTTAAAAACTTGAGATTTACAACATGACATTAAGATTTTTATGTGCTACGAAATTTTCTCTTTAATTTTATGGTTGAAAATAATTACAATTTTAGGGTTGTTTAGAGTAAAGATATTTTATGTTTAAGAACATGGATAAAAAATGTTTGAAATGATAAGCCCTTCAGACATGATTTTGTTTATATTTAACATCATCTATCAAAAAATTTAGAATTTGACACCTTTTCAATGTCCTAATATGTTGTCTTTAATTCCATTGTTACAATGCGTCAAAAGTGTGACACAATGTTTTTTTTTGTTATTCCAGCATCAACTCGTTTTGTTTTTTAGGGTGTTTTTTCAATCCTTTTTTCAAGAAAAAATTTTGTTTTTAGCATAATTTTATAAAATGTTGAAATTTGACCTTGAGAAAAAACCAAATGCGTTCTGGAATGCACACTTTTTGTTTTTGGGGCATTTTTTCATGTTTTTTGAGTCTTTTTGGGCTCGAGTTCCCTTTTTGAGGTAATAGTTGTTGTTTCATCAGTAAAAGTGCTTTGTTTGATAAGTAGTAAATCAAGTGCAATTTTGTGATAACATTTTGGTGCATCTATAAGGAGCTTGAAGATATAATTTTCCTGAAATTTTGAAGCTGAACTCTTGAAGGTAGAAAGAGCTCAGAATCTATTCGAGGCTGCAACTACCTTGGTGACTCCATTCAAAATATTCATGTTCAAAGCTGGCTTTGAAAAGGAGATATATGAGGAGTAATCTTGACCCAAATCCACCTACAATTGTGGACAATCCAAACACAATCTCGAGAGGCATTCAAGTCATTTCTGTGGAATTAGGTACTCCATTACACACAAAAGCCTTGTCCTCTGATGTTTTAAGAAGTCCTAAAGATAAAAAGTTTGATGATAAAATTCAAGAAGTATTGTTTAGGTCTAGAAATGAAAAATAATTGACTAAGATTGTTTTAGACCTATAAATAAGAGGTATTGATACCTCAGCTTTAGTGACTCAAAAAGATAAATAATATTTCTAGGAGGCAGTCACATCAGATTTATTGTTAGAGAGGGAATCTTGAGATAGGTTGAAGGAACTAGACCCGTTTGAAATCCTTCTAAGAAGTAAATCTAGTTTTCCTTTACCTTACTGGAGTTCAATTGTAGCTATATTACAAAGACCAGCCACACCACCTCCTAACAGTGCTTCTTCCTCTACTATTGTTGTCCCTAAAAATACCACAACCCCTATCATCATGGTTGGAAATGTTCCACCTCCACCTACTGCTACACCTGATAGGTATGCCCCTCTTGTTCTTCTAGCTATCCTTAATGCCCTTCCAAGAAAATATTCTACTAGAATCAAAACTTGGGGAAATGATGAAGAGATTACAGTTGAAGAGCATGTAGACCATTTTAGTGACTTTATAGATAGGGAGGAGGTTGACCATGAAGATGTCAAAATGAGGCTTTTTTCTCATAGTTTCATTGGTGAGGTCAGAAATTGGCTCAAAGCCCTTGCTCCAAGAAGCCTACATAATTGGAATGAGTTTGAAGATAGTTTCTTGAGAAAATGGGGAAATAGAACCAACCCTCTATAATTCCTCACTAAGTACAACAGTTTAAAAAGAGTTGTTGATGAAATTGTCAAAAATTTCTCCAAGCGATTTAACAAAGTTTATGACTCTATCCCTGCCCATCTTAAGCCTCCACTAGGAGCAGCTCAACTGAGATATGCTGAGGCTTTTGACTATGACTTTTCTATCCTTCTTAGAGAAATAAAATCCCCTTCACTAGCTGAAATACAAAATGATGATGTGAAGTTGGAAGTCAATATGATAGAAGCTAAAAATTCCAAGATGGGAAAGACAAAATTGAAAGAAGAAGATAAGCCTTCCACCTCATATGAAAATTTTGACTCCATGATGAAAACAATGGGAAAATTGATGGATAGGCTTACCCTTGGGAGTGATTTTTCACCCCCTGCACAACATGAACCACAATTTAGAAATCCTCAGTTCAGAAGACCTCAAAACTAGCAAAGACCAAGGGAAAATAGAAATCAGCCTGACCCTCAATTAAGGCCTCTTTTTTAGCAGAATTTAGTTGATGAAGAAGATTAGCCTGAAATACGAGAAGACTCCATCCATTGCTTAGATGAAAACATGTCTGGAATGTTTTTGACTAAGGAAGAACATGATTATTCTGACCATGATGTAAACAAGGGTGAGGAACCGTATGATTACCTTAAAGGTTATCAACATGCAATCTTTGAGATGGAAAAAAAATACAACCTAAAAAACGAAAATGTTCCAATTACTGCAAATAAAACACATCCTAAAAAAGATGCCCCTAAAGCAGCTGAGGTTAGAAAAGATCCACCACCTCCTCCTCCTGTCAAAGAGACTGATAAAACTACTTCTGTTTTCAGTTCGGATAATGAGATTTCCAAAATCAAGATCCTAGTTCCTTTTGGAGAAATTCTTAAGGTGAATGAATACAGAAGTAAAATTTTAAAAATGTTGAATTCCCAACCAGGAGCTGCTGACATCCTTAATGTTCAAGAGGACCATCCTACTATCTATTTGGGACCAAGATTAGAAGATGAGCAGAATGAAGAGGTGCCTCTTTTCTATGTTAGCCTTAGTATTCATGACATGAAATTACATAATGCCATGTTGGATTCAGTAGCCCCTCATAACCTCATGCCTAAAGTGATCATGGAAAGGATGGGATTGTAAATCACTAGGCCATATAAGGAATTATTTTCTTTTGATTCAAAAACAGTTCAGTGTATTGGTTTGATAAAGTATGTTGTTCTTGGTCTTATACAAGTCCTTGCCAAGACAGTGGTAATGGAAATTGTGGTACCAGAAATTCCACCCAATTTTGGCATGTTGCTATCGAGATCTTGGGCAGCAAAGATCAAAGGCACCATGCAGTTGGACCTAACTTATGCACCATTCTTGTTTTTGATGAGCAAAAAAGGTTGTACAGAGAAATAAGGATGGATTATATTGTAAGTAGCAAGGAGAAACCTAAAAATCTCCCAATTTATGTTGTTGAAATTGAATTAGGATCAACTATTCTTTTCAATGAACTAACTAATGAAGTAGAAGACGAAAAAAAAAGAAAAATTTTGGAGGTTGAAAATCTGCAAGTAGAAAATCAACAAACCAGTGAAGAAAAGGCAGAAGTTTGATGGTTGTTACACTTTGATGGGTCAAAAGGAAGAGAGGGGGTTGGAGCAGGAATTTGGATGACAACTCCAAAGGATGAGAGTGAGTTCTATTATTTCAAACTGAACTTTGATTGCACAAACAATATGGCTGAGTATGAATCTCTATTTTTGGGTTTAGAAACTTTGAAAAGATTGGGTTCCCAAAATATTTTTGTTTGTGGAGATTCTGAATTATTTATTAAACAAGTTGAGGGTGTGTATCAAACCAAGGATGTGATAATGAGAGCATATATAAATTTGATCATGGAGATGTTAGAGAAATTTCAAGAATATTCCTTTATTGTGAAGACTAGGGATCAAAACTCAATAGCTAACTTCCTAGCTATTTCTACAAGTCTGTTTGTTATTCCTGCACATTCCACTAACAGATATCAGGTTGAATTTCTTCATAGGCCTGATATCGCTGACAACATATTTCACTGGAATGTTTTTGAGGATGACTAGCAAGCCAAAAAATTCATAGAATTGAAAGAGGATTTTGAAAGGACACAAGTAGATCAACAAAACATGCTTGCTAAAACTAAAGGTAATTCTGAAGTGTTGCAGCTGGAGAATAATTCTATACCTAAATATCTAATCCCACTAGAAAATATTTTAGACCAAAATGATGTGCTCAAGTCTCCTACGATACAAGCTGATGATGAAGAGGTAGATAGTTGTAACCTTGGTATAGTAACAATGCCAAAAATGATCAAACTTTCTAATTTTATTTCTGCAGATATGAAACTGAAATATATTGAGATGATGAAAACGTTTATAGATGTTTTTGCACGGAGTTATGCTAATTTGGAGAAGTATGATCCCGCTATTATTCAGCATACCATTCCTATTAAAGAAAATGAAAATCCTTTCAAACAGAAGCTGAGGAGGATTAATCCACTTCTCATGTCTCTGATTGAGAAGGAAATTAAGAAGCTCTTTGATGCAAAAATTATTTTCCCAATCAGATTCTCAAAGTGGCTTGGAAACTTGGTTCCAGTTAGAAAAAAGAGTGGAGAAATCAGAATCTGCATTGACTTCAGAAAATAGAACAAAGCTTCTGTGAAAGACAATTACCCTCTCCCAAAGATGGACCAAATTTTGCACCACATTGTTGGTTCCCAAAGGATGTCTACATTGGATGGTTTTTCAGGATACAATCAGATACTATTGCACCCAGAAGATGAGGAGAATATTGCCTTTACAACACCATGGGGGAAATTCATGTATGCCAAGATGCCTTTTGGCTTGATGAATGCAGGAGAAACCTTTCAAAGAGAAATGGACATTTCTTCTGCTGAGGAGAAGGATAAGTTGGTGGTTGTGTATCTGGATGACATAAGAATATTCTCAAGGAGAGAGGAAGACCACATGAAACATCCAGAGAAATTTTTGCTGAAGTGTAGAAGGTTTGGTATTTCTCTTAATCCCACTACGATTATTTTTTCTTTAACTTCTGGAAAGTTACTTGGGCACATTATATCTAAATATGGGATAAATATTGATCCAAACAAGGTAAATTCCATTCAAAAAGTAGATCTTCCTAGAAGTAGGAAGGAAATTCAGTCTTTCCTTGGAAGGGTGAATTTTGCGAGAAGGTTTATTCCCAACTTTACTGAGAGTTTCAAAGACATAACCAAGATGTTGAAGAAAGGAGCTGACATTAAATGGATAGTAGAATAAAATTAGTAATTTGAGGAAATCAAGAAGGCACTCACTCAAGCCCTAGTGTTGATTAGCCCATATTTTTCAAAGGATTTTCTGGTTTTTACATTTGCATCAGAAAACACAATTGCTGGCGTTTTGCTGTAGAAAGGATAGCAAGGTATAGAGAAACCCATTTCATTTTTTAGGAGGACCCTTACTAATTCAGAGTTTAAGTACAATATCCTAGAGAAACGGGCATATTCTTTGGTCAAAGCTATCAAATATTTTAGAATTTATATTTTTCATTCTCATGTCATAGAATATGTTCCTAATGTTGTTGTGAAGGACATCTTAAATCAATATTATCCTGATCGTAAGAGAGGGAAGTGGATAGCTAACTTGCTATAATCTTATATAGAGATCAGACCTACAAAATTTTTTGAAAGTCAGGGGCTAGAAAAGCTGATGGCACAGTCCAATTTTGACTGTCTTGATATAAATTTAATTGCCAAAATTTCAGAATTATCAGATGAAGATGAAGAGATGGTTCCTATTGAAGAAAAATACATCCTATCTGATTGGTACAGAGACATTATTTTTGTCTTACATCCTCATAGAGCTCTTGCTGAATTGACAAAATCTAAGGCAAGATTTGTAAAGTTGAAATCTCTGAGGTACTGCATCATAGATAAAAATATGTATTGGAATGATACTGGTGGTATTCTTTTAAATTTTTTGCTGGAAGAGGAAGTTAAAAAAGTGATTGAGGAGTTTCATAAAGGATATTGTGGATGTCATCACTATTGGAAGGCCACAGCAAACAATATTCTTAGAGCAGGGTACTACTGGTCTACTATGTTCAAATATGTCTACAAGAAGATAGTTGCTCGCCATGAATGCTAGATTTTTTATGGTAAAAAAATGCGTGTTCCTTTACTTTTAATTCCTATTTATGTTGAGGTGACATTATAGCAGTGGGGGCTATATTTTATTGTTGAGATTCATCCATAATATTCAGGGAAGCATCATTGGATCCTGACAACAACTCATTATTTCACCATGTGGATTGAAGCAATCCCAACTAGGCAAGAAAATGATTCAGTCATCATTTCATTCTTAGAGAATAACATATTGTCTAGGTTTGGTTGTCATATGAATATCATCACTGGCAATGCATAAACATTCAAATCCAAGAGGCTGATCAGTTTTCGTCATCAATATCACATTACACTTGGACACTCCATTGCTTACTATCCACAAGGTAATGGTCTTGCTGAATCTTCTAAAAAAAGCATTGTCATAATTATTAAGAAGGTGCTGTAGGAAAATAAAAAGTCATGGAATCTAAAGATGAAGTATGCCTGTGGGCTGATAGAGTGCGTACGAAAATGTTAATTGGTACTTCACCTTATGAGTTGGTGTATGGGGCTGAAGCCATTTTTCCTACATCTTTGGGAGTTCCTGTTAGGAAGCTACTGCAAGGATTGGAGGAGGAGCCAAATGTAATTCAGAGGATAATAAACTATTTGATATCTTTTCAAGAAAAGAGGGAGGAATTCTATCACAACAATCAACACTCTCAAAACAGAATTAGGAATACATTTGACAGGAAGGTCAAAGAGGAAAATTTTTAGATTCAAGATGTGGTATTGAAGTGGGATCCCAGAATTGAAGAGAAGGGGAAACATGGTAAGTTTGAGAATATCTGGAAAGGTCCATTCATAGTAGTTTCATGCCATGGAAACAACACTTACATAATAAAGGAGATGGATGGACAACCTTATGCTGGAGGGAATGTCAATGGCAGGTTTTTGAAGCACTATTCCTCTTAATTTCTGCTAATCTTTCATTCCATTGTATATATTCCATTTTGTTATTTTTTTCTGCTAATAAATACAAGTTGATCATCAAGATTGAGCCTAGGGTGAAGGTCATTAGTGTTTGAAGGAAGCCTGGAAAATCTCAAAGAAGATGGATAGCATTAGAACTACAGGTTCTTTGGTGTACCACAGGGGGAAACCATCCCTAGTGGAGCCACTGTTATCACTCAAAAAAAAAAGTGAAACATTATTTGACATGGTCATAGAGTTCATTTGTCACAAGTTTGTATAGAAAATTTTAATTTTTTCATTTTAACCTATCCTAAGGGTTCAAACCCACCTCCATATAGGTCACATTATGTCCCATAAATCATCATTTTTTGTCATATTTCATTCCCAAGAACTTAAATTTGATAACAGGACACTAGCAAGTTTTTCCTTTTTTGGTAGCGTTTTACACTATAAAATAGTAGTTTTCGCTATGAAAATGCCTAATAGTTTTGTAGCAAAACTATCAGAAAATGAACTAGCCATGCTACGAAAAACAGTTTTTCTATTTTTCTTGTCAAATGTGGTGCAAGGTGTCAGTTCATGATTAGAGGAGATAGGGTGGATGTCATTCGAGTCAGTTAGGGTTATTTCAAAGGTACAAGGTCATGCCTTAGGTCATCATTACCATTTTTAGCATGCATGAGTCATGATTAGGGGATGATTTGTCATCGAAACCATAAAAAAATACCCAATTGAGTATTTTTGTTATTCTCTTCTTTATCCTTGCATGTTATTGAGTTTCTAGAGAGTTGCTTCACCGAGCCAAGTTGGTTGCCAGCATTTTCAAAAGTTGCAAGTGTCAGTAATCAAGCAAGGTTGAGAAGATATAAATTCACCATGGATGCAAGAAAAAGGATTAACAAATGTGGTTATTACCTCAAGTATGAGCCCATGGACATGAATTTGTTAAATGAAGACCCAACTTCCTTGGAAGTGTTTAGAAGAATAGGGTGTTTGAAATTATGCTAAAGACTACAAGGGTGCCATTTGAATGTTTCAAAGGAGTTTGACAAAAGTTTTACTGGATCAGCTACAAAGGTGCGAATGTTAAATATCACAGTAACACCAGACAGTATCTTAGCAGCAATAGGAATCCTCAGAGGAGGGGAAAAATGGTTTAAAGGCATCAAGTTCACCATGTGAGACTACAAAGAATTCATCAAGCTAGAGCATGGTGAAATTGATCTCACAAATTCTATCCCAAGGAGCTACATGAAAGATAGCTACTCAATGCTACTGATGATCATTGAGAAGTAATTCACATCTGAAGGGAGCTTTCGCATGGTATACTCCTACCACCTTGAGCTTATGCTACATTTTGTGGGTAAGAGGTCTCTTGACTTACCCTTTTACTTATACAGAAGTTTAGGTAAAATTTCAGATAAGGTTCATGTTAAAACACAAGGAAATGAAACCTCTCTATTTCATCATGGTTTGATTAAGTTGTTGGTTTTAGAGGAGTTGAAGAGATTATGTAAAGATTGGAAATCCTTTCTATTCATCAGTTCTTTTGAAATAGATGATATCACTCCTAAAAGAGTTCCCAAACCTAGAGATGTTTCATCACCTACATTGGCAGAGAAAGTTGAACCAGTGAGCATAGGGACAGAGCATCTGCAGAATATTGACACACCCAAAGCTACACCTGTAAAATAGAAGTCAACAGTTAGCAAACATACCAACAAGAGAGTTACAAGGAGCCAAACAGTGGCTTAAGGGTAACTTAGAGGACATCTTGCATGCCATTGATATTGAAGAAACTCCAATTTTCCAAGCTGAAGACATAGATGAGGGAGGAAGGAAGCTTAAGAAAGGAAAAACAGCTAAGAAGTTATAATTTGCAGCTAATGATGTTGTTTCATGTTTCAAGCTAGAAAAATAATGACAAGACGTGCAAGAAAGGTCTTATAAATCATCAAAGAGGCTTAGAAGGTCAGTGAAACTACTCAGCCACCATCAAGCATCATAGACCTCTCCTCACTTGCAAAAGAAGAATTAGTCATCAAAAAAAAGAAGGGAAAAGAGGAAATCACTGAAAAGACAGAAGTCAAAGTCCTTAAGGAGCAATTGAAGGATGTAAGTGAAGAGATATCGGTCTTGAGGAAAGAGGCAAAAAATCATAGAGCTGAAAGAGTGTAGTTTGAGCAAATGCAGAATATTTGGGAGGGTCAAGTCACAAGTTTCTCAAAGACGTTGGACAATACAAAAAAATTGATAAAGTGACTTAGCCACTAAGAAGAGAGGTAAATCACTTTAAAAAGCTAAACCTACACTTACAATCCAAGAATAGGACACTCAAAGACCAAGTCAAAGATGTTCAAGAACAATTGGAATTGGTTCATGAAGAGTTGGAAAAGAAAGGTTTAAAGATGAATATGGTTGAGGAGCCCATAGCTCAACTGATCATAAATGAGGAGGAAACACCACAGGAGCCATAAGATGAGATTGAATATACTTTAGAGGGTTAAATACATGCAAAAAATCAAGGTTTTTCACCTGGAGGTCATTTTGTGAAGAAAATTTTATAATAGGAAATTTATGTGTTTTTACACAATGTCTTAGTGTTTCCTAGGCTTAAAGTGAGGAAAACACTACGAAAAAACCTGTAGCATCCTTTTTTCCTCTAAATTCACTTTTCTTAGTTTCAATGAGGGATATTCATGGTGGTGATGTTTCATGACTTGATTGACATCATGGAACAACAAAGGAGAGAAATTATTGGGTGCAGAAGCCACTGTTTCAATGCTACCAAAACTCGCTATGAAATCGTCCTGTTTTCGTAGCGAGTAATTGTTAAAAATTTTGGAGCATATTTATGGAATTTGTGGATATTTGGACTCCTCCAAGATATCAAGGGATCTTATCATCAAATACTTATGAATCGAAGGGAGTGCTATGAAGAAAAATCATGAGCCAAAGAAGATTTGAAAATAAGGGTCAAGCATTCCTAAAAAGTAGGGTTATGCTCCACAAGTCTAGGAGGGTTTTAAATATGTAAAGTGGTAATCTATAAAGTGTCCTTTGAGCATGTGATTCTTATTTTCTAACTTTCTTGTAACTCTTTCATAAGATAAGGTAGTGTTAGGTAATAAATAGGAGTTAAAGTCCTATTAGGAGATGTTTTCTTTAAAGTGTAGTTGTCAACTTTCTGTTAGAAGTCATGTATATCAATTATGTGATGTGTCATAGGAGAATTTGATGTTCTAGCCACCATGCATATTATCCTTATTGTAAATAAGGTTTATTTAAAGAAAAAGAACCGAAGTAGTTAGGGGTTGGAAACTTTTTGCACAAAATTGGTTCTTTTATGTATTTGACTTATATTAGTAATACAGAGTGACTTTCTTCTTGACAAACCTGAGATTCTCATGAGTTTTTTTAATGTCTTATTGTTATATATCTTTATGTTTTACCACTTGCAGTAGATTTCATCTCTATTACTCATAATTCATAAGTTTATTCTCTGACTTCCTTTAGTGATGAAATAATTCTATTATCCTATGTTTTATGTGTGAATTGCCTCTCTTAAAGACATCTATTTGCCTCAGCTTCCATGTCAAGAAAAATTTCCACTGAAACTACTGATTCTTGACTCCATAAGCCCAATGGTAGAAAGCTTGCATTATTTTCAACCTGCAAACATAAAAAACAACTTACATTTCCCATATAGTTAGCCATCTAGTATATCATTATTTAATATCATAAATCCCCCTTCAGAGAGCCCTTTCAAACTAAAGAGGCTAAGCTTCAGTTAGAAGTTGTTTGAAATAGTTACACAGACTTTTTTGATAAGCAACCAATGAAGTGCAATATTTTGATAACAGAATGTATAGTGAGGATTAATTGTGTAATTATGTTCTCTAGATGTTAAAACATTGAAATCATCCATTTCTCCAAATCTCCAAAGATTGATGGAAAATCATTCCATGGTATTTGATACTCCCAAAGGTTTCCCACCTTTTCATGATCATGATCATGTTATTCACTTAGTTTAAGGAAGTGTTATTCCAAACATTAGACCTTGTAGATATCCGTATGCCCAAAATTTTGAAATTGAATGTATGGTTGCAAAAATGCTAGATTCAGGTGTAATTCAACCTAGAGAAAGTTCGTTCTCTTGTCAAATATTATTGGTACACAAGAATGATGGATCATGGCATATGTGTCCAAATTATAGAGAGCTCAATAAGCTCACTATTAAATATAAATTTTCCATCCTTGTCATTGATGAATAGTTGGATGAATTACATGGAGAAATTTACTTCACCAAGATAAATCTTTGTTCCATATATCATCAAATTATAATGAATACATAGGAAATACCATAAACAAAAATAATAACTCATGAAGGTCATTATGAATTTTAGGTCATGCTTTTTGGCCTTACCAATGCACTTTCCACATTTCAAGGTTTGATGAATTCCACCTTAAAACCCTTTCTTAGAAAGTTTATGTTAGTATTTTTTGATGATATAATAATTTAAAACAAGTATTGGGAAGTTCATGTTCAACATCTTGACAAGGTGATTCATCTATTGGAGGAGAAACAATTGTATGCAAAACCATATAAATGTTTCTTTTGGGTTCATGAGGCGGAAAATTTGGGTCATATTGTATCTAATAAGTGTGTTAAGGTAAACCCTCACAAAATTAAATCCATCAAGGAATGAAAAAAACCCACAAACCTAAATCATATTCAAGGATTTATCAGTTTGATAAGGTATTATAGCAATTTTTTAAAGAATTATGGGAAAATTGCAACACCTCTAACATCATTACTGAAGAAAGATGCATTTTTTTGGAAAATGGAAGCAACTAAGACCTTTGAACATATTAAAGAGGAAATATTCCAAGAAACCATCTTATCTACACCAGATTTCACAAAAACATTTTTTGTGGAATGTGATGCTTCATGAAATGGAATTTTTATTGTTTTAATGCAAGAAGGAATAAGAATTGCTTTTGAAAGTTTTCCAATGAAGGGAAAGTATTTACACAAACCTATTTATGAGAATGAAATGTTGGCAATACTACATGTGTAATATTCCCAATTTTCCATCAGTTAATTGGAATATTAGAGTTCTTACTTTTATTGCTTAGTTAAGCAAATAAAAGGGTGGAGGGACCCATAAACCCCATAGATGAATAGAATCCAATGTTGTTGTGTGAATTTGGGGTAATTAGATAGTACATCAGCATTATGGAATAGTGGAGCAACTTATTAATTAAGAAGGAGTGGAGATCATGCAACATTAATAAGTAAGGTCATGGAGATAATGGAGGAGTCAAAGTAATATCATGGAGGAATAAAAGTAATATCATAGATAAATAATGATAAATTGATGGAGGGAGTGTTGCATTAAAACCACACATGATGGAGGAGTGGAAATTAAATGCATATATCATGGATATCATGGAGAGACAACACGGTATTCATGGGGACTACTGGCCACATGTGAAATGTAGTTATGAAGTGGGCCAAGGCTGGGGAAGGCTCACATCCATATAAGGAAGATGAGGGAAGCAAATAAAATCAGTATGGAATTTGATATTGTATTTTCATTTGACATTATTTTCACGCTTAAATATTTTAGCTAAGTTTGTTGTGTTGTTTAGCACATGGGTGTTTCCGAGCGGGAATCCCACCCTTACCCATGTGGGACTTCGAGTGCCTACTCTGGGAAGGTCTGTTTGAATAGAAAATCATCATCCGACATCGGCACCACATCCCAACCCTCTCTGAAACACATATAGATTCATGAATTACGCATTCTTGTCTTAGGGTTTGAGAGGAGGAGGTAGTTCTCATCATTTCAGCTAAGGAACTGGTGGAGGGATCATCCCATTCATATTTTTCTTCATTTCAGTCTACCAAGATCATCATTGCTACATTTGGCATTAGGCCATCATTTCTACACCTCCATGTAACAACAGTTCCTTTAGGAATTGCGGAGTTCAGTTAGGCAGATCTAAGGGAGGAAGGAAGTTCCAAGTATTTCAGCTTGGAATCCTATGAGGGGTCTTTCCCTCACTTTGCAGAGATAATCTCCATCCGTTTTGAGCTATACTTCATCACCTAGCATCAGGATACAACTTCATCCCTCTTGAAAACGTAGTTCATTCCAACAGTTGTGTACTGTGCATCTGCAACTTGAGCAGAGGAAGGAGGAGATAGATCTCAAGCTTCTAGCATGGAGATCAAGAGAAGGGGGAATCCATTCATATATTGAGTTGATTAGGTTTTTTTTCAGCTGATAGATCATTCTTTCAGCCCCATATCAGTAGTTGTATTTATGGAGTGCGCAACTCAGCCAACAGGGGTGTAGTGTGCAACCCAAAAAGGGCCGAAAATCCAAAGTTAAAATCTGGCCAAACCATTTCTAATTTTTTCTCATTTTTTTGAGTAGAATCCATGGTTAAAATCCCAGATCATTCCGAGCACTCTAGAATCCTCTCACACATAGATCTTCTTCACAGTAGCAATAGTTTCCAGCAGCAGCAATAGTAGAAACACACATTTCCAGTGCTTGGTTTCTTTGGTGTAATTTATCCATCTTGTGGCTTCAGTGCATTCATTTTTGGAGCACTGTGTACTTAAATTGTTGTTGATAATTAATGATATTATTTAGTTTTTTTATGCTCATTTTTATAATTTCTTAATGTTGCAGCATATTTCTGGCATTTTCCAGATTTTTGCTATATCCCTGTTTTACTTTATTTGGAATGTTGTAAATTTTCTATATTCCTGTATTTTCCATTTTGGAATATTATGACATGCTCTGAAGAAATGGTTCACTTTCCTAATGAGAAGACACTTCAAGGTAAAAAGAGACCATGATATTCTTAAATACCTTTTAGAAAAAACATTATCTTTAGAAGAGAAGAAAAAATGTATCACAAAAACATTGGGTTATGACTTTGAAATCATATACAAAAAAGAAAGAAAAATGTTATTAGAGATGCACTCTTAAGAAGGGATGAGGATGTGGAAGAATTTATTTTTGACATTTATATTATCCATCCTCACTGGATAACTAAAGCAAGGGATTAATGGAAGAATAGCGAAGAGATATGGACACTCATTCAAAATTTGGAATAAGATCCTAGTGCATATGATACATTTATCTAGAAAAATGATTCATTATGGTACAAAGGTCACTTATTTTTATGCAAGAAATCCCAACTCAAACAAAATATTCTAATGGAATTGTACATCTCTCTTGTAGGAGGACACTCGAAATTTTTAAAAAACATACCGCAAGGTCGAGAAGAAATGTTTTTTGTATGGCCTTAAATTAGATATTCAAATGTTTGTGGAAGAATGTTTGGTTTTCCAACAAAATGAAGTTGATAAAATTAAGACCTCGGGTTTGGTACAACCTTTAGCCATTCCAATTCAACATTTGGAGGAGGTCTCAATGGATTTTATCACAAGTTTACCCAACTACAAAGATAAGAGTGTCATCATCGTCGTAATTGATAGACTTACCAAGTATGCACACATTTTTGAACTATCTCATCCTTTCAAAGTGAGTAGAATTGCTACTATATTTATTGAAATAGTTAAAAATTTACATGGAAACCCAAATAATATTGTAAGTGACATATATCCCATCGTCACTGGAAATTCTTGGACATAAATATTTTCTTGTCTTGGTACTCAATTAGCTCATATATTATCTTATCATCCTCGACCTAATGGGAAAACTCAGATAGTGAACAAAATTTTTGAAGGATATCTTCATTGCTTTGTATCTGATAGAAAAACATAATGGCTCAAGTGGTTACCTCTAGATGAATAGTCGTATAATACTTTATTCCATACTATAGCAAAAGTGACCCCATTTATGACACTTTATGGATATTATCCACCATCCTTCGGGCTTTACTTAAGAGAAAATTCTAAGGTTCAAGTAGTGGAAGATCACATCAAGCATCAAGAACAAGTTCTCAAACTCTTCAAGGATAACTTGACTCTGGAACATGATATAATGAAACAACATGAAGATCAAATTCACAATGAAGAAATTTTTGATGTAGGAGATTAGGTACTTTTACTGCTACAACCATACAAACAAATTCCCCTTGACCATGATAAGAAGGATAATGAATTATCACTCAATTAATATGATCCTTACAAAGTGTTGCAAAAGGTTGCTATTATGGAATCCAAATTGGAGTTTTATGCATCTTATCGAGTACATCTATTTTTACATGCTCCATTCTTAAAGAAGGCAATAAATGACAAGCTTCTCATTAATACAATATTTCAAAAACTTTATTACGAAGAAGAAACGTATTAGAGCCTGAAACAGTCATGGAAACAAGAACCCGACAGCTACAGAATCGATCTATTTCGGAGTATGTCATTAAGTGAAAAAACTTACCCATTGAATATTCCACATGGGAGGATGTGATACAGAAACATCCACAACAACTCAAGTGTTGAGGACAACACTTTCTTGAGGAAGGAACATGTTAGGTACCTATAATACTAAGTGTATCCCCCATAATGTTAAATTTGTGCACAATAGAAGCCAACTATTTCTATTTTTGTGCCCTTACATTATTATTGTTATGTAGGCCCTAATTATATTGCGACCCTTTAGAATCCTAAATATACCAAGGAGGTATTTTCATTTGTATCATTCAATAATTTTTCATTTATGTGATGTAAAAGGAGATTTCCCCCTCAAAAACGCTTATTTTAAAGTTGTTGATCTCTCTCTCTCTCTCTCTCTCTCTCTCTCTCTCTCTATATATATAGATATATATATATATATATATATATATTTAAAGATATAGTTATATAATAATGCATGTTTCCTTGTGTTATATTATGGAAGGTTGGAGCCCTAGCAGGATGAGTGTAGGTACAAGTGTGTGTGTGTGTGAGCCACTGTACAATGTTTTCTAAGCCTATGTGGTCAATGGAAGGTTGAATGGAATAATATATTATCTTGGTGCTCATTATGTAGTTGATAAACCACCTAGATAGGGAATTCTTGGTAACTTTGGTGTTTTTTGAGTAGCTGATTAACCACCTGGAAAGTGGAAATCATACCCTTATGGTACTTTCTATTCAAAAAAAGCTAATAAAGGACCTAGAAATTTAATTCCATCTCCTGATATTATAAAATACCCCACATGAACCTTGGTTGAATCCCTGTGAATGAACTCAGAGAAAGGAGTGAGTAATTGTGGTGCTTACTGCTAAAAAACATGTAATTAACCACCTTAGTGCCTAATGTAAGTAAATCTAATGAACCACCTAGGTTCTTGTTTTTCGGGGGGTGTTGATAAACATCCTAGATAATGAGTTTCATATTTTGAGTGTTTAACCAGGCCTTTGTTCTGAATTCCTAATGAGCTTATAAGCTTTCCTTATAGAGTTGCATTAAAGGGGATATGTGGATAAAGGATAATTCAAGGAGGGCTTGATTAGGTCAATATGAGCTAGATGGACAAGGAATTCATTACTATGAAAATGGCTTAAGGGAATTTCCATTAACTAAAAAATTTTCTTGGTTGATATATTTTATTTATTAAAATAATATGAATGTGTGAATGGTAAGAAAAATTAAATGGTACTCGCTATGTTTTGGATGATACATTAAGGTTTCCTAATGAATTCAATGTTAGGTGGAATGTTCATATGGAAAGTCTAAAATATTGATCTCTTTTTGTTATCTACCAAATGAAAGAAAGTAGTGTACTTATGCGTATGCTTATCAAACATGTTGTGTGAATAATTGGAAATAAGAGAGCATGGAATTTTAATTTTAATTATATATGTATGAATAACATGGAATATGTGAACATGACAAGATGTATATGCACATGTTTTCATGCATGATTGAAAGCATTGTTTGAATGCGTAAATTGGATATATAGCGCAAATTCCCTTTATGAATATTTAATTGAAACTTATGGTTAAGTAGATAAAATGATAGAGTTATGACTAATATGTGATGTTGACATCATTTTAGGTGATATTGAATGTTGCAACATCAAGTATGCTAAGAAGTCAATTGAACTCATTGATAATATATTATCTAAGAATGCATGTGATGGTAGCCAAGTAAGTTTGGGAAGTATAAATAAAACATAGAAAGGTAAATTAATTGGGTAGGAATTCCTTTAGATTGAATTTAATATTGTTGTAATTATGGCAAGTTGGATTTTTTTTAACTCGTAATTGCTTCATGCTTTGATGATGTGACTTTCATTGAGTGTTTTGTGTGTTATATTTTGTATTTTTGTTGTTGCATGATGTTTATATTATTGATTTTTTTATTTTAGGTGCTTGATAGCATTTAGAAGAAGTACTAAATCCATGAAGTTGAGTTGATTGAAAGAAGGCATAATTGGGTGAGTGATAGAACTGCCACAAGCTCGCTTCGTCATCCACACACATTGTTGCAAACTTGCCAAAGTCTCATCATGGCACTACCATAGGATTGCACTTATATGCCTAAAAAACTACTTGTAGGTGAAGAAACAAAAAAACATAGAGTTTACCAACGATTTGCCCAAGTTGTTTGGAATTAATGAAAATTGTGGTCTACTCTCCAAAAAATAATGGCATGAGGTAAAATTATTGATATGGTCATATAATTAATGGTGAATGGGATATTCACAAATTATTGATTTTATTTGGTCCTCCTTGAATTGATTAGGTCACATTTAATCACCAAATCATAGTGGAATGTAATTGTTGCATAACTATAATTCGAATTGGTGCCTTGTCAATGAATTAAATCATGGTATCATGGACTACTGAATAGTAAAAATAGAGCACTTAGTGGTTAATAAATACTACTACATGAGGTGGTGGTAGTAGAGGATTCAATGTGATTAGATCCCAAATTATTACTAAATTTGTATGTTCAAAGATTCAGTGGAAAATATGATGCTACAAAAGTTGGTAAAAATGAGATTTGATTGCTAGTTATAAATATGCTAATGTGATAATGCAATGCATGTTTTACTGAACATGTTTGAAGTCTGGAATGAGTCATTATGGTGTGGTGAGCTCTCAAGAAAAATAATTATTTATATGAGGTTGTTTTATGTGTTGTTTGTTGAAGGCACTGTCCCGTATCTCAATGTAACATTCAACAGACTGAATGGTAATCCATCTAACAAAATAATGCACCAATGGATTGTAGAAGTTCATCTTAGACGATTGAGTGTATATACTTGAGTTTTGTTACATTCACCAAGTTGATATTAATTTTAAGAAATGATGTTGTGATGAAGGGCTAGGCGCCTAGTGTAATGAATTAAGAAATGGAGTAAATATAAGTCTCTTGACAAGTTTGTGATGCAAATATCAAGTTTCTTGTTGAGTCTAGAATAGAATATGCCTTATGTTATTGCTACTAATAAATGTAAGGGATAAGTGTATGTGGTAGAGTGCCCTGTCTATTGTTATTGATTCCAATATTAATTCATGTATATTTTTAATCAAGGGGAACTCCTCCTTGGCTTGCAATCCTTGTCTCCCCTTAGAGAAAGGATACTCTTAAGGCACACAACATCATAACATAGCTCTCTCACTAATTATGACTCATGTTTCTCATATTAATAGTGTCAGATTATACAGGCCTTTTGCACTCTCCGGGAGGATGTATCTGGACATATAGGGGATTGAGAAGTTAGGAACATTCAAAATTAATTTACCCATTTCCAACTCATGGAAAATTTGTTTAAAATGCATCCAGAAATTCCTAATTTAATTTTCCCTTGAATTAAATTAGGAGAAAATCAAAATTCCACATCACAAGACAACTTCAATGAGTTAACTAAGTTGTTTTCACTCATTTAGCTTAATTAATTTGATTTTAGGGTTGAACTTGAGATGTGTAGGAGCCTAGGTTGAGCTAATTTTAGTTCTCACAATTTAATTCAATTAAATTGAGTAAAGGTGAGTTAAACTAGTTCCAATTGTTGGAGGAACTAGTGGGAGGTATAACAGTGAGGTGTAACTTTAATGTTTAACTAGTTAACTAATTAATCAACCTAAATTAACTCATGCATGCATGAAATTTGAGTTACCCAGTTGAGATTGGAGTTTAACAGAACTATACTATCAATTGTAGAAGTTTCTATAGAATTTTTTAGAAATTTTATACCGATGGATTCAATATAATCTTGTGATTTTCTAAAACAAGATATTGAATCATTCTGCAATATTTGTGAAATACAAAACATGGTCGCTCAATCACATGCAGGTTAGAGAAATAAGTAAATAATTCGCAAAACACAAGATGTTCTTGGGGAAATCAACTGCTCAAAACCCTGCTATCATATATTGTATAAAGTTAAGGAATCATGAAACAATACAATTCTTAATCTCTCATGAGATTCTCCAGTACTCTGCCAATTGTCTCCCGATAATCTAGGAAAACTAGACAAACACATAGCCAATTATCAACCTTCCTTCAACCTACCTTTCTCACGCAATTCCTAAAGAATTAGGCTCCTATTAAATATAAAAATTAGCCTTCCTTGATTATGCAATCCATCATGGCATCCTCATGAATTTATAATTGCACTCGACCAATTCTATAAAAATACAACTGATAGTTGTGTTCCCTTTAACCTCTATCTCAACTAGGTCTTCCTCATAACGAACATGCATGAAACTATTAATAGTGAATCCTTAGTTATTTTATTGATCACTACTTATGAATTAAATATAATTTAATGCACTGAACCTCTCACTTATTCATCACTCAGTGAGAACTAGTTAAACGGATTTTATCTCAATTAATTGAGTTAACTGATTACATGTCCACCCACCAGTGCATTAACTAAAACTGGACCCCCAAAATATTAGGATCACTTTACATGCCTCATCTTATACCCTCAACTCGAATTTCTTGAGATAACTCTTTCATCATGACTTAGTTAACTGATACAAGTTGTTATGAGATGAAATTACAATTTATTTTCGAATTTATTTAAGGGAAAAATAAATTAGACACCCACATTCCTTGCCAGTGTGTAACTAAAATTCCTCACCGGTGTGTAATTGAATTTCCTCACCAATGTGCATCATAAATACCTCACTAGTGTGCGACATAATTTCCTCACCAATGTGTGTGTAATTATTGTCCTTTATGGTTGCCAATTTAACTGTTTCTTGTTGTAAATTTCAACACTCCCTCTCAACAAGGAAGGAATTCAATCTATCTCGATATGGTACATGTTTAGTCAATTTAGTGTTCCTAAATTTCTTCCATTAATTATCAACCAGGGCTTGTAACTTTGATGAAGTGTAGTGCACTATATGTGCCTAAGTGACCTTTTCCTTACTTCGTTGTTTTGATTTTTTTCTTATTGTTTTGGGGATTTCGTGTTTTTAGTCCTTAGTGTGTTGTCCTAGTTTGAAAAGTGAGAATAAATATAATTGAAAAGGAAGAAAAGGAATTGTTATGAAACTAAGTTAATTTGATATGAAAGAAGGCAAAGTTTTAAGTTCTAAGACCTAGTTCTTGACAAGAGATAAAGCAAGTAATTTCAATTAGTGAGTAAACCTAATCCATGGATCTATGACTCAATTGAGATTTGAAA
Organism: Pinus albicaulis; assembly: GCA_034641835.2. Lineage (NCBI taxonomy): Eukaryota > Viridiplantae > Streptophyta > Pinopsida > Pinales > Pinaceae > Pinus > Pinus albicaulis. The sequence goes on from CM076580.1 coordinate 431,999,178, forward strand.
AATGAAAGCAGGGAAATATGGAAACTATTGTACTTCATACTGTTTCAACATACAATTATTAGGTCAAAGCCCTATGAGATGAAATCAATTGTTTTTACTTTAGTTGTTGAAATCTAAAATAGAAAGAATGCAATTGAAATTTCTCTAAGATACTTTAATTAGTCCATCTACCCAATATGTGGAGAGTGACCCCCTTGAGGTAATGTATCTAAGAAATCATTGCATCTGTCTAAACTAAGGAATTACAATAACTCAAACACTGCATGGAATCTAATCATGTAATCATCCTTGCAAAGTTTATTCAAATTAGTCTCTGTCGGGATGAACTTTGAAAGATTGTTTTGTTGCAATGAAGTGAGGATCTTCTATCTACAACTAATTAAGTGAATAATTGACTCATCAAGACTCATCCAATTATGATGCTTGTGACCCCTTGGTATGGCTTTTGGATAAACCAATTACACCCTTAATTCTTAGCAACAAAATAATAGGAAATGAAATCTATTCAACCACTACACTCAAAAAGCATTTATCCATTCAATATAAGATTTGGTAAATAGGAAAAATGGACTTCATAAATGCTTAGTCAAACATAGTAATTGACAACTTTTTTGAGAGATGAAATCAATAAAATAGGCAACCATGTTTTTCAACACTTCAACTTTTATTCCAATACTGAAGACAAAGTTACCAATCTCCTTGAAAACATTTTGGAAGGCCAATCTACATAGTTTCATTTAACCATTGAAAATTGGTAATTAAGCATGAATAAGAAAAATATAGAATTGAAGCAAATTTACCTAGAAAGCATAAAAAACCTCCTTAGGCAGCAAGGGACCTCTGCTACCAAGTTGGTGAACTTCTTAACTCCTTAAAAGTGTGATGAAAACAGCATCCGGGAATTGATCTTCTTGATTAAAAACAATTTTTTTATGAAACATAGTATCTTACTGTAATTCTAAACTTGTGCTACAAAAGACTTAGCTTTCTTGGTTCTACAGAACCTTTATTTATAGGTAAATTGCATAACTAACTATGATTAAAGATAGCTACAGGTGTATCTTCGAATTACAATAAAATTGGGACTCTTAGGACTCATGATTTTTTGCGAAGAAAATCAAGAGTCCTAATTGTTGTGTGAAACGATCTCTTAACTTTGATCTTTGACCATCGGATTAGGCCTCTTTATTTTTCAATCTGGTCCTTGTGGATAGGAATAAATCCATGTAGGAAGAATTATGAAACTACCCATGTGGACCTTTCCTTCAATGGACACTTGTAACATATTCAACCACAAAAGTAGCTATGAAAAATCCAGTCAGCTGTGGAACATCTACATTCTGTAGCTATTCAGCACAAAATTATTAAAATAGAAAAAACCATGAAAATACAATATGTTAATCAATTGCATGTATCCTTGGGACAATACTAAACATTATTCATTGATTGGGGCTTATGAATTGATGAAAGAGAGGTGAAATGAGATGAGAAATTTGTAAATAAAAGAAAAATTCAAGGGTTCAACATACCCCCACTGCAAAACTATTGCATGTCCTCTTGGAATTTACCAAAATTTCAAGTTCCTTTTCCTTACTTCATGTGCTCTGATACTTCAGCCGAAACATCCAGCCTTATTCTTTTGTTTCTTTTGTAATTCAGTGTCATCCTTGGCTTTTTCATGAGTAATTTAAACCTGAGGTTTATGAGTATTACGTTCAACCTCTTGTTCTTCTTCGTGTTTTCCTTATGTAGTATCCCTAGCTATAGAATAGAGTTTTCATTCATTGCATTTTTCAATTTAACCTGCTCTTTCAAAGTCTCATTTTTATTCTTAGTGTGCCTATTCAATATCTCCAACTCATACTTATATTGCTTGAGGGTTTATATTGGATGCTCTTTTGGATTAATAGGTATCTCTTAATTCTTTGAGGCATTTCTTTCCAAGGATTCTACATAATCATAGATTTGTTGCTCGACTGGGTCTATACCAGGGGATCTCCTACTAGGGCCTTCTTCAAAATGATGTAGAGGAGAGTTTTGAGGACTGAATGTAGAAGAACTGTTAACTGGTGTTTGAACTGGGGTTGCTTCATCTTCTATATTTATAAATTCTTCCTTCTTTATCAATGTATTTTTCATCATTCCTCGGAGTCTATAACTCCTTCTCAGCTTTGGTGGATTCGCATCCTCTTCATCAATATCCTCACTTGTCTTCTTTTCTTTTCCTTTGGCCCTAATTTTCTTTCTAATTTCTATTAACTTCTCATAAATTAGCTCTTCATCTTCTTCCTGTGGTGGAGTGTCATGTTTGTTAATAACCATGTCATTTTTTCTTCTTCTGCTTCTCCTAACGTTCTCTTCTTTAGGTGGTGATTCTTCTTGTTGTTGAAAATGATTTCTTACAAGAAATAATTCCCACTTGTCCCCTATGGTCTTTAGATAGAATTCAATTATTATTTTTACTACACCATGATGATATAGAGTGGTTTCTAAAATTTGAACTCTCTTTTGGACATTGGAAGCCATTCTCTTTAAACTATTGAGTAAAAAGAAAGGTAAATTTATCTCACCATCTTCTAGGAAATTCATTAATAGCCTGATATGGTAAACATACATAGTCCCAAATATCCCTTCACATGTTTTAAATTTTTGCAAAATTAGCAGCATGTTTCTCCACTTAATTTTCAAAGCAGTGCTTGGAATTCCTTTTCTAAATATTGAAACATCCATACCTCGATTTTTCAGTATCTCCTTCCAAGACTCATTATGAAATTCCTTGTTTTTGAACCAGCGTTCTCCTTGCCTTGGGAGTCCTGTTGCCTCAACCAAAAATGACTCTATTATTTTGAATTTGATGTCTCCAATCTCTACTTTTGCTCCATCAAAATATTTGGAAAAATGATTTTGTAATCTCCTTATGGAAGCCATCAATTTTTTCTATAAAATTCGACCATACTGCTTGCTGAAGTAGCTCCCTAACTTGTGGATACCCCTCCAGATATTTGACTCATACAGGCTCTGTTCTAACAATTAAACCCATTCTTCACCTATGAAGAGTATATTCCCCTTCAGAATTACTCTTCTATGCTTGAAGATAGATTTCCTGCAAAGTCTAATGATTTACCCTCAAAATTATCTCTCTGTGTTTTGAAGATGGACTAGCTGCAGAATGACGCTTAACCCTCAGAATTACTTCTATGTTCTTAGAGATGGATTGGCTACAAAGTGTAATGGAGGTGAATTAATGATGGAGGTAATTAAGCTATGGATGAAAATGAAGTGGCTACGGATTTGATGGAGAATTTATGATGAACTTGTGGGGAAATAAGTGAATGATACGATATTAAGGAGACCTGGACTAATAGGTTATGTTTGTGATTATGATCGTTACTCATTAATCAAGGTTTTAATGAGGACCGTTGTGTAATGTTGGATAAGGGATATGGCCAATATATGTTAATCAATTCGACTGATATGTTTTTTAGGAAACATATGATTATACATATTGTATCTATTTCATGTTTTAACTTTTTGCTATTAAAATAATTTTCACAATTTACCTTAGAACTTTTACCTTGTTAATTGTTTGTGCTTGATGTTGTTGCTTTTGTCCTCCCTTTTTTTTGTGGCATGGTGGTCTTTTAGAACATATTCCCATGGTCCCTTCTTGCAATCACCTTTTCTTTACTTTTTGGAGTAGGTTGCAGACTCAGATTAGCTATAGAATAGAATCAGCTTCAGAATGTGAACAGCTGTAGAATGTACCTAGCTGCAGAATATGACCTGGCAAGAGAATATGAAGTATGGATATGGAATGTGAATTTGCAGTGAGATGGAATATGAATATGGAGTGAAATGAATTTTTCAATTTGTGTTTTGCAATCATGAAAATTTAACTATAGAAAGAAAAATGAAAGTATAGGATGTCAGAAAGTTATGCTTTTCACCCTATACTTATGCATAACTATGCCAATCATTGATTGGTTTTCATACTTATATTTTTATTTTTATTTATTATTATATATATATATATATATATATGAGAACTGATAGAAAAATAAAAGTTAAGTTAGTGAAGAAGAAGAATTCTTCTTCACTAACTCCATATCAATGTTATCCTAAAATTTTCTAACAAAATATTCCCTTGAAAGTGGCTTATGATATACTTTTAGCCTATGACCATTTAGAAGAAGATATACCTTTCTTCATCTATTGTTTTGATCTTTACTACTCCATGTTCAAAGACTTTCTCAATCTCATATGGTCCAAGCCAATTCCCTTGAAAATCCTTGAATTTTGATTCAAGCAAGAGTGCCCGGTCCCCTTCTTGAAACATTTTCTCTTTGATATACTCGTCATGCCATTTAGTCCTTTGTTGTTGGAATATGTTGGTTCTTTGGACTGCATCTTGTCTGATTTCATCTACTTCATTATTTTTTTCTAGTCTATGCTTCTGTGATTCTGTCAAATCAAGTTCCAGTTGGACTGCCATCTTGAAGGTTTGGATCTGAAATTCTATGGGGAGCAGGCCTTGTTTCCGGTAAACAAGTTCATAAGGAGTATGTCTTGTTGTGTTTATCCGTGTAGTTCTATAGGCCCATAGGGCTTCAGGAAGCCTTTCTTCCCATTCTCTTCTATGCAGATGAATAGCCTTTGTGAGAATTCCTTCAATCACCTTGTTGGTAGATTCAACCTAACAATTTGCTTCTAGATGGTAAGGGGTAGACTTCCTATGCTTGATTTTGTAATTTTCTACCCTCTTTTGCACCAGCTTTGATGTAAATTGAGATCCTTGATTTGTTACAATTTCTCGTGGAACACCATGATGAGTGAATATATCCTCAAAAATAAAATTGACTACAGATGATTCATTAGCAAAAGGTAATGCTTTAGCCTCTACCCATTAGTGACATAATTAGTGCATACCATAATATACTTATTTTGTTTAGATGGAGGATTAATAGGTCCAAAAAAATCCAAAGCCCATTTTTCAAAAGGTTTAATATGTACCTAAGGTTGTAATGGCATTTCATTTGAAGGAGTTGGTTTCCCTACCCTTTAACAACTGTCACACCTTTTGACATATTATTTACTATCTTTGAAGATGGATGGCCAATAATATCCTAAATGAAGGATTTCATAGGTTGTCCTCTTGTTATAAAAATTTCCAGCACAGGGTTCATCATGACATGCCTTAAGAAATTCAGGCATCTCATCTTCTTGAACACATCTTCTGATAATAAGATCTGGACTTATCTTGTACAATTCATTAGTAATCTATGAAAACTTTGCACTTGTTTGAATGATTTTTCTTTTCTCTCTAACATTCATACTCAAAGTTAATTTCCCTGTAACTAACTAATTGGAAATATCTACAAACCAAGGGGTTCGAGTAGTTATTGCAAAGAGATATTCATCAGGAAATTTATCTTCAACTATAGTGTTGTCTTTAATATTTTGGATTCTAGATAGGAAATCAACAACTGTATTTTGTTTTCCAGGCCTATCTAGAATAGTGATGTTAAATTCTTGTAGGAGAAATAAACATCATGTAACTCTACCATTTGTAACAAATTTATTCATTAAATACCTAATTGTAGAGTGATCTGTGTGAATAAAGGTTTTATAGCCTATTATGTAATGTCTGAATTTATTGATAGCATGAACAACAACTAAGAATTAGTTTTCAGTTACAGTATAATTCAACTCTAGAGGAGTCAAATTTTTACTTGTATAATAGATGGCATAAGGGATCAGGTATTTTTATTCTAACACAGCTCCTAGAGCCGTGTCTGAAGCATGTGTGGATATATGAAAAGGTAGTTTCCAGTTAGGCCCTCTTAAAATGGGTGCTTCAGAGATTTTTGATTTCAGGGTTTCAAATGCTAGCTAGAAGTCAGAATTCCATTTCAATTCACAATTCTTGGTGAGTAATTTGAAGAGTGGGGATGCTATCTTGGTGAAATTTTCTATGAATCTCCTGCAATACCCTGTAAATCCTAGAAAAATTCTAACATCTTTCTGGAAACTTGGAACTAATAGTCTAGAGATGACTTCAAATTTTGATTCATCTACTCTAATTCCATCTCCTGAGATGTGATGTCCTTAAAAAATCCCTTCAGTAAACATCATGAAAAAATTCTCATGACTTAGTAAAAGGTTTGCTTCTTTACACCTTTTTATAATTTTTTCCAAGTTTTCTAAAGCTTCTTCAAATGAATTACCATAGACAGTAAAGTCATCCATGTATACTTCTACACAATCATGTATTAGATCAGAAAATATTCCTAGTACTTCCCTTTGAAATGATGTAGGTGCATTGCATAGTCCAAAAGGTAGTACTCGATAGGCATAATTTCCCCAAGGACAGGTGAATGTGGTTTTATCTTGATCTTCAGGTGCAACTTGGATTTGATTGTAACCACTGAAACCATCTAGAAATGAAAAATAATTTTTTCCTGCTAATGTATTTAACACTTGGTCTATAAAAGGTAAGGGAAAATGATCTTTAAGAATAGCTTTATTCAATTCTCGCTAATCAATGCATAGCTTGAACTTACCATTTTTCTTGGGTACAATCACCAAAGGAGAAACCCATTGACTATTTGAAATAGGATAGATAAAGTTGATATTCAATAATTTCTGCAATTCTTCTTTGACAATTTTCCGAAGATTTGGATTCATCCTTCTTTGAGGTTTTTTGATAGGTTTACAACTTTCCTCTATGTAGATGTGATGAATGCAAGTCTTAGGACTATTCCCTTTCATGTCAGTGTATTCCCATGCATATGCAGATGAATGTTTTTGTAATGTTTTGACTAGCTCTTCTTGTTGTAATTTTTCTAGGTTTTTGTTAATGTTCAAGGTTTTTCCTAGAAATATTTCAATTGTAGAGTTGCCAAATTCTTCCATAGAGTAAAGAGACAACTGCCTAGATGATAAAAATTCAACATCAAATCTTTCTTGAAACTGATCATGTCCACATTTTGGAGATGATTCATAATTTTCTAGAGTATTCAAGATTTGATTATCTTCACTAATGTTTGAAATAGTGAAGAGAGGTTGTATGTTTTCTTCATCATCAATCCATTATTTGTCATCTATTTCTGTGATTGTTCTTGTTGGAGGATACAAGGTGAATTTCTTAGTTGAATTACCATCCAATATGTACAGATCAATAGATCTACAGCTAATGAAAGCATCAGTTGTAGCCAACCAAGGTCTTCCTAGTATAATAGGATGTCCTCCTAGGTCATTTTTAGGAGTTAAAATCATAAAGTCAGCAGGATACTCCCAAGAATCTAGGGACACTGAAATATCTTCTAACACACCATCTAGTTTGATTACAAAGCTATCTGCTAACTGTAGTAATGTGGGTGTATAAAGAAGATTAGGAAATTTAATTTTTTCCATGTTTTTCTTACTCATGATGTTTATTGTTGCTCCTAAATCAATTAATGTGTTTGGGATTTCAATTCCATTGATATGAGTTTTGACAACTGGACTTCCAGGATCTGGATATATTTTTGAATGGTAATACTTCCCATCATTATGTCATCTATTTGTCCTACCAGTTGAATTTTATTTATTTCCTTTATTTTTCTACCTGGTTTCTTCATACTCAACTCCTTTATTGTTTTAGCTAAGATTGGGATTTCCTTGATGGCTTGTAACAATGGAATTTTAATGCAAACATTTCTCAATTCATCTAGGAAATCATAGTTAGGAAACATAATATGTTTTTCTACACCCTTATAAATTTGTAATCTTTTAGGAAAAGGTGGTGTAGAAGTATATGTTGATGGTTGATCTAACATAGGTGTTGAATTCATTGGTTCTTTGTGTTTTTCTTTTTCAATGTTTTGGTTTTTAAGGGATATGATTTCTTCAAAAAAATTATTAACTTGTAGAGAATCTTCCTCAGAATTTTCTTGTTCTTGTATTACTACAGAAGGTTTCTTTTTTTCAATTACCCTTCCAGATCTAAGTTGGACATCATTAAGATCTAGAGGAGTAATTAAATAAGTTGGAAATTGTTGACCTTCTATCATATAGTTATTCTGAGGGTTTTTATTGTTGGGGTTTGGTATTAGCTGGGCATGTAACTGATTTGGTTTTTGAGGGAATGGTAGTGGAAGTGGTGGATTTAAATTTTGAGATTGAGGTTGTGGATTTTGTTGGGAAGGATAATTTGGATAAGATGGATAGGATGGATAGGATGGTGGATACTAATAATACTGAGAGAATCTTCCATATGGATTTTTCATCCCTTGATCCCAAGGGCTAGATTGATTTTGAAAATGAGGCCAAGGTTGCTGCCAAGAACTTCAATTTGGTGGGGGTTAATTATACATTTTTCTATTAAACCCTTAAGTTTGAGGCCCCTGCCAAGGTCTTCTAGAGACAAAACAAAGAGATTTTGTAGGATTTGTAGTTGTTTCTTCTTGAAAGATAGCCTTAATACTAGGGATTGAGGGACAACTCTTGGTCTCATGGTTCTCTGAACAAATCACACAAGTCTCTATTACTTCTGCATCAAGAGGACATTCTCTTAAGGCATGATTCTTTCTGCACTTGGAACAGAAGATTGCTGAGGCATCAATATCAGCTTTCTGCTTTTTTTGTAGCTTAAGGGTGTCTATTTGTTCACTAATACTCACTAGAATGTCAATTTTGAACTCATCAAGCATATTTCCAATTCTGCCCTACTTATTATTCTAGTTGCAGATTTGTTTACCCTAGCAAGAGCAGGGTCTCTTGGTCCTTTAAAAAAATTTTAGTTTCCTCTTGAGAGATTAAACATAGTTCCTCAATATTAGCTAATGGAAGTTGAGATATGTCTCCCTTCCCCATTATGTTAAGGATATCTATCCATTCATCTCTAATTGTTTTCAACAAAAGAGCTTTTAGAGTGTCTTGTTCTAGATTTTGCATTTTTTCTCTCTTGATGTTGTAGTTGAATCTTTCAAGTAAATCTTCCAAATTTTCATCCTCCTTTTGCATCATTTTAAACATGTCTTCTTTATGGTTAACATGTATACAATAGTACAAATAAATTTGTAGAAATTTTCTCCTCATATCATTCCATGACCCAATAGAAGTAGTGATTAGACTCATGAACCATTTTAGGGCTGCTCCTTTCAATGTTGAAGGAAACAATTTGAGTTTTTGAGCATCTTGTAGATAGTGATAATTTCTGCACAAAAATTCAAATGCAAATAAAAATTTCTTAGGGTCTTCACTTTCCAATCCATGAAAGTTTGGAAGAACAGAAGGTGAGATATTTTTCATGGTAGCATTTGTTTCTTCATCTACTATGGGGAATCAAAAGGAAATTTAAACTCCCCTTATACCTCTACCTCCTTCTGCATTTCTCTTACCTCTTCCTCTATCTCCTCCTCTACCTCTACCTCCTCCAAATATGAATTTTTCTCCATTGAGGATTTCTCCTTCTCCTTCCCCTCCTTCTCCTCTTCCTTCCATGATAGATTCTTCAGAACTAATATAAGGTTCAGCCTGGAGGAATAACTGTTCTTCTGGTTCTTCTATCAATGGTATGTTGAAGAAAGGTTCTTCCTCTTCCTCTTCACTAGGGATTTCTAGTTCTTCTACTGGAATATATTCCCCTATAGAAGTGAAGAGTTTTATTCCCTTTGTTGGAGTTCTAGGATCTTCTTCTTCCAAGATCGCCTCAGTGGATGAAGTGGGAGACCCTCCTAACTGAATATCTGATCTTAAAACTTTAGGACGCCTATGACCAGTATAGTATGGGATATGAGTTTGAGAGGAAGGTGTACTACTTCTTGGCCAAGGTGGAGTGAGTGGTATTGCAGGGATTAAGCTTCTGTCTCTTACAAATCTACCCCTAGAGTCTCTTTCTCTACACATATCATTTTTTTTGGGATGTAATAAATAAGGTACCTAGTTACACTTCCTCGGCAACAACGCCAAAACTTTTAGTCAATTTAGTGTTCCTAAATTTCTTCCATTAATTATCAACCAGGGCTTGTAACTTTGATGAATTGTAGTGCACTATATGTGCCTAAGTAACGTTTTCCTTATTTCGTTGTTCTTATGTTTTTCTTGTTGTTTTGGTGGTTTTGTGTTTTTCGTCCTTAGTGTGTTGTCCTAGTTTTAAAAGTGAGAATAAATCTAACTGAAAAGGAAGAAAAGGAAGTGTTATGAAACTAAGTTAATTTTCTATGAAAGAAGCCAAGGTTTTAAGTTCTAAGACCTAGTTCTTGAAAAGAGATAAAGAAAGTACTTTCAATTAGTGAGTAAACCTAATCCATGGATCTATGACTCAATTGAGATTTGAAAAATGAAATCAGGGAAATATGAAACTATTGTACTTTAGATTGTTTCAACATTCAATGATTAGGGAAAAGCCCTATGAGATGAAATCAAAATTTTTGAACTTTAGTTGTTGAAATCCAAAACAGAAAGAATGCAATTGAAATTTATGTAAGATTCTTTAATTACTCCATCTACCCAAAATGTGGAGAGTGACCCCCTTGAGGTAATGTATCTAATAAATCATTGCATCTATCTAAACTAAGGAATTACAATAACTCAAACACTGCATGGAATATAATCATGTAATCATACTTGCAAAGTATATTCAAATTATTCTCTATGAGGATGACCTTTGAATGATTGTTTTGTTGCAATGAAGTGAGGATCTTCTATCTACAACTAATTAAGTGAGTAATTGACTCATCAAGACTCATCCAATTCGGAAGCTTGTGACCCCTTGGTATGGATTTTGGATAAACCAACTACACCCTTAATTCTTAGCAAGAAAATAATAGGAAATGAAATCTATTCAATCACTGCACTCATAAAGCATTTAACCATTCAATATAAGATTTGGTAAATGAAAAAATCGACTTCATAACTGCTTAGTTAAACACAGTAATTGACAACTATTTTGAAAGATGAAAGCAATAAACTAGGCAACCATGCTTTTCAACACTTCAACTTTTATTCCAATACTGAAGACAGAGTTAGCAATCTCATTGAAAACATTTTGGAAGGCCAATCTACACAGTTGCATTTAACTATTGAAAATTGGAAACTAAGCATGAATAGGAAAAGTACATAATTGAAGCAAATTTAACTAGAAATCATAAAGAACCTCCTTAGGTAGCAGGGGCCCTATGCTACCAAGTTGGTGAACTCCTTAACTCCTTAAAAGTCTGATCAAAACAACATCTAGGAACTGATCTTCTTGACTAAAAACAGAGCTTTTATGAAACAGAGTATCTTACTATAATTATAAACTTGTGCTACAAAAGGCTTAGCTTTCTCGGTTCTACAGAACCTTTATTTATAAGTAAATTGCATAAATAACTATGAATAAAGATAGCTACAGGTGTATCTTCGAATTGCAATCAAACTGAGACTCTTAGGACCCATGATTTGTTGCAGAGAAAATCAAGAGTCCTAATTGTTGTGTGAAACGGTCTCTTAACTTTGATCTTCGACCATCGAATTAGGCCTCTTTATTTGTCAATATGGTCCTTGTGGATAGGAATAAATCCATGTAGGAAGGATTCTTAAACTACCCATGTGGAACTTTCCTTCAATGGACACCTGTAACATATTCAACCACAAAAGTAGCTACGAAATATCCAGTCAGCTACGGAATGTGTGCATTCTGTAGCTATTCTCTACAAAAATATTAAAATAGCAAAAACCATGAAAATACAATATGTTAATCAATTGCATGTATCCTTGGGACAATCGTAAACATTCTTCATTGATTGGGGCTTATGAATTGATGAAATATTGGTGAAATGAGATGAGAAAATTGTAAAGAAAAGGGAAATTCTAGGGTTCAACAGTACCTTTGGAATGTTCTGCATGCAACACTTCTCTAGTGTTGTTTTCATTTGTAAATCCTTAAACTGAATAGCCTCTAAATAATTGAATCAATATAATGCATCTGTTAGCAGAGTCTTATGACTGTTGCTATCTACTGCACCTATCTACTGGAATCTTTGCGTTGTTGATGACATCTGCATCCATGCCCTCTACACTGCTTCAAACTCTGATATACACTCTAGTATCCAGCCTCTGTCACTCTGATTTATTTCACTTGACATCTGACTTCATCAATCCAACTGATCCTTCCTGCTACTATTGTACTTTAGGCTCCTCGTATCTAGGTTCTATCCACGAGACACGACATCTCAATGGACCCTGACCAAATTTCTTCTTGGGATTATATTTTCACATCGCCCCACCTCTCACTTTGAGGTATAGCTGCAAGTACTCCCTCTACCCATCTTGTTCGAAATTTACCCCTCCTGAAGGTCTCTGATTGAGTGGAATCTTCCACTGATTCTCCTTTCTGCTTCTCCAATTATGGTTGTTCCACAACCTTCTGAGACTTCTTTTGAGGTTGCATGTTGAGGGATAATTTCTCCCTCTCAACCACCAAGTCATTAACCACTGATTTCTCCTCAAAGATTTTCATGCATCCTCGACCTCAAGAGCATACAATTTATTGAATATTACATCGATTTATTTCACGCATCACGTGGCTATGTGTTTAAGGAAAATATTTACTTTTCTAAACATCATGTCATAACCACGTTCTTCCAATACCACTGAGGAGACAAGATTCTTCCTTAGGCCTAGAGCATGAAAAACATCTTCCAATCTGAGAGGGGAGCCAGACTCCCTATGAAAGGTAACTATACATATGTCGGTCACATTATACCTCCCATCAAATCCAAACTCTATGTTCTGTTGCAGGTCCTTCTCCTCCAAGTCACTGAAGAGATATTTATTCCCCATTATATGAAATGAGGCAACGCTGTCTAGATACCACATTCATCCCATTACAGTGTTAGCCATGCATGCAATGAGATTAAAATGAAGGTCGAACGGTGATGTTAGTGCTTCACCCGCTATAATGATAGAGTTCTTTTTTATTTCCTTCTTCTTTGGACAATTTGAGGCATAGTGCCCATGCTTGTGACAATGAAAACACTTGATACTGGACAAGTCTCTCTTATTCACTTTTCCTTGGGATTTATTTCCCTTGGATTTCTTTCCTTTTTCAACTAATGCACAATATTATTATTTTTTGGTGTTGGAGGTCTTGTCTCTGGTGCTCCATCGTATCTCTTCTATTACCAAGTCGGACCACAAATTCTCTGAGTTTGATAACTTCTCCCTCCCATTTACAGAGTCCTCGTAACTATGCCAACCCTTTGGAAGGCCTGGAGGTGCTAGGCTCACCAAATAATCATTGGATACTGTCACACCAACACCTTCAAGATTATCTCTACATTGAGTGAACTTCGCCAAGTATGTTGGTACCATCTCATACTCCTCCATATCGATCTTCTGAGACTATACTTCACCACCAACTTCCTATAGTCACGTTTATTCTATAACATATCTATGAAGGCCTTCCACGTAGCATCTGGATTTTCCTTCCCCTGGAGACTCGAGACAATATGATCTTGAGCTCCCTCTAACAATATCTTTCTCGCATTTTCTACCTTCTTCTACCATCCAACAAGAAGTTGGGCATTTGCTGCTGTGGGCTTGGGAATATCAGTATCTATGAATTCCTTCAACCCATTGTCCTCCAAAAATGCCTACATCTTGTCCTTCCATGAAATATAACTTGAATTTCCCTCGAGTGCATATTCGAGTCTTAGGCCATTGAAAGACATCTTGATCTGTTGTTGGATCCTAAAGAATAAATCTACAAATTTGAACCTATTCAAGACAAACCCAATTTCTTATTTTCTAATGTGATTCCTGGCGCTCTGATACCATGTATAAATTTATATAAATTATATACCAATGGATTCAATCTGATCTTGTGATGTACTAAAACAAGATACTGAATCCTTCTACAATATTTGAGGAATAAAAAACATGATCACTCAATCACATGCAAGTAAGAGAAAGAAGTAAACCAATCACACAACACAATATTTTATTGGGGAAATCAACTTCTCAAACCCTCATTATCATATATGGTATAAATTCAAGTAATCATGAAGCAATACAATGCTTAATCTCTCATGAGATTCTCTAGTACTCTGCCAATTGTCTCTCGTTGATCTGGGAACAATTGGACAAACACATAGCCAATTCTCAGCCTTCCTTCATCATACCTTCCTCATACAATTCCTAAAGAATTAGGCCCCTATTTAATAGGAAAATCATGCTTCCTTTTTTTCACCATCCATCATGGCATCATCATGAGTTTATAATTGCACTTAGTCAATTCTCTAAAAATACAACTAATAGTTATGTTTCCTTTAACCTCTGCCTCAAATGGATCTTCCTCAAAACTGACATGCATGCAACTATTAATAGTGAATCATCAGTTATCTAATTGATAACTAGTTATGAATTAAATCTAATTTAATTCACTGGACGTCTCACCAATTCATCACTTAGTTAGAACTAGTGAAACTAATTTTAACTCAATTAATTGAGTTAACTTATTACACTTGCACCTGACTAGTGCATTAAATGCAACTGGACTCCAAAAATATTAGGATCACTCTACATGTCTCATATTAGACCATAAACTTGAATTTCTTGACCTAACTAATTCATCATGACTTATTTAACTGATAAAAGTTGAAATGAGATGAAATTACAATTTATTGTCCAATGTATTTAAGGGAAAAATAAATTAGACACCCACATCCGTCACTAGTGTGTAATTGAAATTCCTCACTAGTGTGTAAATAAAATTCCTCAGTGGTGTGTAACTGAAGTTCCTCACAAGTGTGTAACTAAATATCCTCACCAATGTGCATCAGAAATCTCTCACCAGTGTGCAACAAAATTTTCTCACCAATATGTGTGTAATTTTTGTCCTTACTAGTTGTCAATTTCACTATTTCTTGTTGCAAATTTCAATAGTTTCCAAGTTGTACAGGTGGTGCAGGAAACCAAAGAAGGGATTAATGGAATTGTACAATTATAAATGAGAAATTTCCCTAATTGTAAGGGATAATTACTCATCAAACATCACAAGGAAATAGGAGGTTGGAGTCTACAAAATCTAGCTAAGTGTTTTCCAAAGTCAGTCAGTCATGTAGAGGATAGAAGATACTTATGCAGGTTGTGCTCAAGCTTTAGAAATCATATTGTATTCATCCATATTCTTTGATTAATGCAATAAAGGTATGAATGGGTTTTTAGGAGTTGATTTCCAGTAGATAAATCTTTTTTTATGTGTGTTGAATCATGGTGCATGTTTTTGATGTGTTCTTGATCGTGAATTTTCTTCTATATATGAGAAGAGTAGATTTGATTCTTATGTTTTAGTACACTACGTTTAAATTTTCGAATCTACAATTAGTTTCTATATGGTATCGGAGAAGGATTCATAGTATAAAAGATGATTTGAAGTTGTCTTTACAAGAGGAACGAGTTTGCACGATATATTATTCAGAGTAAGTAGGATGGAATTCTATGGTCTAAGACTTGAGTATGCCCTTGAGGGTAGCTAAAATTATATTTCTTGGAAGGAGAACATGGAGGAAGTCTTGGAAGATAATGGGCTGAAGAATTCATTGATAATTATATCTTGAGACCAGCATATGTTGCTCAGAATCTAGCAGATTGGAAGAAGAGTGTATCCAAGGTGAGAAGGATCATATTGGAGGGAGTACGAGACCATATTGTGTCTAATATCCATGGGAGGTTAATTTTTTATGCAATGTTGAAACCATTGACAAATTTGTTCCAGAAAAATAGTGACCACAAAAAGCTTGCACTCAAGGTAAAGATTCAGAATATCAAGATGCAGAAGGGTGACACAATACCATAGTACATGAGTAGGTTCACATAATGTCATGATGAACTTGGGATTGTTGGTGTTATTATTGTAGAGTTAGCACAAATACTAGGGTTTAATAAATGGGAGGGAGAAGCTACCAAATTAGGAGAGATTGTGGTATGATTTGATCTAGGAGGAGTTTAGGAAGAACACCAGAGACAAGGCCTCATCCAAGGGAAAGGAAGAAGAAAATTTTGCTTTGGTTGGAAATTCAAAGAAAGCGAAAGGGAAGAAATCCCAATCCAAAGGAGATTTTAGTCAAGGGGGCAAGAAGAAAGACTTTTACAAAATCATGTTCTTTCAATGTCATAATTCTGGACATCATTCCACGAAGTTTCCACACAAGAAGGAAGTCAATAATACCTCAATATGGGTGGCATATGAAGCTCTAGCTTCACAATTCGAGATTTATTTTACCCTCATTTGAAGCATGTCAAGCATAGTGATGGGTAGTGTGTGACATTTGGATAGTGGTGCCTCATTTCATATGACAGGAAACTGATAATTTTTCAGTGAATTGGAGGAGAAATACCTCCAAATTCACATAGATATGAGATATTATTAGAGGTATAGCGTGATCGAAATCGATACAATTAATTTTCAGAGGGATTTTGGCTCCCCTCTCAAGATCAAGGAGGTGATGTTTGTTCCGAGTCTAGAGAATAATTTGGTTTCCATCATGGTGTTGGAAGACTATATATAGGATGTGATATTCAAAAAACCAAGGCATTCCTAAGGCACATCTCCATAGGAGAAGTGAAGAATATCGGGGTTCGGTTGAAGAACTTTGTACGTTGGATGTGGAAGACAATGTTGCTTTGAGAAAAAAGGATAAGAACGTGAAGAGCTGAGATGTTGGTGAATTATGGCATAGAATAATTTTCCATTTGAATCATGGGTCTTTGAAGATCATGTAGTATATTACATCATTCCTCCCTAATGGAGCACTAGAGCAAAGAAATGCACGCAAAGGGTGTACCTTGGGGAAGTGCACAAAAGACACCTTCAATGATCGGGATAGTAGGGTGCATGATGTCCTTCAAATGATCTACTATGATTTATGTGGACCCTTCTCAATAGCATCCATGACCAAGCATAGGTATTATGCTATATTTTTTGATGATTTCTCATGTAAGAGCTAGATTTTCTTCATACAAAATAAAGAACAAACATTCCCCAAACTTGTTGAATTTGAAGAACTTGTTGAGAAAGAAATTGGCATGAGAGTGAAGGCTCTCATGAGCGATAATGGTGGTTAATATGTGTCGAATCAGTTTAAAAATTTATTTGAAAAGGAATGCATTCGATAGGAGTTGACAACACCCCATAACCCACAACAAAATGGGGTGGCTGACAGGAAGAAAAAAGTATTGCGGGAGTTGTAGAGGTGATGTTGCATGATGAGGGCCTACCTATACACTTGTGGGTCAAATCATGTAACACAATAGTATATGTGTAGAGCATGAGTCCTCCTCAGATTCTCGGGATGATTACACAAAAGAAACTCTTTCAGGGAAGAAACCAGATGTGTCACACTTCAAGATATTTGGATCATCAATTTACTATCATGCTTCCAATGAATCAAGAAAAAAAATTGAGATTACAATAGAGTTGGGAATATTTGTGGGGTGCATTGATACCCATCACCATTATCTACTGCACTTTCCAACTATTATGAGGACAATTGTTCGTATATATGTGAATTTTGATGAGGAGAAGGAAATTAGGTGTTCCCTTGAGAGGGAGCTTCAGTTGCATTCAGATGAGGAGATTTTGGCTCCAAAGGAAGAACCTAGGGATATTATGGAGAAGCCACAAGCATAGAACTAGAGAGTATAGAAAATGACTCATGTAGAGACATACAAATAATGAAGGAAGACCAATAAGGAAGCTAACATATTATTGCATGATGATATAGATAATATGGGAGCACCCACGTCATAATGTATGCAAAGGAGGTCACTATATTGGTACACAACATACATCGCTTTGATGAGTGAGCTAGTAAAGACAAAACCATCCTCATTCGAGGATTAAATGTATAAACCAATGTGCGTTGATGCTATGGTAGAGGAATATGATTTCATAGCCAGAGGAAAAGTCAGTGGTGGGATCAATATGGATATACAAGGTGAAGCAAGAAATAGAGGCAAGCATGGAGAAAAACAAGGCCATATTTTTTGCCAAGGGGTTCTCTCAAGTGGAGGGAATTGAATATGAGGATAACTTTGCTCCAGTATCAATGTACTCTTCTATTAGATCAATTCTATCACTTGCAGTGTAGATGGGATGGAAGATTCATTAGATGGATGTGAGGATAACATTAATCAAAGGAGTGATTGAGGAGGAGGTGTACATTTAACAACTAGAAGGATTTAATACCTTCGACAAAGGGTGACATGTGTGTAGACTCAAGCGAGCATTATATGGACTGAAATAATCACCCTGTGTTTGGTACACCAGGATCGAAAGATGTTTCACCAGGTTGGGCTTCACCAAAATTGAAGCAGATGCAAACCTTTACCGTATTGTTGTTGAAGGTAATTTTTATATTATAGTACTATATGTGGATGATTTTATTTTAACCACCGATGACAAGTTGATAAAATATTGCAATAGGATATTTCAAGAGAATTCGAGATGAAGGACATGGGACTCATGCATTATTTCCTCAGTTTAGAAGTATGGAAATAAAATGGAGAATCATTTGTCTATCAGGGCAAGTACTTCAATGATATACTGAAGAAGTTTCATATGGGGAGTATAAAACCCATGGACACTCCTCTATTAGGTATTTGGTGGAAAGAGGGTGGCACTCCAAGTGAGGAAGTGAAGGATACTCTTCATAGGATGCTTATGGGTTCACTCATGTACTTGGTGAACACATGACCAAACGTTTTATGTAGTTAACCATCTTATTCAAGCAGTGGCTAAGACATTCGAACTATATTGGAAGGTATAAAAACATGTGTTGATATACTTGATAGGTAGTACTCAGTTTGGACTTTGGTGCAGATGGATAAAGGGAGTGAGTATATAAAGCTTCATAAATGTAGATTGGGCAGGGATTCCATTAGACCGAAAGAGAACATCAAGAGGAATTTTTAGTGTTGGTTCAACAACATTTTCTTGGTACAACAAGAAGCAGAGATCAATTGCACTCACCTCACCAGAAGCAGAGTACATGGCGTCTAGTCAAGCAACATGTGAGGCTATTTTTACTAGGAAGATTATTTTTGTGTTGTTTGGTTAGATGATGGATCCTATTGTGATTTAATGTGACAATAATAGTTGTATATAACTCTCCGAGAATCCCATTTTTCATGATTGATCCAAGCATATCGACATATAGGGTCACCATCTATGAGATTTTGTGCAGAGGTGGATCATGTTGTTGGAATATATTCCTACAGAGGAACATGATGCAAATATTTTCACAAGGATTTGTCGAGAGGAAAATTCAAGTTCCTTACAGGCAATATGGGGGTATCTGGAAATGCCTTTGTTGCTGAGAGGGGGTATTTGAAATGAAACGAGAAATTCCTAATTTAATTTTCCCTTGAATTGAATTAGGAGAAAGTCCAAATTCCACATCAGAAGACAACTTGAATGAGTTAACTGAGTTTTTATCACTTAGTTAGCTTAGTTAATTCTATTTTGAGGCTTAACGTGGGTTATGTACAATGATTCCTAAATTTTAGGAGCCTAGGTTGAGTTACTTTCATTTGTAACAATTTAATTAAGTTAAATTAAGTAAACGTTAGTTAAACTAGTTCCAAATGTTGGAGGAACTATGGGGAGGTCTAGCAGTGCGGTGTAACATCAGTGTTTAACTATTTAACTAGTCATTCAAGGGCATAAATTCGGATAAGGTCTTAATGGAATTTCTCAATTCTCAAT
The DNA here is from genome assembly GCA_034641835.2 of Pinus albicaulis. NCBI lineage: Eukaryota > Viridiplantae > Streptophyta > Pinopsida > Pinales > Pinaceae > Pinus > Pinus albicaulis. The sequence continues at coordinate 432,018,907 of CM076580.1, forward strand.
GAGAAATTTTCGTAATTAATAGGTGAAATTTCTCATGAAAATTTGCAAGGAAATAGGAGATTGGAGACTAGGAAAATTGCCTAAGTGTTGGAAAAGGTCAGTCAGTCATGAAGAGGAAAGAATATAATTGTGCACGTTGTGCTTAATCTTGATAAAGCATATTGTATTCATCCAGATTATTTAATTAATGCTTTACACAGAGGAAGGGGTTTTGAGCAGTTATTTTCCCCTATATAAATATTTATGTATGTGTGTTGAATCATGTTTCATTTTTTTAATATGTGTTCTTGATTGTGAATTTTCTTTCGCATATAAGTAGAGTATATTTGAGTCTTATGATTTAGCACATTACATAAGCAGTTTTGAATCTACAATTAATTTCTACACAAGTAGGCAGAGTTGATCTCTTAGGGAATAACAAAATCTAGAAGTTTCAACAAATACATAGCTAGTAAAAGGTAAGTCTGCATCCAAATACCAAGGTTGAAAACATTGTATGATAGAGTTTGGATGAATTATGTTAGTGTCTCAGGAGTGTCTCGACTACAAAAGATGAAAATTTATGCATCAAGGTCAACAAATCAATTGTCTTTCTTAGTCACTCAACGTGGGTAAAATAGGTTATAACGGATTCCTTCATTAGCTCAAGGTTCTTCAAGATTTCATCACGTTAATCATCTTGGATTTTAAGCAGAACTTTTGTTATGTTTATTTTTCTTTCTATAACCTAAGGATATTTTATACTACATGCTCTTTGGTTTGAGACTCTTTTTTCATAAGTTTGTATTTTTTAATTAATTAAATTGACATATTCACTGTGGCATACCCAATTTTCCATTGATCTCCAAGAAATTAAAACCTTCCTCCTGTAGAGAAAGGCCCACCATTATGTAGAATTAGGATTAGTATATCTTCATGAGACTTAGATGAAATTTAGTGTAGGAGAGTTATTTTTCGTTAAGAGGGGGCATAACAAGTCATACTAGAAATATTAAATGAAAGTACATTGGTAAACATAAACTCACATTTGATGAATCCTCTTGACATTGTACTTGTTCAAATGAGTGCAAACTTTACACAATTTTATTCGTTTTTTTCTCGTCACATGATTGTTGAGAGTGATTCTTTAACCATGTGAGGGAATTTTACCCTATTCATGATATATTTCGATGATTTCTATTGTGATTTTCTCACTACCTTCAATTAGTATGATAGGGTCTAATATTGCAACTTTGACTATGTCTCCATTCTCAATCTAGGTCATATCACTAGCTATTTCTACAACCCTAGAAAAATTCCATACTTTTTCAGTGTGCCTCCCTCTTGTCATATCATATTTAGTTCAAGGGTAAGCCAAAGCCTGCACATTGGAGCCAGGTGTTTCACATCTAGTTCCTCTATTCCTATCATTTATATTTGTAGTATGGGGAAATCTAATTTATGTGGATATTGGTGGCCATCTGACTATTCCACTTGGACCCCAAAAAATTTACTTTAGTTTCCTTAATTATAGAACAATTTACTATTTTTGGCATTTTATTTGTTCCTGAACTTTGAGAGCCATATTAAGACCCTAAACGATGATTTTTTGGAAAATGGGTAATGCCATATATTATCATAGAGGTTTGCCGTTGAAATTTTGTATATCTTGGATAGATATTTCCAATGAGGTATTATATGCTAAACTTACAACCTATGGAAGTTAATGTACCAATTTACCCCAACGGGGCCCACAAACATTTGATGCTTCATCTCCTAGGGTTAGGTTTTTGGATGTTTATAGTTTTCCATTGTTTCCAAATAATATATAGGTATTTGATCCTCATTGTAACATAGTTCATAAGGCATGTAGTTTCCACATCTCTTCTCAGAGATAAGCTACCATCGCTTGAGCTATTTTATTTCCATTTTGCAAGTAAACAATTTTTAGTACTTTGTTCTTAATTAATTGAAGTTTTTCTTTCACTATAACTATGTGTTTTTTTTTATATCTATATTTCATTTCATTCCTTCATAAATCTGGATTAGTGCTATCACAATGTTTTTATCTTTCTTTCTTTCTCTATGCATGCCCCCAACAAGTTCGATGTATAAGGAGTTGGGAATTGAGTTGTTTGAGCCTTTGCAATATTGTCACCACTAACACTGATGACCTCCCATGGCAGAAGAAAACACAGATGAGGGAGTAGGAGATCCTATTAAAGTTTTTCTCAAAGAATCCCTCGAGTAGAAAAGGAACGAGATGATGGAAAAAGTTTCCCAGATCCTTTTATAAATGCCCTCCCATGACGCAACTTCATCCAACAGTCACTTCGGATGTGTCTCTCCCTTCAAGGTACAATTGAAATTTCATATCCCTATATTTAAAGGTAAAATCGATGCATATGTTGTAGATAAATGGTTAAATATACTAGAAGGTTATTTTTTTGTGCATAGTTTCTCTGATAGGGAAAATATTAATTTTTAATTGCTTAAGGCATGCCTCGATGTTGACTAGTGGAAAAATTACTGTGAGAAAAGGGTCAAGGAACACTCTCTATATATATCCTCCCCCTCATGGAATTATTTCTGACACGCTGTCAAGGAACAATATTACCACGAGGGGAGATATGAGGACAAGTACATATAGTGGACCATACTATGACATTAAAGGGACCAAGATGTGTATGAGTTCACAAATATTTTTCATACCCCACACACAAAGTTGGGTATCAAAGAATCTAAGTTACATCTGGTGCTTAAGTCTCGTGACTCTCTGCACAAATAAATTCAAGAAGAAATATAGTTCCTAGACATATCCTTGCTTGGTGTAGCATACAAATATGCTACCAAGATGATTGAATAAATATTAAAAAAAAGAGTGTGAATTTGGATATGAAAATCATAAATAGGGAAGGAGCACCCCCAAACTACATAAAAAATGATAGAGCAAAGGTGGAGAAGCCCAGCAAAATCCATCGAAGCTGCAAGAAAAAAATGGCACCGCGAAGATGAAGGACATATGAAAGTGGTGAGAATTCTACAAGAGCCCCACTTACAACAAAAATGAGTGTCACACCAAGCAGTCATTGACAGTTGAGATAAAAGCTTCAGAGTCTGATGGATGTTATGATTCTAAACCAGGACCTGACAAGGGGAATGATTTTTGGGAATTAGGTTATCGATGCAATACCTAGTGCCACCATTGCAACCACCAATATCCATAAGACTAAGGCCGAATATCCAGAGGAAGGGGAGCATTTCTTTCACTCACAGATGTTGGTTAAGGGTTGTCTGATGCAGTTCATTCGTGATAGTGGGAGACAAAAGAACCTAATTTCAACAAATGTTGTGAATTGGTTGGGACCTTTTACCACACCAAACCCATATTCGTACACCATCGCGTGGCTCCACAAACAACGAGATATATGTGTCATCCAACAGTTCCACCTTCCCTATAACTTCATGCCCTTTAAGAATGAGGTGTTGTGTGACATTTCTCCTATTGAAGTTTATGATGTGTTATTAGGAAAACCATAATTGTGGAAGCATCATGATGTGTGCGAGTCTAGGTCTTGCACTATTATTATTACTTTGGATAACAAATTATATATGATAGTGGAGGTATTCTCGCCTACGGCCATCTATTTGATCTCCCAAACCAGGAAACTTTCTTTCTTTCATATTCTCTCTAAAATTAAGGGGAATACCATGGCCACATCCATGGCCCCTAGGAAGGGTTCCTCCACGCAGCAGAAGGAAGTGGACAATGTCATGCAATAATAAAAGGACATCTTCTCGTCACCCACAGGGATACCATTGCATTGTTTGGTAAAGCATTTGGTCGATCTGAATCACGAAGCACCTGTACCTAATGGGTCGATATATTGTTGCTCCCTTCTTTAAAATTAAGAAATCAAGTGGTAGATCTAGGATTTTCTGCAAAATATGTACATGTGACCAATTTCATCACCTTGTGGGAGCCCAATTGTACTCATATTGAATAAATATGGAACCTGGATGTGTTGCACTAATTATCATCCACTAAAATAAATCATTATTAGGAATAAGTATCCAATCCCATAGATTAATAGCTTTCTTGACCAACTCAAGGGGGAAAAGTATTTCAGCAAGATATATTTCAAGTGTGGCTATCACCAGGTGCCCATAGAACTCACATATGTATGGAAGACTCCCTTCAAATCCAATGAGGGCATTTTTGAGTGGTTGGTCATTCCTTTTGGGTTGAAAAATTCCACTACAATTTCTTTAAGTCTAATGGATGACATTTTGTGGCCCTTCACCAACTCGTTTGTGGTTGTGTATCTAGACAACATCCTCAACATCTAAAAGATTTGGGAAGAGCACCTGCAACATAATTTCCATGTACTTTGAACCCTACAACAACAAAAACTATGTGTTGACATGGAGAAATGCACCTTTGGAATGAGTTAGGTCTAATATCTATGATACATCATTGATGAACACGGAATGCATGTGGATTCAATTAATATCTAAATCATTCACGATTGGCCAACCCTGAACACTGTAACAAAGCTTTGTATTTTTTTAGACCTTTCTAATTTTTATCACAGGTTCGTGTTGGGATTATCTCATATCACTTGGCCTTTGAGTCAAGTTACCAAGGGTAAAGAAAAATGAATTTTTTTCTGGTAAGAGTCCTAATGGAAGGCATTCATTGAGCTAAAGCACTTCCTCTACTCTGCACCAATACTAATATTTCCATACCTACAACAACCATTTAAAATTGAGACATATGCCTCTTAATAAATTTTTTTTCAATTATCACCCAACAAGGGAATCCGATGGCCTATCATAGTGAGAAATTTTATAATATAGTTCATAAATACCCCACCTATGATAAAGAGATGTATTATATCTTTTAGGTGTACCAAAATTAGAAAAAATACATTCTAGGGAAGAAGATGATCATCCATAGAGATTCTCAATGTCTTGAGTCTATATAAACACAAGGGAAGTTGTGAAATGATCTACAACAAATTTTTTCTACATATCTACAAAAATTCCACTTGAACATTAAATACAAGAATGACAACACCAATCATGTTATAGACTGCCTCTGTCAGCCCTTGGTTGCAACCATGACTATTTTTCTCAGCTCTTATGGCCACAGGACATTTGGATGGATACAACTATACAAACATGACCCATAATTTGTCACCGCATACCAGATTCTACTATATGGCAAGCAAGATATATATCTCCACTTCCATGATGCATTATTATGCTACATAGGCCACCTTTATGTTCGTTCAAGTGAGCATTCCAAGATAATTTGGGAGGCACATTATAGTTAGGTCACAAGACACTTTGGCGTGGAGAAAAATTTGGTCATATAACAGAATTAATTTTATTGGCCAAAATCCCTAAAATATGTTGGAAAATATAATATATATGTCACTTCCTGTGCCATTTCTAAGCCAACAATCAAGAGGAAATCCATGTATAATCCTCTTCCTACTTCTAGCTAGCCCTACGAATCTATCTCCACATAATATCTATCAGGCCTCCATTCTATCAATCATGGTAATGATTATGTATTTTTGGTTGTGGAAAATTTTTTAAGATGGCCATATTGGCAGCTTGCAAGAAGAGTATCATCGCTGAGGACACTACCAAAATCTTCTTTAAATGAGGATGGGTACATTTTTTGAACCCCATGGACCATTATATTATATTGGTATAGAAATTTAGAGCCCATTGTGGTCGAGCCCTTTCACATTATTTAACACCAAGCTCACCAAGTCAATTTCATTCCATCCCGAGAGTGATGACGAAACTGAGGTCATCAAAAGGATGATAGTGTAGATACTATGAGTTTACAACTTCAAGCATCCATGAACAAGAGATGGGAGCCTTACTTATGTGAAACATAGTTATAACATATCTCCCCATAACTCGAATGACCACATTCATTTTCAAGTGGGTCTAGGATTTCAACCATTGTGTCTAATCGAAGTCGCCATGCCTAATGAAAATATGCAAACATAATCCACACATGTATAGTCTGAGATTAATAAAGAAACTTAGTTTATTGAATGCATCCAACACATATTACCACAGGTGCAAGACATCTTGGATAAGTTTAATGCCAAGTATAACTAGCAACATGATTAACATCGAGTGCCACACAAGTTTCAAGTGCACGAAAAAATTAGGTTGCATTTGTAGAAATAATAACTTGTCAGAATCCATTGAAAGTTCAAACCACTATGATACCAGCCTTACAACATCACCAAGGCTGTGGGAGACAATCCTTTTAAGCTCAACATTCCCTTATTTTTGGACTGCATTTAGTGTTCAATGTGGACCGCCTTCAGTCATAATTCCCATGATTACTTGACACATTAGACATTGTAGAACAACTAACACCAACAAAGCTAAACCTAGACTGCATGGAATAAGCCACAAATGGTCGGATCATGGACAAGAATATCAATAACACTATCCAACAAAATATCCAATTCTATTGGGTTGTCCAATTTGGCGACCTCCTACACCAAGGCAAGTGGATCAAAAAGGACCAAGTTTAGTAGATGTCTCTCTATCTCATGGAGGCACTCAACACAATGGGGACCATTGCTTCCTAAGGGGGGTTGAATAATCGAGGTTTATATTTGTGGCCACTCGCATATTCCAATTGGGCTCCCACCATTGTTCTTTTATTTTACTTTATTGTAGAAAATTTTACTGTATTTAGAATTTTTTTTGGTCATTAACTTGTGGAGCCGTTTTGAGGCCTTAGACAATTTTTTTTGGAAAACAAGAAGACCTAAATCCTACAGCAAGGGTTTGTATTCAAAATTTCTATTCCTCGGATAGACCTTTCTGACAAGGTATCATACGTGTCAAATCGTATGTGAAAGTTACGACACGGGGAAGTTGATGTACCAATTTACCCCAGCAGGTCCCACACACTTTTGATGCTTCATCTCTTAGGGTTACGTTTTTTGATTTTGAGGGTTTTCCATTGTTTATCAACAATAAATAGACCTGTAAGCCTCATTGTAACACAATTCAAAAGGAATGTAGTCACCACATATATTCTCAAAGATAAGGTACCATCGCGTGAGGTAGTTTATTTCTATTATGCATGTAAATAATTTTCAATACTTTTCTATTAATGAATTGAAGTTCTGTTTTCATTGTAGATCTATGTTTCTATTTATTTCTCCATTTCATTTTGTTCCTTCATAAATTTGGATCAAAATCATCTATGGGGAATCTTACAATAGGAGTCTATACCTATTCCTAGTCATTCTAGGGGTAGTAGTGTTTTCAAAGGATCATTTGATCCTTAGGGCCGAGCTCATTTTGGGGGGGATAACTTATTTTGGTGCAAGGTCCCAAATACTACCAAGGTTCCCATGACTGCTCATACTTATGGCTGTGCTTTCATATTAGGAAGTTATCCTTCTAGTACTCAACAAAATATTTTTAGCAAGCACACCCTTGAGATTTCTTTTGTTGCTACAGGAAACAATTCTCTTACAAGTATGACTAGTCTAGGGGTTCAATAGTATAACCCTAATAATCCCTTTGGTAATATTTATTAATCTAGAAACTACATTATGGGGACACCATAAGTTACATATCAGGTACAATATTTACCTCTTGGCCTATTTAACCAAGATCAAATTCCATCTCTAGCATCAGTTAACTTGCAACATTTGGAGGAACATAGAAATGACACCATCTTCCATCAGTCATGATGGTCATCCATTCCCATTAAACTACCCTCATATATATTTCAATTTTATGGTAAGCTGGGAGAGAACCCTACCACACATATCACCCACATGGGGTTCATCTAATTCTTTGGTGGATAATTGTATTAAGGTACATCTCCTCCATCAAGTATTACATTAAAGATGATAAGCCATCTTACCATGACTATGTGACATTCGAGTGAAAATTTATAGTAACCTTTGAAATAATAGATTATAAATGACCTTGTACCTACCTTTTTGAAGGACACTTCCACTCACATTTCTAATCATATTCACAAGTGGAGTTGATGTAAGAAGTTGGTTCAGACCGAGATTCCTAATTGACTACTAAAAAATTGGTTTACCTAGTCATTATTACCACAAATTTCCAAGGATTTATCTATGTATGGGGTGCCTTCTAAAGAGTAGGATATGTTGTGTACCCAACGTATTGACTGAATCCATTCATAGTAAGGAATTTTCGATGATTTTGTTCCCAATGCTCCTTGACCATCGATCAATCCACCATGTTCAAAATCGAGACCACATGATAAGGTGTTATTTTTTATATCTCCACTCATGTTATAATATAGTTATATACTCAATTGATGCAATTGATTGTTACATCACAAGCCCCTATAACTACACCTAGTTCTCAATAAGAGAATTCCATAAAATATTTTTGAGATTAATATGCAGCTAACCATTGATATATTATACGAAAGACTCCAAGAAGTTAAAACCTATAACTCTAGTTCAATTTTGAACAATTCATATTGAACCCCTAGTTAGCTATTGGGATAAATCATTAGGCTGAGAAGGGTTTCCATTCTATTTGATTGCATTTTGTTCCACATTTGATTAGAGTAACTATGAATGAATAGATATAGAGAAAAAAAGGGGTTCATAGCAACCATACTAGAAATAGAGCTTAGTTAACTCAATAGAGAGTTTCTTTCCCTTTGTACTTACATTATTTCTATAGTAGAGAATAAGAAGTAGATCATTCTTCTAGTTGGGTCTTCTCCTGCAAGAATTTCCTAGAGCATATCTTTGTGTTTGTTGCGGATGGTGTGTAATTAAATTTTTTTTTTCTCTATTTTCTGCATTTTATATATTCCATTTATAAGGAGAAAATTAAGTAATTAATAAATTGTAGAGATTAAAGAAATTTAATCTTCATAGTATAAATTTCATTTATCTCAATTTATTTTAGCAAGTTTGTTGTGATGAATTATCCAATACACAAAGGTATACAGATCAAAAAATGTGTCCAAGCTTCTCTTGGAAGCTTTCACTAAGTGACATATAAAATGGTGGATATGCCAATATATTGGTGAGGTTATATAAGTGTAAGCTATATGATGGATTTGATGTTGTAGTAGGGTACACAATATCAAGGAATATATGTAAATCAATAAGAATAGATATATTTATTTTAGTCTCTATATGCCCATGGAAAGTACTAAATTTGAAATCACGAATCTATCTCATAATTTATATCCATCCTTATATAATATAAAAGATACCACGTTGATTAAGAAATCAAGTGTTAGGAGTTAAGAGATCCATGGATTGTTGAAAATGTAGCCTTTCTTTTGAATTTTTATCAAAATTGTTGTCCTTCATAAATGATAAGTGATTTTTAAATTAATTAGTTTTTTAAATGTTTTGGAATACCTTTAAGAAAAATTCCAAGCCCTTAAAAAGGATAGGAAAGGTTCAGTTTTAATTATTCAACATAGTGAATATCATATAATAAAAGTCCTAGCCTATCCATCAATACCAAATATGCTTCCTAAAATAAGCCCTAATCAAATTTCCTAGAAATTTCAATGTCCTAATTAATGATTTACTTTAAAAACATTTGTTGAATAAATTAGAATAAGATTACTTTTCCATTTTTGAATATATATATATATATATATATATATATATATATATATATATATATATATATATATATAGATAGATAGATAGATAGATAGATAGATAGATAGATAGATAGATAGATAGATAGATAGATAGATAGATAGATATAATATTTAAATCTAATACAAATGGAAAATAAATTTTCTAAATAACCATTTTGGAACCAATGAAGCAAATATAGCTAGATCAATATTTATCACAAAGTCTAGTGCATGTATAACATGGAGAAGAAGATAGAAATTTATTATGAGCTTCATTAATTTTGGATATGGGATAAGAAAATATTTATGTTTGATATTTTTGTTATTTGTTTAGTTTATGAAGTCAATTGCAACTATAACATTGAGAAAAAGATAAAGAGAGCAGACAAATTATTATGAGTTTGATTAGTTTTGGATATGGGATAAGAAAAAAATTATGTTTGATATTTTGGTCATTCTCACTATGTTAGGAAGAAAGTTTATAAAAGATCTTGCACAAAGATAGAGAAAATCAATTTTTTATTTATATAATTTATAATATCAAAATTAAAGGCAATATACTTTATCTCATCCTTCTCCCAATAAACAAGCTTTTATTTTATTAAAGCATAAGTATTACCAAATACCTAATGTATAAGTTAAACAATATGGAAGATAGAAAACAAGACTCTCTCATTGATTCGAATCAGGAAAACATGACATAGGATGCCTAACATTAGATTCATCATTGGGAATAAAAAGAAAAGACCATTGTACATAATAAATGAAGAATATTATGAGAAACTATGATTATAAATTAATATAAAGAAGTAATCAACCATATATTTATTTTTAATAATATAAAAAAAAAAATACACTCTAACATTATTAAAAACAAATCTCATAAAACCATACATCCATAATTTCCATTATATAGCTCTGAAGGTGAAAATTAATCTATATTAAAATGTTGATCGCATTATTTTACACAGATTTGTATTGTGACATTTTAGTGAGATTGTTCATCTAAGGGAATTTATTAGATATACTATTAATTGCTATAATTATAGATATCTTATTAATTACCAATAATTTTTATTTTTTTATTTTATTTATTAAATATGAATGGGATGCCAATTATTATTCCTCGTGTCTCATTAGGGATTATATATGATTTGCTTAATATTTTGTAATTTTTTGCAATTAAATTAAAATTTTAAAAAAAGGTTTAATATTTACATTTAATTTTTTTATAAACATGATCATTTTTAAAATTTTTAAAAATATTATTTCCAATTTTTTATTGGCTAAATAAGACATACTTCCCCTAGTTAGTGGAGAAAGTACTATTTGTGAATAAGTATTATAATATTTCAGAACTCAGGTATTTACATGGAAAGGAGAGATCAAATCTCCAATTAATATTAATATTATGTCCAGAGAATTAAAATATTAAATATGAAATTTAGTGTGCGAAAATTTATTTGTGTAAAAGTTTACTTGTGCGAAGCCTTCACTCTGCAAAAGAACTCTGCACAAGCAATGCTCCACACACTACGGAGGGAAACATTTTCGTCATTGAAGCTGGAAAGAGCGGTGATAAACAATGTCAGTGGCGACAAAAAATGAGCTACTTAGCAGTTCTTCTAAGATTGTGCTGAAAGATGGTTTCATTATTTATTATGTTTGTATTCAAGCGGGGCATATTAATGTGCAGAGCTTTTATGAGGAGTGATAAGGAATTTGTGCGCAACCTGCCGAGGACCCTCAAACTCCAAAATCACCAGGATGCACTGGACCAAATAGTTCCCCAACCTCTCCCCATCCCACGTGCCCAGAATCATCTCCAAGTGCAAGTCGGATGTTGGATTTTCTCTCTAGTTCTTCCCCTGGTCCACCAAGCTTCGCGGATTCTGACACACACTCTACTCATCACCCGAATTCACAAGTTAGGCATCAAGGTTCAGGGGCTGCATTGTATAGGCAGCATAAATCCTCTTCCACTAAATATGATTCCCATGTCTATCTGTCTGACAAAGGGAATGAGTAAAGAGGTGTTCGATGAGGTGTATGGCTCGCGCTCTTTAATGATGGCAATGTTCATACGAAATGGACAGGGATTGATGACCACGTTCTGGCCCTCATCATGCAGGTCCCCCCTTCCAATGACACCTTCGTAGAGGGAGGGGCCACCAAAGACATGGTTGTCAATGGGAAAACTAGATTGTGGGTGCAAATTTATCTACCTTATGCAACTTTGCAAAAAAAAAGAAAACCAAAGACTGGGCGTGGTTCTCCATCTCCACACGGGAGGGTTCTTAATATCCCGCACCGAATGGCGAATGTAATATAACTTGCACACTTAATTCGACTGCCCACTTTCCACTTTTTAGTACCATTTTCTTGTGATTTACTTCTGCCAATAAGTTTTCCATAATTTCTTTGCGGTTTTGGCATTAGAACGTAATGTTTTGGATGTTTCGGTTGTAGAATGCATCCGAGTAACTGAATATGGAACATACAGATAATGAAAACAAGCAATATAAGAGCATATACTAATAACCTAGTTGATGTTTCAGATAGACTCAGCCTGTTGTGCTAATGATCGGCAATAGCAGTGGTAGCCAGATGACCACTTGATGTTTCAGATAGACTCAGACTGTTGTGCTAATGATCGGCAATAGCAGTGGCAGCCGGATGACCTAGAGGAGAGCTAGTTGAATATAAATAGAATTTAAGAGGTGTACAGGTAGGATGTGTTATTCGAAGCTGCGTGAAATGTTTGCGGAGTGCAGAAAAGACCGTTGTGCTGGGGGATGAATGCAGAGGTGGCTTCGAACTCCACATAACGAAAATCGCTGCCACACAACATTCCGTGTACTCTAATACCAACTTCTCAGAAGTTTTTAATGAGAGTAGTTCCTAGTCGAATTTGACATTTCAGTGGTAGTCATGTGATCTAGAGGTTTTGGATTACATACGCACTAGATCATTATGACGCAGTCTTTGGAGAGATTTTCGAGCATCTTCTGCCTAAACAAACACAATCCTTAAATCTGCTCTATAACGAAAGTGTGTCTCAAACCGCTTGCCAAATTTATCATTTACCTTTATTCTAACTTTAATCTGTATAAATATCAATATCGACCCAGACGTGGAATCCTACATTGTTCTTCTCCGCCTCATATTTGGCAGCTTCTGCTTATGAGAAATCGACTCCACCACCCTCTCTACGCTGATGTCAAACGCATCTCAAAATCACCTGTTGTCGACTTCATCATGTAAATGACATGGGGGATCAAACTCACCACCTCATGCATCTCTTTCACTCCCTGAAATCTCAAACCCCTCAGCTAACCAAGAAAGCATAAAAATAATTCGTACAAAAATTGTAGCATTCGTTTTCTCAACCATGTTCCATCTTAGAATGCATTTTTGCAATGTTAGAATTAATGGAGAAAGCTAGACTTAGTTGTTTGTTGTGATAAGGGTAGGATTTAGACTCTAAGATTAGGTCTCAGATCCTATTATCTAGGGAGTGGTTCAAACCACCCTTATAGTGTCCAAGCCTATATGTACGAGGTTCTTCTAAATGAATGTAGTGCATTGTGAGGAGTGCTTGAGCACTCTCCGGGTATTTCACCTCGACAGCCACTTAATTAATAGCATGCTAGTTTTTATCATGGTATCAGAGCCTCAGGTGAAAGCTCGGTAAGTTTGTTGTGACGTTTGTGAGGTTGTTTTTCCATCGAGAGAGTGGTGAACAATTTGTGTTTGGTGTATGCGTGAGTTTGGTTGTGTAGCGTGTTGGTGGTATTCGAGATGGGATCGGTCTCTTCTTTCATTCTAGATGTGATCTGATTAATGGACTCGGGGCTCATCCTTCAAAGCATCTTCATACCATTTTCTAAAAGGTGAGGAAAGGATGAGTTTGATTGGATCCTTGAGAGTCACGAGACCTGTTAGTGTAACTTTTAAAAGGCGAGGAGAGGATTTTTGATCTCACCTTGTTGATTTGACACAGTCTGAGGCTATCACATCCCATGGCTACAATTTTTTGCACGCAACATTATTAAATTCCCTCTCACTGGTCGGATCTTGCGTCTATTACGAATCATCGAGTTCTATAGCTTGGATGTGTCATAAAGCTCAGTGGATAGGCCTATCACTTGGAGAAATCATGTGAGAGTGTTTGTTGGGATATCAGCCCAAGTCTCCATGCGCCTATTAAAAAAAAATCCAGAGCGGCTGGTGAAGTTTGTGATGAGTTGCAGTGGAAGAGGATCGGATTTCCAGTGTTGTGGATCATTTCCAATCAAGACTGGTGATTACATGGCAGTGTGTCCGTAGTCTTATCGACTTGCGAGCTACCTCCTGAGGTAGTGCATGGGGTGAACTAAATTTCAGGTGGAAGCGTGATCAACACGATTTCTAATGGCATAGAGGCGCCCATAAGAGCATACCTGTGAGGAAGGAATGCGTCGAAAATTGTGGATCTGTGGGAGAGGAGCATGCCGCTCAGTTAGTGACTTGCAGAGAGCTACCCCCAGCATGGCCAGCATGGCATATCAGTTACAATGGGGCACCGATGAATGAAGGGCCCGTGAGCTTGTGAATCCCAAGTCGCTCGATCCATGGTTGTGAGCAGATCTGAGAATATATTTGTGCATGAGATCTGAGAGTGGGTCACATGTTATTTAATATTCGATATTGTGATTTGATTTGGTAATACCCAACATTTGGGCATGCATATGGAAGATTCAAATTTCCAAAGATTGGATCGGAGGAGGTGAGCACATTCAGAAAGTTGAAGTCACAGTGTCTAGAGAGTCTGCAGATTAAGAGGCGATCTGGATCGAGAGGTGATTTGAGTGCTTCAGATTGAGGTTGCATTGGTGATTTGCTTTAGAATTGGTTGTGTGGCATAGAGGCCACAGTCTGCACCACAAGGTTCTACAGTTGAATAGGTGCCAAAGGGAGAAGTTTCACGCCTGCGTGGTAATGGGGTTGTTGGAGCTCTTGAGAGGACCGGCTGGAGTCAGAAAGAAATCTGGAAGCGAGATAAGCTCGACTTTTCCAATATGGTTGCACTTTTAGAAATATTTGATATAGATGATATTTTTTCATGCGACTTGGTGGTTTTATTAATGACCACGATTATTAAGAGATACTATATGCTCTGCAACAATGTCTGATTGAAGACTCATGAGTTGTTCTTCAGGAAGGATGTAAAGAGGAACATATTCATTAGGGGAACTTTGAGGTCTAAAATGGGCCTCCTAAGAAAAATGTACAACCAAAATAAACTTTATGAGAACCAATAGAATTGAAGATGATGATGTCAACCATGGGAGATGATTCACCATTTTTGGAGTGAAAAAGTAAAAGGATTAAAATATAATCAAATAATAAAACTACTTTTTCAAGTTGTATTTTCAACTTATCTCCCTAAGGGTTTACTCAAATTTCAAGCGGGAGTACTCATTGGATGCAAAATTTTATTCCTCATCTAAGGAGTACCCATGTTGCATAATCTTGATGGACCCTGGTACACGAAAAATGAGAAATACCTAAAAACACGTGATTGCAATTGAATTTTCATGTATTTCTCATTTTTCCTGTACTAAACTCCATCAAAAGTATGCAACATGGGTACTCCTTAGATGAGAAATTAAATTTTTCATCCAACAAGTATTTCTACTCGAAATTTGAGAAAAACCTTAGGGATATAAGTTCAAAGTATTGGTTAAAAAAGTATGTTTTTATTTTTTCCCTCTAAAATTTGATGATGTAATCAAATCTTATTTTATTATTTACACTATTATTTATTAATTTCCTTACAAGGCCCATTTTAGACCTCAAAATTCCCCTAATGGTTGAAGATAAATTGGATGAGCCACATGAAGCTGCTTGCAAAGACTTGGCAGAAGAAAAAAAAGCTCGAAAGAATTCAAATTATGATGATCTCATGAATGTTTCTTAGTGTGGAGATGTTAGCAACAACAACAAGGAAGAAGCAACAAAATTTGAAAAGGAATTAAAGTTTCTTGAAGTATAGCTTGAAACACCATGTCTTTATGAAGTCAACATAAAAGTGACAACAATGAATGTTGAAGACAACATGGCTGACGTTCATATGTTTGACACTCGATATAGTGAGAGGAAAAATTCTCCTATCAAGCTTGTACCCTCTAAAGTGTTATCAATTACCTGCAGTCAAGATATAAATAACAACAACCTATAATCAAGATTGAGGAGGATAAGATTTCAAGTGTTTAGTATTTGGGGAATAAAACATAAAAAGGAGAATATCTATCACTACCTCATGGCGAGAAAAGTAAATATAAAGCCTCGCCTAGGAATGGACAAGCATGGACTCTCAAGCAAGAAGACTAAAATACAAACTGTGTTACTAAGTTTTTCAGGTACTATTGTAAGCCTAACTGAGGCTAGACCAACACGCATATGCTATTCTTTCGGTTCACTTTCTCCATTAAGGGGGAGTGTTAGAATTAATGGAGAAAGCTAAATTTAGTTCTTTGTTGTGATAAGGATAGGATTGAGACTCTAAGATTAGGTCTCAGATCCTACGATCTAGGGAGTGGTTCAAACCACCCTGTTAGTGTGTAAGCCTATATGTACAAGGTTCCTCTGAGGGAATGTAGTGCATGGTGTGGAGTGCTTGGGAACTCTCAAGGTATCTCACCTAAAGAGCCACTTAATTAATAGAATAGCATTTTTTATCATGCAAAGTACAAGAAACACATGTTTCCATGGCGTCCTATGAATGGGTGGTGGTTTCTTTGACTTCCAACTATTTTGTGGGATCAGTAGTAACAACAATGTCAATAATGTTGGATAATATAATTCCAACCATTTGCTACGTGTCAAAACCATCCATCCAAT
This sequence comes from Pinus albicaulis, assembly GCA_034641835.2. NCBI lineage: Eukaryota > Viridiplantae > Streptophyta > Pinopsida > Pinales > Pinaceae > Pinus > Pinus albicaulis. The sequence goes on from CM076580.1 coordinate 432,035,435, forward strand.
TGTCCTAGTTTATTTTCAGTTAGTCCATATTAGTTTAATCTCACTGTAGCCATTTAATGTTGATTTCTCCAATGTAATCTTATTTTACTCATTATTAATTTTGAGAAGATTAATTCTATGATCCATGTATTTCGTTCTCTAACATGGTATCAGAGCTTAGTGTGCGTAAGTCTCCTTTAGAGTAGCAGAGAATTAGAGTGAGCTTCTGTGGAAGAAGTTTTCGTTGTTTGAGCATTTTGTTATAGGTTGTCTAAGATTGTCCTCGACTTCTTCAAAAATAAGCTTGTATGTGAATTGTTGCCACATGTCATATTTTGTTTTGTTATCTTCATCACCAATTTGATACAACATAAGTTTATAATAAATTTTTTTTTCTTGAAGGCTCCAATACCTGAAAATTTCATTGATTTTTTCATCATCCAAGTTGTCTTCAACATTCATTTATGCAGAGTCTATGCAAATTCTATCAAGAGATGGCGTTGTAATCCATGCTTCAAGGAAATTTAACTCTTCTTCATAATTGTCATGTTTACCTAAACATTGGAAATCAATGGTGTTGGCTTGAGGGGTCCTGACCCAAGTTCGGATTTATTGTGAAACCAACAAACCATCCAACTATAGGCCGTTTCAGCAATGACCTCCTTGTGCAGATCAAAGTATTACTCGAAGCAATATGGGGAGTGCTAGAGCCAAGTTTCCACACCATGAGGAAGGATTTAAGGTGGTGGCCCTAAACATACTTATAATGTACTTCACACATAATATGCTTCATTCACTCACACAGATGCATTTAATCTTAAACAGAAGTAAAGATTCAATAACAAGACAAGTTCATAGTTAATTAGATCAATAACATGTCAAGCGCATAACACATTAAAATTTGTCAAAACAATATTATATATTAGGAGATCCAATAGTTCAATACATTCAGTCTTTGAATATATCCTATCCTTCCACGCACACAGCCAGCGAAGTCCGCACATAGCCAAGACTAGGTCTCTGTCAAGACAACCAACAGGAGCCTTTCCACCCAAAACCCAGACTTAGAACGAAACATTTAAAAAACATTCATCATAAAATATAATATCCCTTTACTTGACTCTAACTATCTATATTTATACTAACTTAGCACATAGATACCATGTTTTGAGACCCATGGCTTTCCCTTAAAATCCGTTACATTGATTAGGGTCTTTGACCTGCCCCAAAAGCCCTTTGACTCTTTCGTGCAGTGTGCACAACAAAACATATACAAAACTTTACCAAAATTGACCGAAGGGAACCCTGCTCTAATAGGCCCCAAACAAAAACTCCTGACTCATCCTGAGTCACTATGGGATGGGCTCTTTCATCTTCGATTTGAGCGCTTCGATAGAGCCCTTCAGTGGAAAGACCACTTCGACACTCTACGTAGCAGCTCCATGTGCTTTCTTCAATAATTTTTCTAATATCGACCCTTCAGCTGCCAAATCAATGTTGCGTTCGGTCTATTGAAGGCTCTTCAGGGAACCATCTAATGTTTGAGACAACTACAGGGCTTCCTCAGCTCATGGCTACATCCTTTCTTCTAAAAGTTGCTCGCGGTGACATAGATCTTCGATCTTCGTTTGAATAGCTTTGTCCTTATCAAGGTGGGAAATTCGTTGTGTTGTGACCAATGTAGCTGTTGCCATCCTAATGTCAGAAAACTATTGTTCCTTCAGGTGCAATTCATTACCAAGCTCCTACACCATTGGGTCATTCTGAACCGAAGTCCAGGCACACATGGCTTCATCTAACAATTGTTCACAATCTGTTACGGTAGCTAATATGCTATCTGTCGCAGCCTTGACATCTACTGCAAGCTGTGCTCTAACTTTTGGAGGTGTTTTTGGTTATGACTTCAGTTGTAACTGCAATTTTTTGTTCGGGTTCTGCTCGGCCAGTCTACACTTCATCATGGGATGACTTTAGCGCAACAGCCAGGCCCTCCAATTTCTCTGTAGGTTCAGCTGAGGTGGGGACCACTGACACATCACTGCATACTTGATCAATCTTGGCTTCTAAGGCAGCTTTTTGAGGCACAACAACGCGACACGCCTCCTCCATTGTCTGTTGTTTTTGCTAAAGGACTGCTACTTGTTGTTATGCTACAGTGGCAATGCGGTAGGATCAGGCTTCTTTGAACTGAAACTCGACCAAAATCATGTTGTGGATCATGTGGAGCTTCCCTGATGGCAGCACAGCTAGATCAACGTTAATTTCGCCACAGGATTTCAGTTTCATGTGCAAAGTTGGTGACTCGACTCGGATGGCATGCTCGGGGATCTAGATTAGGAAGTTATCCCCAGTTGATGGGAACATCGTGTTCGTCGACTGTGCACTGGTGGCAAGCACACTCGATTGAATTTGGCTCGCTTGGGCCTCTCCCGCTTGAATCATGATCACTTTTACTTTGAGCTCTTGGATTCTTTTCTGCACTTATTCGAGTGCAAATTTGTACATCACCTCAAGATCTTTCCACATATCGTCTATTGCATATGTCAAAATATTTTCAATCTCATTGAAATCATCTTGTTGGGTGTGGAGCCTGATTATCTTCTTTATTTTGTATCACAGCAATGGACCCTTGTTCTTAATGGGGTGGCAACGCTGCCCATAATTGTACACTTCTTGAGGAGTCTAGGGGGGAAGCTATGAGTTTATGGAGCCCCCCCTGGCAGGGGGTTCCAGGGGCAATGCCCCCAAAGATAAAAACATATGTAAAATTTCCTTCTAAAATTATAGTAATTTCTAGTCAATCTGGGTTGTTCATTAGGCAGATGATCTGACGGTAGAAATTAAGTTTGATTTAGGGTTTTTTTCCCTAGAAGGCAACCCCTCATTTTGTATAACGGTATTGTATTGCGTCTGTGTATTGTATGTGTATTCTCAGAGCGAAAAACTGATAGAGAGACAGTGATAGAGAACAAAGGATATTATAACAGATCTGTTGTAGGTTGTGTCTCTTCATTTTGTTGGATAATAAAAAGGAAGGATTGGTTGTTTGGGCTGGACGTGGCCCAAACTGGGTGAACCACGTATATCTGTGTCTCTCTGGTTTTATGTGTTTTGTATGCTTGTGTTTTCCTCTTATTTTATGTGTTGAATTTCTCTATAATATATAATTTTCTAACAACTGGTATCAGAGCCAAATGTCTATTTGGCTGATAAACTCACAGGAAAGAAGGGTTCCTAGTTCGAGTGGGAGCAACGGCAGAATATGGTAAGTTTAGGGTCGAGAAATTTAACGACAAAAAATTCTCGTTGTGGAAGATGCAGATGGAAGATTATCTGTATCAGGAAGATTTGTACCTACCATTGAGCGGAAAAACAAAGAATCTGATGAATATGACAGACGCAGAATGGGAGATTCTCGATAGAAAGGCACTCAGAACAGTACATTTGTGCCTTGCGACGTCAGTAGCCTTCAATATTTTGAAGGAAACAACAACAGAGGGTTTTATTAAGGCATTGGCGAAACCATATGAAAAACCCACGACCTCAAATAAGGTATTTCTTATGAAACATTTATTTAATATGAAGATGTCGGAAGGTGGATCTGTTGTAGACCATTTAAATAATTTTAGTACAGTTACCAATCAGTTAATTTTTGTAGGGGTAAAATTTGATGATGAAGTCAGGGCTCCTTTATTTCTATGCTCATTGCTAGAAATCTCTAATGGTTTAGTTATGGCCATCAATAACTCTGTCTCTGGATATATTACCTTAAAGTTTGATGATTTTGTCAGTGCTATCCTTAGCGAGGAAATGCGACGGAAAAGCTCCGATGAGACATCGGGTAATGCTTTGATTGCAGAGTCTATGGGAAGAAAAATGGAAAGAGAAAAGAGCTCAAAATATTGCAGTAAATGAAGGAAAGGAAGATCCAAGCCCAGATTGGGGAAAGTGTGCTGGAAATGTGGAAAGAAAGGACACCTGAAGAAAGACTGTAGATCTCGAAAAGGAAAAGAAGGAGATGCACAACAAGAAAAAAATCATGAAGAAAATGTGACAGGTGATGGGTTACAATATGCTTTGATTATTTCTTTGGAAAATTTTATTGGTTCCTGGGTGGTAGATTCATGGGCATCATTCCATTTACATGCCTGATAAGAAATATTTCCATGACTATGTTGAAGGATATTTTGGACAAGTTCGCTTGGGTGATGATAAACCCTATAAAATTGTTGGAATGGGAAAATTTCTTGTAAAAAATAGAATGGAAACCAATGGCTATTAAAAGAGGTAAGTCATGTTCTAGATCTAAAGAAAAATATGATTTCAACAGGATAGTTAGGCAGTGAAGGTTGTGTGACAACTTTCACAGATAAAACTTGGAAGGTCACCAAAGGAGCCCTGGTAATAGCAAAAGGTGAAAAGGTTGGTACATTGTTTTTATGCAATGGTATTTATAACTCTTTTAATGGTTTAACTTCCAAAGGAGTAGGTGCAGCATTATGGCCTCATAGGCTCGGACACATCAGTGAAAATGGGATGAATATTATTCACTCAAGAAATTTGTTGTCGGGTTTGAAGAATGTTGATTTGGATTTCTGTGAGAATTGCGTTTATGGAAAACAGAAGAGAGTCAGATTTCTCAAAGTTGGGAAAGAAAAGAACAGCGAAAAATTAGAGCTTGTGCATACAGATGTATGGGGACCTGCTCACGTATCATCTCTTGGCGGCTCTCGTTATTATGTTACTTTTATTGATGATGCAACTAGGAAAACTTGGATTTATTGTATTTAGAATAAATTTGATGTATTTGATACTTTCAAGAAATGGAATTATTTTGTTGAGATTGAGATAGAAAGGAAGTTCAAGTGTCTCAGATCAGACAATGAAAGTGAATATTGCAACAAAGAGTTTGATAGGTACTGTTCAAAGCATGGAATTCGTAGAGAGAAGACAGTTCCAAGAGCACCACAAGAAAATGGTGTGTTAGAAAGGATGAACAGAACAATCATGGTGTGTGCAAGATGCATGAGATTGCATGTAGGATTTCCTTTACAATTTTGGGCAGATGTTGTAGATACTGTTGTATATCTAATAAACAGAGGGCCTTCAAGTTCCTTTGATGGTGGTATTCGAGAGGAAGCATGGATAGGTAAAAAGGTAAACTACTCCTTTTTAAAGCCTTTTGGTTGTGAGGCCTTTGTCCATATTAATAAATAAAATAGAACAAATCTTGAGGCAAAATCAAAGAAATTTACCTTTATTGGATATGGTTTTAATTGTTCTGGTTATCGCTTATATGATTACGAAAATTAAAAAATCATTAGGAGAAGAGATGTAATATTCAATGAAAGGGTTTTGTATAAGAATAAGTTGCAGGAAAAGAAACAGGAAAAATAAAAAAAATAATACACAGTTCTTGATGAGAGCATTGAAAAAGTAAGGGTGCCTGAAAATAGTAATAATCAATAGCCACAACAACAACAACTACCACAACAACAACAGGAACCTCAAACACCTGAAAGTGGTGTGAAAAGATCTACCAAGATAAGTATACCCCCTAAACGATACTATCCTTCATTATATTTTTATTGTTGACTGATTCTAGTGAACTCAAATGTTATGAAGAATCAATGCAGGTTGAAACCAGGAAGAAATGGGAGCTATCTATGAAATAAGAGATGGACTCCTTAATACATAACCAGACATGGAAATTAGTCAGGTTTTCTGCAAGTAAAACAACATTGCAGAATAAATGGGTTTACAAGGTGAAGGAAGAAGATAGAGGAAAACAGAGGTACAAAGATAGACTTGTGCTGAAGGGTTTTGCACAAAAGAAAGGTATTGATTTTGATGAAATATTTTCTTTTTTTATTAAGATGAATTCAATAAGTACTATTTTAAGTCTTGTAGCAGCGGAATATTTACATCTTGAACAGTTAGATGAAAAGACAACATTTCTCCATGGAGATTTGGAGGAAGAGATCTATATGCAGCAACCAGAAGGATATGAGCTCAAAGGAATACAAAAATTAGTGTGCAGGTTAAAGAAGAGCTTGGATGGCTTAAAATAGGCTCCAAGGAAGTGGTACCTAAAATTTGATAGGTTTATGTCTGAACAAGGATATACTACTAGATGTCACTCTGATCATTGTGTTTATCTAAAAAAATAAAAATGATGGCAGCTATATTATATTGTTATTTTATGTAGATGATATGCTTGTTGCAGGTTCTAACATGCAGGAAATAAATGTTCTTAAAATAAAATTGGAAAATTCATTTGCAATGAAGGATTTGGGAGCTGCAAAACAAATGCTTGTTATGAGAATAATTAGAGATAGGAAAAATCGCAAATTAACATTATCCCAGAATGAGTACATACAAAAGGTGTTGAAAATATTTAATATGCAGAATTCAAAACTAGCTAGTACACCTTTTGCTAGCCATTTCAAACTTAGTAAGCATATGTGCCCCAAGACCCAAGAAGAAATGGATTATATGTCTAAAGTTCCATATGCATCAGCAGCTGGAGGCTTAATGTATGCAATGGTCTGCACAAGGCCTAATATTGCACATGCGGTGGGAGTTGTAAGCAGGTACATGAACAATCCAGGAAAGGAACATTGGATGGCAGTGAAATGGATTCTTAGATATTGGAGAGGTACCAGAAATCAAGCATTATGCTTTCGTGATTGAAACATTTCTCTACAGGGATATGTTTATGCAAATATGGCAGGTGACAGAGATAACAGGAGGAGCACTACAGGGTATGTATTTACTGTAGGTTGATCATTTGTCAGTTGGGTTTCAAAAATCCAAAGTGTTGTTGCACATTGAATAACGGAAGTAGAGTATGTTGCTGCTAGAGAGGCTAGTAAAGAAATTATTTGGTTACAAAGGTTCATGGATGAATTGGGTAAGAAGCATGATATGGGCACGTTATACAGTGATAGCTAAAATGTCATTCATCTTGCAAATAACTCAACATTTCATTCCAGGACTAAACACATACAGCTCAAGTACCATTTCATACAATCAGTATTGGAATATGGACAGTTGAAGCTGGAAAAGATACACACTAGCCAAAATCTTGCAGATGTGCTAAAAAAATTTGTAGTCAGGGAGAAAATAAGATTATGGTCAAGTATGACAATGAATATGAGAAACAACGAGGTTGAAAGTGGATTAATTGTCCAGCAAATGAAGTAGCAGTGGAGTTGCTACAATCAGTCTCCAAGTGGGAGATTGTTGGGTGTGGAGCCTGATTATCTTCTTTATTTTGTATCACAACATTGAACCCCTGTTCTTAATGGGGCGGCAATGCTGCCCATAATTCTACATTTCCTGAGGGGTCCAGGGGGGGGGGGGAAGATGTGATTTTATGGAGCTCCTCCTGGTAGGGGTTTCGAGGGTAGTGCCCCCGAAGCTAGAAAAATATGTGAAACTTCCCTGTAAAAGAATAGTAATTTCTAGTCAATCTAGGCTGTTCATTAGGCAAATGATCTAATGGTAGAATTTATGTTTCATTTAGGTTTTTTTCCCTAGAAGGAAACCTCTCATTTTGTATGAGGGTATAGTATTACGGCTGTGTATTGTATGTGTATTCTCAGAGCGAGAAACTGATAGAGAGACTGTGAGAGACAACAGAGGATATTATAGTAGATCTGTTATAGGTTGTGTCTCTTCTGTTTGTTTGATAATAAAAAGGAAGGACTATTTGTTCAGGGTGGACATAGACCAAACTGGTTGAACCACGTATATATGTGTCTCTCGGTTTTATGTGTTTTGTGTGCTTGTGTTTTCCACTTATTTTATGTGTTGCATTGCTCTATAATATATAATTTTCTAACACGTTCTATGTCAAAGTGAGGTCTTCAGCATTGGCTTATTTGGTCCATTTTATATTTTTTCGTGGTGTCGCACTTAGTCCTCTTGGCAGTCTGAGCTTTAGTCTCCTCGGCACCATGACTATATTTTGCAGGCTTAGTTCCTTTTTCTATGTCAATTGTCTCTCCAGTAGTGCTCAACGTGGGCTCAACCTCAGAATATTTACCCTTTTATTGTGTACCTTTTGTTTTCATGGGCTTGATTGGGGTCTTTGGAATGGATGAATATGCACCGCCAGTGGTGCGCAACTCCAACCAAGATGGTGGCCACTCTGCTGTGACACGCGCTAGCTCATCTCCGGTGACCAAGTATGGAAAACCATACCATACACCTTTGACGATTCCTTTCATGTAGACATGAAAATTTTTGAAGGTCGCCCTGGAGTCTGCAATCAGCTTGTATTGTTCATACAAGGTTGGGGACAACCTTGGCTTCAACTGAATCACCTCACATAGCGCAGAGTAAAAAAGGACCAAAAATATTTTATTTTCAATTATTCTTGTTGGAACTTTGGAATTCCACAGAGTAGCGTAGCACGTGGTTTCACACATCTCTGGCTCTATCTCAGGGAATTTTGTTTCTTTGTGGTTCTTCCATCCGATGAGGGTGACCAAGAGGATCAACCAAGCGTAGTAGAATTATTTTTATTCCTCCTACACCTCGCGCACATTTTCCAAAAACTACGTGCACAAATATTTTGCGCAGTTGTACTAGACACTCTTCTCACATTGCACGTCAAGCGCAATAACATGTGTTTGGAATTCCTTTGGCCTACAATTCCTCATCATTTTGCAGGAAATCACTATTGTTCCAAATTAGACGGTCGGGTCACTGATTTCACTTACCACGAACCCTCGGGTGTGGCGCGACACTTTGTAATATTTATTTACTTTGTCGGCGACCTTCTTCTCTTGACCCTTTCTGCTAAATGCTGCCATAGGGTGTGCGCCCTGGTCAGACAAACTGGTGATCGGACAGATCAGTGCAGAATCGATCGGTATGCCCTCCTCGAGCCATAAGAAATCGTCATGGATTAATGTGAGAAACTGTTGCACATAGATATCATTGATTGGTTTTCACCCGAGGTGTGGGATATGCAACAGGTTGAGAAATCCTGACTTATGTAAGCCCAGTGCCCAGGGCATTGGTTCAAACTTCACCACACCATCATCATACTAAATGAGCTCTAGGTACACATTAGGCGCGAGCTCTCGAAATCTCTCTTGATCAATGAGATCCCAATCCTCCATTTTTCTGTATTGGGATTTAGCGAACATAGCACCCTCAACTGGTATGTTCTCTGGCAACAAGGTTATGTTGATATAAGATCACACTTTTTCAAGGTCCTTCGAGATCTTCACCAAAACTTCCTGTGGTGCAACATATGCAGTAAATCATATGATAATATTGGAAATCTCTACGACGTCCTCTTTTTCCATTACTATTTCTGGAAACTCGACCATCGACTTTTTTTTTGCGCTCAACCGCAGTGGAACGTGACTTAGGGGTTTTTTCTTTAGGTGACTCTTGGGACCCCGAGGTCTGTGCCTTCTTGGTCTAAGCTAGCGCAGGGGTCTCAGTGTCCCCTACAATGGGTTCCTCTCATGGTCTGATAGCAGTCATACTCAGTGGTATTAACTAACCTAAACCTCTATGATGCAACTCCTCCTCAAAGAACGGTTTGATACCAGACATAGACTTCAATCAAATGCTATAAATTATATATCTCAAGTCTTAAAGATCAAACAGAATGAAAAGGGAATTAATGCGACCCCTTCAATCATATTTATAGCTTAGGAACATCTTAAATGATCCCTTGTGAATTAATGTAGTTCCATAAATTATAAAACAACTCCAAATTTTGCATAATTTCCTCATTAAATGCAACTTAGACGCTCCTCCAAACGACAATAATATTGTATTGTCCAGATTTACTTTTCCAACAGCCATATTCTGGCACTTATGCGACCAAATCAACCTTCGCATGCAGCTTCTACATGTGTGTAACACCTATCTACGCACCTGCCATATATTCTGCACAGATCTGATTCTCTTGCCATATAGTCATTTGGTGTGTGCAGGGAGAGGGTCATCCCTGTCAAGCTTCAATCGGTTTCTATTGACATACCTAGGAAGTTTTCTCCAGTCAACATGGGCAGGTGCACCGCACCTCCATCATTGATTTCCTTAACAACATATGGTCCTGGCCAGTTCATCTTGAACTTCCCTTAGTGGCGTGTAAAATTGTTGTCATACAACAAGACTTAATATTGTTCCTTAAATACCTTATATCTAAAATTTCTATCATGTCACTCCTTTTCACGTGCCTTCTACAATTGCTGAGGGAAATTTGCAATAAAGAGATCCTCTTCTAGCGTGACCAATAGTGGTAACCGTTCTCCCATAATATATTTCTCTACCATATTTCTGAATGTTGCAATGCGCAAACTTAGAACAATGTATTCCATTGGCATAACGGCTTCCTGCCCATACACCATCCTGAAGGGTGTCTTTCTTATCAAATTCTTGCATGTGGTTCTATATGCCCAAAGAACTACAGGTATGCACACATCCCAATCATTTAGGTTATCATTGAAAACCTTAGTGAGCGAAGTCTCCAATATCTTATTAAAATCTTCCACCGCACCATTCGCCTACAGGTAATATGGAGTACTCTTATGATGATGAATCTGAAATTATTTTGTCATAGCTTCAATAGTTTCATTCACGAAGTGCCTACCTCAGTAACTCATAAAAATCTTAGGGCATCCAAACCGAGTCAAAATGTTCTTGAAGATGAAATACAAAGGTGTGTCTGCACTACAATCCTTCACCGGCTTAGCTTTGACCCATTTCATCACATCATCTATCGCAATGATTATGTAACGCACACATGTCTTCTTCCCTACAGGGTCAATAGTTCCAAAACAATATATGGCCCATTTACTAAAATCTTGCAATGCAATCTGTGGGGGCAAGGGCATCTCATCTTTGTGCGATGGATTTCTTGTCCTTTGGCATACATTGCATGCACAACAATGCGAATATGTATCAGTATGCAGCGTGGGCCACCATAAACCAGCTTGCAAAATATTCTACGTGGTGGATTTCCCCGCATACTGACCTTTGGCAACCACTCCATGAGCTTCAGATAAGATATTTTTTCTCTCAACTTCCAATACATACCTTCACAAGATCTCATCTCCACCCATCTTGTACAACTGACCAGTAATAATATTAAAGTCAGCTACGCGAGCCACCAGCTCTTTCTTCTGCTGCAATGTATACTCCTTGGGTGAACATCGAGTAGTCAAGAAATGAATCATATTAGGAAATTTGTCATCAACCACCATTATAGAAAATAACTGTGCATTTGGTAATCCATCTTCTAAGCTAGTTGACTCTTCCCCATTGACATTGTGTGATAAATTTTCTAGGCCAACATTCAATCCCCCAGCCTTCACAATAACTTCAAAATCATACTCCTAAAATAGAAACAACCACCTGTAGATCTCCCCCCCCAACATAGGATTATTAACCAAGTACTTCAAATTAGAGTCGTCAGTAAACATGTTAAAGTGCCATTATTTTTGTAGTGCATAAACCATTGCCAATCCTTCTCTCTCCGTAATTTAATAATTACGCTCTCCACTTGATAACTTTCTACATGCAAATGCAATAGGGTGATCGATCTCCCCAGCTCCTGGCGGCACTAAAATAACTCCAAGCACGATGCAGAAGACATCAAAATGGACATGGAATACCTTCAACCAATCTAGAAATACCAATATGGGTGCAGTGACCGTCTTCTCCTTCAACAATTCAAAACGCTTTTGGCATTCTTCATTCCAGCAGAATGATGCATCCTTCTTCACCAATTTCTCCATGGGCACAATGATTAGAGCATAACCTTTAATGAAATTCCAATAATATCCTACATGCCCCAAAAATTGTGTGCAGTTGTTTTACATTACCAAGAACTTCGAGATTAACAATCACTATGATATTCACGGGATCCACCATCAATCCTTGCTGGCATACAATTTGTCCCAATAATATCCTGAATGGCACACAAAATATGCACTTATTCAAACTAAGTGAGATATGATATTTCCTACAAGTATCCAACATTAGGCACAGACTTGATACATGCCTTTTGAACAATCCAAAGACAACCCAATCATTGAAGTAGAATTCTAAGAACTTGTGAATATATTCCTTGAAGGTAGCTACTACTACGTGCAAGAAGATAGCAGGCACATTCTTTAAACCAAATGGACTGACTGTATACTAAAAATATACCCATTTTTTCGTGGAGGTTGTCTTACTCCTATCTTCCAGCACAATGTTGATATGATAATATCCTAATAAACCACTTGTAAATGAATAAGCTTCCTGTCCTCCTACATTATCGAGGATCTCATCAGAAAATGGGGTTGGAAACGAATCATGAAATAGGAATCATCCATTTCATGTAGGTGCACACAAATCCTTATTTATCCTTTAGTCTTCTTATCCTACACTACGATAGGACTCACCAAATCTGACTCCTCCACTGGTTCTATAACTTCTGCAACAAATATTTTATCCAACTCTTCCTTAACTTTCCACTTATACTTGGGATTCAATCTATATGGGCACTGCTTCATAGATCACGCATTACATTTCAAAGTGATATTCATGATCCCAAGCTCTCCAATTATCCCCTTCAACTCAGAGAACTTTGTAGGAAGCAAGCCCTAACACTCAGTCAACAGCTTAACCAACTTTCCCACTATATCATCATCCCAGTAATCTCCAATATTTTCTAACTTTAGTTGTTCTGCAGACCCATTGTTCACTTGTCTAATATTCATAGGTTTCGTGACATCTATAGACGTAATTGAAGGCCCAACAACTGCGCATTGTCTTTCAGACTCAGGGATTGTTATATTATTTTTATTTTCTTCATTTTCTTCAACCGTTAGATTTTGCAATTGAAAATATCCCTCATTTTTGTATCCCATGATGGTGAAGCACATTCTACCTTCAGCTTTTTCATATCAAATATAGCCTCGTGAATACCTTGCAGAACTTGACCAGACAAATCAAACCCACTCTCAAAGTTGAAGATTAAAATGAAACTTTAGGTTAGCGTAGACCATTCATTGGTTCCTCAATGCAACTCTGTTTCTAGGTACCAATCAATAGGCGCCTTCCCCAACGTGTGGATGAACATGTACACACATTCTATTCACAGCTTTGCGCCCCATACCTAATTATATTTGGCCAAATGTCTGCATGAATCACCCTTTCAGGAATAAACCTCTTCCATTCTGGTAGTTGGACACTCAAAGCACAATCTCATCATTCGAGTACATTCTTCCTAGTTTCCCAGGTTTCCTTTGTGATTCTCCCACCATCTTTTTGGGGTAGAGCACAGTGTAATATCCAGTGCATGTAATATCTATGCTTCTGGAACAATCCTTTCAAGTTCTCCTAAAAACATGTTCACATTAGTTAAACCATCATAATATGACAATTCTTGTACCTGTGATGATATGCAATGAAGAGATATGGTCACTCAACTATATCTCAACATAGATACTTCATGTATCCGGTTCTTCCATTTTTCCAACTCTTCATCTAAATATGAGAACAAGGAAATATCTTTTTCCCAATTAAGCCTTCCATCAGCCATTGAGTTGATCCAATCATCATCTCGCAAAGTAATCTTATATATACGGTCAACATCATGGTCGGCGTGCATCGGTTCTGTATATCTTGCACCTCCTACAGGATATAGGGGCACTACAACTCTCATTCCATTGTTCTCCAATACCATACTTCTCCTCTTAATATTTATGATGCTATCCATATCAATAGCCCATTTATCAAGGACACTTGGATGGACGGTTTCGACACCTAGCAGTTGGTTGGAACTAGATTCTCCAACACTCCCCCTTAATTACCACCACATAAAAAATCAATTAAGATGTTTTTTGGTTTATGTCTGAGCTAGGCTTACAATTTATAAAATTGACTTCAACTAGATTTACTTTTCTTCTCCTCTTCTTCCAGATCTTGTAGCCTCTAAATTGTTTCAAATTTTTATTTTTGTTGTAGGCTTAAAATTTTAGTTTCTTAATTTATTTTTGCATGTCTTCCATTGTTCTAGGTTGTTTAATTATGTCCTGGACTACCTAAAAACTTAGCTTGTATGTGGAATCCTGCCACATGTCATCTTTTCTAGTGTGATCTTCATCATTGTTTTTTTAAACATCAATTTTCTACAAAATCAAATGAGAATAAAATTTTATTTCTTCAAGACTACAATATTGAAAATTTCATTAGTGATTTCATCATCCAATTTGTCTTCAAAATTTATTTCTACAACTTCTATGCAGAATTTATGAAGGCATGGTGTTGCAAGTCATGCTTCAAGGAAACTTAACTATTTTTCATAATCGTTTTGTGTACATGCACACTAGAAATAAATGGTAAGCTTAAAAGCATCTACAAAACCACATTATTTTTGTTCCTTCTTCTCTTCAATGAGATATTTATCTTATTGTGCTTCGTTCACTATCTGATTATGTCTCTGTCTCTTCAACTTATTTACTAACATGTTATGTTTCAAACAAGTTGGCTTCCACTTGGTTTTGAGACTCGAGTGGGCTTCTCTCACCAAATAACATCATTTTGATATGATTTTTTTGTTGCATCATCTATAACCATCCATATTTAGCCAAAAATTCCTTATCAAATTTTACATGAGAAATATTAATGTTGGATTCACCATATCATTGACTACTTATATGGAAACTTAACTGTCATTGGCAAGAACTATTGTTGGATTCACCAAATTGTCATCAACAAGCTCTATTGTTGGATTCATGAAATATTCATCCACTTGTGGCTGTGCACAGTGGGGTTCATGAGAATTGATGTGCTCCTTCTCTTCTTCTTCTATAATTTTACCACAATAATCATCCGCTTTTAGCTATGCACTGTGGGATTCAACAAATTTTTCGTCTCGTTTTAGATATGTTGCTATAAATCCACCTTCCTCTTCAAGTTCATTGCTCCCCTTTACACCAAAACTACTACAAAGGGTATCCCAAGCATCCTTGGCTATCTTGACATATAAAATTAGGGGAAGAATTCTATCATCCATAGATTTTTTTTATGTATTTCAATCCAAAGACATTCTTTTTTTTCTTCACTTCCAATTCTTCCAAAAAATCTGCATACATCTCTAGTTGTTGCTTCGCCTTTCTTAGCCTCTTGGCTTCTCCACTTGTTGAGCGCTAGATCACTATAACTCAACAAGAAAAAAAAAATTGTAGACATAGCTTCTTCCTGAAATAAAACATCTCTGCGTGGATCCTTTGTTCAAATTCTACAAAAAAATGTCTTTACAAATTCTCTACAGAAGAAATTCTTTCACAAAAACTTTCACAAATCCCTCTTGTATTGTTTCTTAAAAAAAAATTATTACAATGCTTACAATCAACAACAACAACCCCTTTTTTTTTAAAAACAAATTACATGAGATCCATGGGTCATTAAATTGTAACATGAGCCATTTTTAAACCATAACTTGAAGCCCTCTTTCTTTATAACAAATTCAAGTTAAAAAAAAAAAATCTGAACAAAAACACCTTTTATCTCAACAACAAACCCTCACAACAATAAAAGCTCTCTTTTAGCACCATAAGTTAGCTCCACTTACTTTATGCGGTGCTAATGTGGTGTAAATGTTTATTTATCATATTAAAAATGAATTATATCACTATAATTTACCACCACTTAAGTTATGTGGTGTTAATGTGGTGAAAATGTTTATGTATAATATTAAAAATGAAGTATATCACCATAAGTAGCACCACTTAAGTTATGTGGTGTTAATGTGGTGTAAATGTTTATGTATTATATTAAAATGAATTATATCACCATAAGTTAGCACCACTTACGTTATGTGGTGTTAATGTGGTGTAAATGTTTATGTGTCATATTAAAAATGAAGTATATAATCACCATATTTGATGGACAAGTTAGCACCATTATTACTATGTGGTGTTAAAGTGAAGTAATTTTTTATTGATCTTATTGGAAGTGGAGTATATCACCATATATTTAAAGAAGTGGTGTATGCTAAATTGTGAAGTTCTAAAAAGTACGGTAGTTAACTTTGTGTTTGCCATGTTGGCATGTACAAGTGGATTTATTAATGTGAATTTCCACCATAACCATAAAAAGATTACAAATATTTATATTATGAATATATAAATTAGAAATAAACTCACAAATATTTATTTTATAATATTTATTTGTTTTTCATGTTTGCATGTAAAACTAAAATTCATTTATGTAAGTTTTCACCATAAATACAACAAATTCAAAGTAATTGTTTTCTAAATATTTTATTCCAATTATTTACTTTTTCTATTATTCTCATGAGAAAATAAATACACAAAACCATACTACATAATTATTTATTCTATGAATAAGCCAATTAAGATAAATATTTTTATATTATTGTGATTTCAAAATAAAATAAGGGTGAGTTCGATGGATTTGGGTTACTCTTTTTTGGAAAAACTTTTGTTCGAAAGGTTGAAAATGTATCTTTATGTGGGTATTTTTTGAGCCCTCCACCAAAGCTTTTAAAAGGTCCATCTAGGACTAAATAAAACCCTCAATTAAACTACATAGCTCCATCATGCTATGAAGCTTGATGGAGACACATAGCTTGGTAGAGCTATTGCCATTAAATTTTGCTTCAATTTAATGATAGTGTTTTATGGGCTCATGGCATTGAGAATCCAATAGTATTGCACATGGTATAGTATGGTTTTCATTTTTACATTATACTTAGTATATTTTTTATTATTTCATTTCATATATGTATGCATGTAATTTTAGAATTTGTTATTGTTATTAATTTTATACATTTTATAGTGTGTTTTTTTTGTAAGCTTGGTAGGACTCCTTTTTCATTCATTTTATAAACAAAAAACAACTAGATTGATGAGTTTGGTTTTCTCAACCCACCTTGAGCAGGAAACCGAGTCTGTTGGCCACCTGATGGCGTGGTATGCCATCCAAAAAAATAAGGTTTTGAGCCTGTCATACCAAACAAACAAAGCCTGGATACTCACACATATACAATTTTTCACAGATTGACTAACATATTTACTAGATCCTTGAAATTTAAATGCTATCCGCATATAAATACTAAGAAAAAAGGAATATTAAAAAAATCATGGTCTAGTCAGCCTCGTCTGGAACCGAGGCCGACTCCACTGGTGCCGGATACTGAACCGAGGTACTAGCCTGCTCAAAAGTCTTGAAAATACACGTGAGGTGGTATTCAATACGCTGGAGGCACCCATCTTATTTCCTCAAGTAGAACTTGATCTTATCGAACTCGCTCTTATAGTCTGGGAAGTCTTGGGCTAATGTCACCAAGATCATAAAGATCTGCTCCAAGTATTTGCCAAGGATGCTCTTCATAGACCAATAAAGATATAGTGTCTACTTGAATTATGTTAGTCTACCTCTTGTTTATCCCAGATCTGGTATTAAACCTCTCCATTCCTTAATATCCATCTTTGTCTCTTCATGTCTATTTATGTCAGCTTCACATTTTTAAATGAGCTTTTAAATTTCCTCTAATGTGTTCTCATGGTATTCTTTCACTGCCTCTTGGATCACATCGATTTCAGGGCTCCTTCCACTCGAATTTATTAGGGTTGAGATGGTTTGGGCTTTTGTCGCCTTCCATTTATCTTCCCGACCACAACCTCAAGCTCCAGGGCCCTTGGAATGGTCGCAAGCTACAGGACTCTTGGAGCATGCCATCGCACAATCTTTATCTAGGTTTCTCAATAGGTGACCTATCCACACAATCAAATAGAGGCATAATTCCATAAAATTAAAATGATAAAAGGTCCATGCATCCCAGTTATCATAAGAAAGGTGACCCAGAGGCCTCTTCCCAGGACTTCTCCCCTGCCCATCCCTCTACAGACCCATTGCCCTCATACCCTGCTTAATTTCTTCCATCCCGTGTCCTTGACGGTCTCACGCACCCCAGAAATTATCCCCATAACCCAAAGAGCTCCCACCTTCCTTCAATCTCCTGACCTCCCTTCTGGTGTCCTCTCTCTCATCATACCTCCCACCCTCGAAATTGACACAGGATGTGTCGTTGCCCATTTCTCGAGCCTGGGTGGAATTCCCTCTCCCATTCCTCCTGTCCATCGAGCCCAAGTAGATCAAGGTGGTAGAAACCAACAAAGCCTCTGAACTAAACACAACCCAGGACTGCTCCTTAACTCTATACCTTGGCAGGATTGCCCAACCCCTCACCATTCAATCTTTTTAGCATCCCTTACCCAAAAAAATCACACCCGGGTGCATGTTGAGGCCATGCCCAATTCCTAATCTGACACAGAGGCAGAGACCCAAAAGTACCCCAACCTTCCCCCAAATAGAGTCAGAATGGTTCCACTCTCCCCTACCGAGTAGAAGACTATAACATTCCAACTTAATCCCCTTAGGCTCCCATAGAGACCGACCTAAATCATAAAACATAAAAATGGCATGAACAAGGGAGAGGAAACCAAGAACATACTAAGTTTCATCATGGTGGAAGTGAAATGGAGGTTTGTTTTCACGCTGTCGTGCATGCACCAAAGTCTTCCGTCATAAAAAACCACCACGCCTTCCTCAACCCCGTTTTAAGCTCCATGCATGGGCCTTTGTCCCACTACCTCACCTCGTGATGCATGCGACAATACAACCTGTCGTCCTTGGCACTCATGTGGAAGGTGGTGGGTTTCATCCCTAGGGCCACTACCATTAACACTGATGGGAGGGCCGGTATTCTTCATTACACCCTGATTGGGGAGCTGAGTCTAGGAACTGTGGGTGAGCTCTACCCTCTAACCTGTCTTACTCTTTGAGGCTCTACAGCTTGATCCATCATTCTTCCCCAAGATTACAAGGCCTTCTTAATTTAATAGGTTCATTCGGGTGAGCGCAACCATAATTTTCCAGGAGGTCAGCTGCTCTATTTCCTTATCTCCTTACATGGGCGATAATGATATAATCAAATTTCTTGATTCTATCCTCCAATCCCTGCACATGTGAAGAAGTACACCATCTTTGGCTTATTTTTCCCCACTTCATTACTTGATTATGTTTTTTGAGAGTGTTCGTAACCAACTGAAAATCTCCTTTGATTACCAACTTTCTGTATCCTAGCCTGATGGCCAAGAGGAGACCTTGGTGCACTCCTATGAATTATGCTTCATTTTTTATGGAAATGCCAAAAGAGTCAGCATATATGAATCTTGGTGTGCCTTGATGATATTGAAAAATCCCTTCAACCCCTGCTTGCCCCGGATTGCCTTTCGAGGCTCCATCAAAGTTGAGTTTGATGAATCCTTCTACAGGAGGTTTGAAGATCCTGATGGTGTCCCCTATGTCAAGGATATCTTTCCAAGAAGCTGGGAAGACCATGCTAGGCGCTAGGTGGAGGCCCTGGATAATTCTTACTTCCCGAGGAGCCATTTCCCAATCATCTAGCATCCATTTATCCAAGAGGATGGATTAGTAGAAAATGATGAAATTAGTGACTAGGTGACTAAAAAATTTAGTCACCACAATTATTTCAATTGAATTACTACTAAATTTGATCAATTTTAAGTGACTGAACTAAAAATTACTAGTTTAAATGAGTAATTTATTCTAGGGTTAAAATATACGACTAGATGATATTATTGTACCATCTAGTGTGCGCTCTAATAGGTCGAGCATGAGCTGACCTAACTGTGACCTCCCAGCTACCATGGCATTAGTGTTTCGGGGAAATCTCACCCTAGAGGTTGGTTGGGGTACAACCTCCACAGAGCAGGGGCATGCTACTTAACAGAGACTCACACAACCATGCACGTTCAGAAAAACTAGATAGACAAGAATGAAAAAGTTACCCGTAGGTCCTACGGTTGAAGTAGATCCACGTGGGGTTCAAACCCCCAGCAACCGTCCTTCCTTCTTAACCTGAAAACAAGAAGAAACCAGCACAAAGGACAGGTTGTACAGCATATATCTACTCTAAATGTTAGTGAGATTCATATAAAACATTAAATAAATCATAATGAATGCTTGTATAACAAATATTCTCATACATATAAGCATACACTAACACGTTTATTTCGGGAACAGCATGGTACTTTTGTATTACAAATAGCATGTACAAAAGTAACACGTGGAGAGATCACCTGATCCTTCCAAGGCCTTCGCAGACCCTCGTCCGGATCCGTCCAGCCCTTGCCTCGCTAAGACTCCTTCCAAACTGGTGCATATGAGATAACATATAAAGGGATGTGTATCTCAAGGAAAAAAGGGTTTCCTGTAATGAACTGGGAAAGTGCAGGAGGCACGGGGAATCAGACTTGGATAGGGAATACCAACAGAGTATAATATCAATAATTCTCTCTCTCCCCTTAGGCCATACACATGAGGGCTTTTTATAGTCCATCCAAGTAGTTTCAGCAGTTGGAAACAGTTGGCCACGCGCTGGGGTGGTTGAACTACCTGAGTAACCACCAACCCAGCGCGAAATTAGGGATTTTTTATATATTTTTTAATCATTTTAATGGCATACGCGGAAAAGTCTGGCTGTACTCGCGTATACACGCGGAAAAGTACGGGCATAGTCGCGTATGGGGGATTTTACACTGTTTTTAAGTGAATTTGTCCAAGTCTGGAGGAATGGGTGCCCAAAAGCCATGAAGCAATCATGACTCATGTCAAGGTGAGAAATGATGCTATAACAGATGCCCCCTAACATATGAGGTCAGAAGGGGTACATGATGGCCGAAATGTATTATGCACATAGAAAGAACTTCGCAAGGACAAGAGAGGACTTCACCAGATTTCAGCCTGCCAAAAACCAATGAAAGAAACCAGAGAGTCAACTCATGCTGAGGCAGGCATACCCATGCTCAGTCAAAAATACATCATATAGAAAGTAATGAATAGATCCAACATGTATACAAGTATAGCTGAACTGAAAGTACACAATGAATCATCTAAGCATGGCCTGGAAATACAAGTCTGAATCAAGGTCCAAGTATCACATATAGAAAGCTGATCAAAGATGGTGCAACTGGATGTCTGATCAAATAAGTAACTGAATCTCCAAGTACCGGATCATAAGAGGTGGATCAAACGCTACAATCACGCAACTCGGGGACCAACATATAAGATGTTGTTGTGCTGAACTGCAACATATAAGGGTGGACGGCATCACTGGCAGATACTGAAAGGACTGTCAAAAGTGAACCAAAACATGCTGATACAACCCGAGGTCTTCACCGATCACTATGGCACAATTCTACACAATGGGAACAAATGAGCTTAAGTCGACCATGTGAGAAATCGTTGGATTACCGGGCAATGATGTATCCCGTTAACCAACGCGAGGCAACCCACCGATAATGATAATGAGTGTCAAGGTGCCCCAGTACAATCTGACAAGTGCGAATGAATGAGTTGAAGTCGAACACTTGAAAGAATCTACCAATCAGGAGGCAATGATGAATCCCCACCGTCGATAGCGAAGAGTCTGCCACTGATGACTGCAAACCCTAAGGTACTGACAAAAAGACTCTAGACCTTATTCCCAGAGCAATGAGTCGGAGTCGATGGGAAAAGATCTGCTGGAAGGAAGGCATTAAGGCATCCCACATCAGTCCAGCGCGAGTGTAACCCGCAGGCCAAGATTTGGAAGGAATCGGATGAAGTAGAGTGATGGAACCAAACCGAAGTACGTTTCCGACATGCACAAGATGAAGCTAGTGCACGGAAGAAACCCTCTGAACCAACCAATAATGAAAGCTGACACAGAGGCGAGAAATCCACCGATAGGGTCAAATGGAAATCAAGGTACCGCACGAATCCCAAGTGTGATAATGTGTGCTGACGTCGAACACAGGGGAAACCACTCAGTCAAAGACCCATGATGATGATCAAATGCTGAGCACGAGGTCACCTATCAATAATGGAAATAGGCCCAAGGTGCGGCTCTAGGTTTTCTCTCAGAGCAATGTGTCGTAGTCGATAAGAGACAAACCCGCCGGCAAGAAGTCAACGGGGACCTTCTCAAACCAGCACGAGAAGAAGACCAAAACATCTGATGTGATAGAACATGATACTTACAAGACCGGGAAGGCCGACTGAATAATGAGTCAAGAGACACCGCAGAATGGCCGACTCAGGTTAAACTTCACTTAAACAAAAGCACGACTCATGATGACCATGGCAGTAAAAAGTGACACTGTATAAGTCTGTCATGGAGGAGGCAAAACAAACTCTCCATATGATTGGAAGAGATAACCAACCGGGGGAGAACTGAAAAGTGAAACATGGTAAAGGCTGAACCTATGTCAAAAACTAGAACCATCCCAAATGAAGGAAATATATATAAGTATATGTGCTTTGTTCAAGGGTGACAAACTGACTCTGTACTGCCATCAAAATAACGAAGATACATCCCGTTCCCGCTCTTTTTGTTATATTTAATCTTTTTGTCTTTTTCATATAATAAGCCTGAAAAGGAATAAAATAATGCTATGGTACAATGGATAGAACGAGTATCAAGAAAGCAGATGCACTAGTTCCTGGGATTGGAACAATCCTATGCTCAATGCAAGGTGGCGAAAACTGGTCAGTGATACTCAGAGGAACGTTCCATCCATGGGTACAAAGGTGTCAAGTCGTGATAGCCAAGTGCATGCAATGGTTAACTTGTACAGAAAGTCAAGGTCAAAAGTTGGCTTAAACATCGAGTCCAAATGAAGCCGGCTAAAGGCCAGGATAAACAAGTAGCCAATATGCAATGCAGTAATACAACTTAAACGACACCAGGGAGCCTCTAAGGTAAAAGCCAGAAAAATGATAAGTGATGAAGGAGAAGAATGAAGCTTCAACACAGAAGACATGGCGGGACTAAAGAGGACTCCCGAGCCTACATAAAAATAAGCATGGGCAACAAGTGATAGCGAGGAACTAACTAGGAAGCCCATGTAAAGGAAGGCTCTACCATCAAGTCATGATTAAATAATCGGTGAGTGAAATGGGAGTAATACTCATGACCTGATGGGATCGACTCTAAGGCAAGTGATCAGTATGGAGGCTAGTATGCAAGATGCAACGGAAAGTGATTCCCTAACCTATATTCCAGTGAAGATCATATACCTTCCATGACGAGTCGGAAATCATGGATCAAAAACCGGGAAAAATCTCAAAATCGTCAAAATGTACCTGAAAACATACCAAACTGGGCACTTCCAAGAAATCGAGTTATACAGCATAAGATAGATAGAAAAAATAAGCATAAGGAATTTTTGCGAAAATTTTCAACTTTTTAGCCATAAATAGACAAATTACCTCTCATTTGGTTCATTATTACATAGCTGATTTGGAAAAAGTGCTCTGGAGCTAAAAACTTCTTTCATCAAATCAGGAACAACCGACCGTCGGAATTCAGCGAAACTTTACGTAGGTTCCTTAATCATCCTGTTTATTCATTTTGTCCGTTTGGAAATTAAAATTAAGTGATTTTTTGCTTTGAAACCCTTGCTAAAAATTGCGTATCTGCGCATACGCGGGTTTAATGAAGGAAACCCGCGTATACACGCGACTGTGTAAAAGAAAAACCGCGTATGCGCAGGGACGAAACTTAAAAAGCGTGGCTAATGCAAAATTTGATGAATTTTCTCAGGATGACCATCTCATGGAGGGAACGTGAGCATAGCGCAGTAGACCAAGAGGTCATGCAGGACCGCGCATCGCAAAACATCCTCCGAAATTGCGGATTGTTGAAATTCTTTAAAATGCCCAATATGAAAAGTAATGTGCGATTGCTAGAAATGCTCATAAATTACTGGGAACCAGATCAGGATTGCTTCATAATTGATCAGATGCCACTACGCATTGAAGTGGAGGATATATATTTCATCACTGGACTCTCCAGGAGGGGAGAACCAGTAGACCTGCACGGAAAACCCCTGGGAGGGTTAACCGTGGAAGATTATGTCCACGTATATTGCGTAGATAATTCCAAAAAGGTTGGAACGCAGATTGAAATTAGACATATCAGGGATTTGCACATGAAGATCCTCCTTTTTACCATCAGCAGAGTGGCAGGATCTGCCTCACTACATCAGGCGTCCAGGACGCAAATGAGTATAGCTGTAGAGTGTTTGACTCATGTTTACGATTGGTGCACAGCCCTGCTACAGAACATGAAACAACAGCTGACCTCTATTCGCCAGGTAAAAAATAAACACTTTGGCTATGGTACCATTTTCACAACATTCTTCTTTGAGAGGATTCCAGCTTTGAGACCCAGAGTCATCTCGACTATCAGCAGCCCGCGGGACCCAAGAATTGCCCGTTGGGCAGACATGATGAAGAGACTGGGGGGCAGCGAAGTACCCCGAACCACCTGGGACGATGAGTTCTTCCTGTGGTGGGGAGAATAGATCATCGCAGTGGACGACTATCCCTATGCCGGGATGGATTTCCGAGGAGATCCAGATCTAGTACTTCCACCTGGCACAGCATGGGGAGCAGTCGGTAACTTTTTGTAAAATTTTTTGACTTATATGATTTTATTTTTTTTGGATTTTTTCAAATATGTATGAAAAAATGAAAAATAAACATGTTTTTGATTGGATTCATAATGACTGACAATTAAAAATGATCATGTTTCAGATGTTGGACCAGTTCGTCCTGAGGGCCTACCGCGCCATAAGCGCCGCAGAGGTGAGGCGGAGACAGTGGATTCTGACAGGACTCTCCAGGCCTTGTAGAGAAACTTGGAGGGACTGACCCGCCAAATCCCTATGGCTGCCGTGGAGGACTTGCCGGAAGCCGTCCAGAGACGGGTTGTAGGAGTACCCCAGGACTGGGTTAGACTATTCCACCGTGTGGCCACTGCAGTTATGTTCTATAGGAACACGACTTCTGGGCAGGGTCCTCAGGAGTAGACAGATTTTATATATTAGATGACTGTATATTCTTTTTTGAGACTGAACATGATAGGGCATAAGCCCAAGTTTTGTACGAGATTATGGATCCAAATTTTGTAAAGTTTTTTGACACTCCGATGATATATATACAGCGACATTTGATGTGATGTGATAAATGTATCAAATGTATGATGTTTTTGATGATTAAAATTTATTGTATTGAATGATTAATATGCCAATCTAAAGCTTTATTAGCTAATGAGTCATCAAACCAATTGTCAGCTCGAGGAATATGAATGAATGTTAAAAATTGAAATGACCTTTGTAACAAACGCACCCTCAAGAACAATCGTAATAAAAATGGATCTCGTACCCGATAAGTGTTGTTCAACTACGACACCACCAGCTGGGAGTCCAAGAAAACTACCAACGAATCAACACCCAAAGATATTGCCTCCGAGAGTAGATGAATGACTGCAGTGTATTCTGCTACATTATTGGAAGCAGGACCAATGCAGACCCATCTTGATACCAACAGCTGACCGGAAGGATAATGAAGCACCCAAGCCGCGGAGGCTAAGTTCCGGGTGTGTCTACTAGCACCATCGGCGAAACCAAAATGACTCATGACATCCAACACAACTTGCCAAAGCAGATCAAAAAACATCACCACCTCATCAAAAATCGAAAATCAATCAGATATGTACAAAGCAAAAAACTACTATATACAAAGAAAAATGCTAGGCCAAAGCCTAGGCATAATACTTCTTCAAATAGAGCCCATTTCGGGGCTCCGGAAACTCGTTCCCTTCGAAGTCAACCAAGGTATACGCTCCTTTCTTAAGGACTTTTTTAACGATATAGGGGCCATACCACATCGACTTAAACTTTCCTGCCCCCAAGGCATCTTTTTCTTGGGCATAGACCAAAACAAGGTCACCTACGGAAAATACCCTAGGCTTAACCGCCTTATCGTACTGAACTTTGACTCAGTTTTTATGCGCTTCATTCATCGTGGCGGCATCTCGACGCTGCTCATGGAGATGTTCCAGATGAAGAAGCCGCTTTTCCAGACTAGAAGTGTCAGGAAGAAGCTCAACAGCTAATTTAAGGGAAGGAATCTCGCATTCAATAGGAAATACGGATTCCACCACGTGGACTAACTGAAATGGAGTAAAGCCAGTTACAGTTTTAACTGACGTCCTGTATGCCCAAAGTGCAGGATATAGCATAATATGCCAGTTGGATCTATGTTTATCAATTGTCCTTTGAAGAATTGTCTTCAAGGATTTATTCACGGCTTCCACTTGCCCGTTGGCCTGAGGATAATATGGAGATGAATGCTCCTGTCGGAAACCCAATTTGAGAGCTAACTCAGCCATCATACTATTCTGAAAATGACTGCCATGGTCAGTGACAATATCTCTAGGTATACCAAAACAAGCGATAACTTGGTTGAAAAGGAACAAAGCTGCAGTCTCACCATCGTTCCCAAAAGTAGGCATAGCCTCGACCCACTTCGTAAAGTAGTCTACTGCTACGATAATGTACTTGTGACCTTTTGCCGAAGGCGGGTTACAAGTAGTATAATCCATACCCCACTTTGTAAAGGGTCCGACAATAACGACTGGAAAAAGCGGAGCTGGATGAGCGCGCATTTTTCGAGTATACACCTGACAAGGATGACACTTCTTGACCGATTCAATACAATCTTTGAAAATCGAGGGCCAGAAGTAGCCAGCACGCAAAATATTTTGGGCTGTAGCAAGCCCTGATAAATGACCCCCACAAGCTCCATCGTGAGAATCATTGAGCACAGCCTCAGCTTCTTCGAAAGTTAAGCAGCGTCTTAGGATTGAATCAACCCCTCGACGGTACAAAGCATCACCAATAATCAGATAACTTTTAGCTAAGTGACGCAGCTTACGACGCTCATCTTTCGGAAAAGAAGAGGGAAACTTCGCAGTCTGGAGATATACAATGATGTCCCCATACCAAGGATCTTGTGGAGAGATTAGAAACAAGTGTTCGTCCGGAAAGGACTCATCATAGATCATCTCCTCCCCACAAGGCAACTCGGAGATCAATTCCGCAAATACTAATGACTTCTTGGATTTGGCAGACATGAACTCTAAATCAAATTCCTGTAATATCACAATCCATCTATTATATTTGCCCCCAATCACTCGCCTGCTGAGGACAAACTGAAATGGATTGGCAGCTGCCAAGACATAAGTTTTGCGAAGAATAATGTAATGACGGAGTCGCTGCACAGCATGGACTGCTGCTAAGGCTAATTTTTCTATCGGGGTGTATCGAAGTTCAGGTCCTACCAGTCCTCGACTAAGGTAGTAAATAACATGCTCAATAAGAGCATCATCCTCCTGAACCAGAACCATACCAATGGTAGATTCTGCTGTAGCCAGATACAAAAGAAAATCTCTGCTATAATCGGGTGGACTCAGTAAAGGAGCAGAGGTCAATGCCTTTTTCAAGGCATCGAATGAGCGTTGAGCGTAGTTGTCCCAAATAAAAGGAACTCCTTTCTTCAACAGTCTCATATATCCCTTTGTAATCTCAGCATAGTTGACGATAAACCTCCGAAGAAAATTAGACTTCCCTTGGAGACTTTGAAGCTGACGGATTGAAGACGGGGGAGGCAATCGAAGTATTGCCTCAACCTTGAAGGGATCTACCCTTATCCCTTCCCTAGACACGATAAATCCCAACAGCCGACCGGATGTAACCGCGAAAACGCACTTGTTTGGATTCAATCGAATTTTATAAAAACGACATCTTTCAAATATTTGCCGGAGGTGACCAAGATGATCCATCCTCTTTCGAGAATGAGCAGCTAGATCATCTAAGTATGCCTCGATAATCTTCTTGATGTCGTGGAAGGCGTAAGACATGGCCCGCTGAAAGGTAGCTCCAGCATTTTTAAGACCAAAATACCCCAGGGAAAAATAAATGCGGTCTGATGTTGATCTTCTGGATGGATAGTAATTTGATTTTAACCAGAGAAACCGTCCATGAGGGAGAAAATCTCGTTACTGGCACACTCGTCAATAATCTGATCGATGAAAGGTGTGGGGTAATTATCTTTAGGACACACCTTATTCAGGTCTCTGAAATCGATGCAGACTCGAATCGTTCCTTACTTTTTATCTACCGGAACAGGTTTGAAACCCATTCAGTCAGAGGAACTGGGAAAATGAATCCCGCCTTAAGCAGCTTTTCAACTTCAGCTTTGATAGCTGCTTCCTTGCTAGGACTAACCGGATGAAGTTTTTGCCTGACCGGCTTAGCGTTTTCATACGTCTTGATCTCATGCTGGACGATAGATGGGTCTATGCCAGACATTTCCTCATAAGACCAAGAAAATACATCCCTATACTCTTTGAAGAGCTCGGTATAGATTTGAACCTCTTCATGGGAGCATTCAGCTCCAATGAAGACATTCTCGACAATATTGGGATTCCTGGAAATGTTCACCGGGATAGTAGGAGAGATCACAGCCATGTTCCCTTCAGCATAAACCTGTGTTGGTGCTAAAGGGCTCAAGACTGGGTGAACAGGTCCAGGAGACTGAGGACTTGGAAAACTTGTTTCGACTTCGTTCAAGTCAGGTAGGAAGTAAGACCGATGATGCAAGTCATCCCACGGTCTATCTATACCTGTCATCGCTTCCAGGATGGCCTCTTCAGATGGAAGAGTGGTATCTAGACAATCCTGGGCAGAAGAAGAAGTAAGCGTCCAAGCCGAAGCCACATCACCATCCAACTCTTCCGGCGAAAGAGGAGCTGGATCAGACTCTGCAGTGTCAACAACAGACTGATATGCAATCTCAGCTGCAGAAATCGGGAATGCCATTCCACCCACTTGCCCTTCCTCCAAAGTGGCAGTTGGGGAAGGTAAGGTCCAAGGGTCCGAAAAATAATGAGTTCTAAAGAACTCTCTTCGAAGGGGAGCCTTGGAGGATGAAATAGCATTAATAGACACCTTAGGAGGAGGAAGATCGAAAGAACCCATCAGGGAAGAATACATTCCAACTCCTAGATTCTCAACAGGCGCCTTAGTATTATCCAACTTAGGAACAGATGAGTCAGAAGGCGCATCCAGGTCTACAGGAGGACAGTCCAGTTGATCCACTGTAACGATCCTCCCTTCGTGGGGGAAAAATACAATTTGAAATAGTGAGGATGCAATGGCATCCATCTCATAAATCCAGTTCCTCCCCAACAGAAGGTTGTAGTCCAAGGGTGCATCTACTACCTCAACCTCTATGTTAACGGTTTTTCCCCCAACACAGATGGGCAAAGCCGGGTCAATAGCATGGGGTCTGTGAGAATGACCATCGAACGCAGTAAAAACAGTGCTAGATGGAACAGCTTTTGGAGATTCAAGCACTTCCAGCATGCGAGTGACATCACGCATGTAGAAGCACCCTCATCAACAACCGTTCGAAAGATATTTCACTTCCGATACGACGATTTAATATGAAATTCCATGTGATGAGGAAGTCTCTTCTTAAAATTAGTCATATCAAAAGTAATCAGAAGAGAATTTTTCAGATCAATAGCCCCAATGGTAGTGAGCAAAGCACTGTGCTGAGCCGGACAAGACTGGAGTACCTCTAAAGCTGACATAACACAAGGACTCTGCGCCAGATCTTCTACAATCGAGTAGTTCTGGGCAGCCCTCGCGTTCGAATTAATCGTTGACCACTTAGAAGATGCTTTTGGCATCCGAGGCATAGACTCAACAGTTGGCTTCGTGATGTGAAGCGGCTCAGTAGCATCAGGAACTTCCTTAGCTTTCGAAGATTCCTCTCCGCCATAATCACGGGATCTCGTAGCGACATCCACGTGAGCACTCATCATAAAGATGTTCGATGGAATTTCCCCCTCCTGGGTACCTCCAGAGGAAGCCCCAGGATTTTGGTTCGCACCAACAACTAATTGCTGCCCTTGGGGAAAAGGGTTTGTTAACACAGCCTGGGAACTAGAAGAACCCTGCTGAGATAACAGGCGCTGAGCATCTTGAATTTTAGGGCAAAGGTGTGTGAGATGGTCTCCAGCACAAAGTTTGCACGGAAACTTCACTTTCTTTTTCTCCTTTTGACCCTCACCAACACGCTCGTTGGTTTTATTTGCATTGCCCTTCCCGTTCTTTCCCTTCTTCTTGTTATTTCGTCCCTTCTTCTTCCCATCAGATTGTTGATTTCCTTTGGGATCAGAAGCTTGGACAACATTTATGGACAAAGACTAGGAAGGTGATGAATCAACAGGCACAGCCTGACCAAAAGGAGCAGATTGTAAAGACAACTGCTGCAATTGAGAAAGCAGGCCGGCTGCACTACTATTGACCGATCCGACAAGCCCGTCACCATGCGGACCAGGTTTGGGTTTCGATAAATCCAATTTGGAGTGAGGAGCATTGGGAAAATACTTATAAAGCATCCCAGACTGAGAATAGATCAATTCTAACTGCTGGGCCCTAAAGATGGCCTGCTCCTCAGAAAATACCCCAGATAGGGATACATCTTTTGAAATATTTGACTGCAGAGATTTCAAAAACCACTCAAGAAGGAACTCACCTGGAATATGGGCTTTGATAAGCCTCCTCCTTCTCCTCCATTCCTAAATGTGATCAGAAATGTGAATTGCCTCATCCTGCTTAAAATTAGCCAGGAGTTCGGTCCCAGCCTCATATCTGATAGGCAACTGAAAATGGTTTAGAAATGTGACAGCCAGTTCTCCAAATGTGGCGAAACTACCCCCAGTGAGCTCGATATACTATTTGGCAGCATTTCCAGTTAGGGTGCGTTGAAATAATCTCAACCTAATCGAATCATCGATCAGGGAGTTCGAAGAACACCATAAGTGGAAAGTGGTGATGTGGTCCGCCGATCCTCTCCATTCTTACCCTCAAACTTTGGAATGTCTGAAGGAAGTTTAGTTGGGACCAGAGGCCACCCCGGACTATAACGAATCGGGTCATTAGTTAACTTCGACAAGTTTGGCAAGTTTAACGTTGCCAGAAACGGTAAGCGAGGCGGAGCCTGAGGATTCCATCCTTGATGGGATGGATTCCCAACATTCTGAAAAGAATAGCCTAGATTTGATGAGGCACCAAGCTGCCAGAAAGGACTCGTAGAAAACGGAGAAGAACCTCCTCCCCACGCCGAGTTACCAAAGCCCAGACCAATTCCCCCCGCTGAAGTATTGATTGACGAGGAAAGCCCCTGATAGGGGTTCCAAGAATTAGACAGAGGTGAAAAATACTGATAAGCACTCGATGAAGGGAAAGAAGCATTCCCTTGATGACCTGCGTAGAACTGGTTCCCTGCCCCCGTTGTAGTAAAGACAGGATTCCATCCCGTAAAAGTAGTCGAACTTTGCCCACCAGACCAAGGGTTGAAACTCTGGGTCTGGGACGCAAACGGAAACGACCCTAAAGAATGATTGGAACTAGGAATGTGCCCATTCCCAAAGGGGAAACCCTGAAACGAAGCTAATCCACTGGCCATGTTAGACATGGGCGTAGATCCAGCTGCACCGGCGGAGAAGGAAAAAGAGGGATTTCCACTAATGGACATCCCTGAACAAAAGGGACTAGAATGGGAAGCATGTGCTTGGGTGAACCCAGAGCCAAACACAGCAGCACTAGAAGCAATCGAAGATGAAGCAATAGTGCCCCCTGCCTCGACAGAAGCAAGGGTCTGAATGCCTGCAGCACTCACGGTAGAAGTCGCGTTCCCAGTCGTGGCCATCGAAAGATAAGAATGATACGGAAGATCCGGCGGTCTCTCAGACTCTGGTTCGATGTACTGAACAACAAACGGATAATCAAGAGGAAGAGGAGATGGACCTGTAGCAGGAGGCTCAGGTATATCTTCTATCTGAAAATCTTCCTCCTGAGGAAACAACACTCGCGAGGTGAGCGGAACGCTCCTCTCGGAACCGACACCGGAATCAGCTACGAAACCTTCAGACCTTGGTGGAGGATCTCTCTCCACAGCGTCAGACTCCACAGGGTGGTAACCACCTGCTAAATCGCTCCTACACCTTCTCGAAGGCTCTGCACTCTCGGGAGATAACCCCCGGATTCTCCTCGAATGTCGAGGCTCTTGATCAGCCACTTTTATAGATTTATTAAATTAGACTCAAAAAAGTGAAAAGCTAGGCAAGCTAGGAGCAAAGAGAACTCACTAAAATAAAAATCCCTGAGAAACAGTCAAGCAAACAGCCTCCAAGTATTTCCGCTACGGGTGATGAGGATCGGACACCAAAATACAGGAAAGCGAAGTATAGGGCCTTCCGAAAGCAGTCTGGGATGATTAGGGCCCAGAACAACTAGCGAAGGTATCAGAAACAGTTACGCCGACCTCCTAACGACATCCTTTGCCGGCTCAAACACCCAAGCTTCGCAAGGGCACCCCACAGAAGTAATGCTGAAAGTGATGTG
This sequence comes from Pinus albicaulis, assembly GCA_034641835.2. Classification (NCBI taxonomy): domain Eukaryota; kingdom Viridiplantae; phylum Streptophyta; class Pinopsida; order Pinales; family Pinaceae; genus Pinus; species Pinus albicaulis. Next base: position 432,067,798 of record CM076580.1, read on the forward strand.
ACGTCTGCCTCAGGTACCACGGGTATTCCCCCCCGCAGTCACCTGTGTGGAACCTAGGAGTGGCTACTATGGACACCAATCCATATCAGAAGCTGGGCGGAACGGTCTTGAGGTCAGATTCAGCTAATCGAAGGGTGGGTATCCCTCTTCTCAACCTTCACTTCCCCTCGCGCTTGACACTCTGATGAGAGCTTTCCCAGTCCACCTCACGGAGTTGGATTTCGCTCAATTAATCAACTTCTATGTTTGTTTGAGCGGCCTTGGAGAGTTAACTCTCCACTCACCTATTCCAAGGCCCTACAACCTAGCTAGTTGGTGATTAACACTTAGAAAAACTTGCTAGTTGATTTTATATTAAATCGCTTATTTTAAGGGCTGTTATATTAAGTCACAAGGATATGGAGATGAAACCAATGGTGTTTTGATGCAAAAGAAATTAATAAAAACTTAACTACATGCGAATGCAGTTCTTTGTCTTTCGATGAAAAGTAATCTCTATACAGGTTCTACGAGACTAAAAATTGTATTTTTCTTTTCAAAAAGAAAACTCACACTCACAAAAACTAAGAAGCTAACTAAATGCTGAAATGCACCTAATGCAAATCACTACGAGCATGTAAATCCTAAGATGCAAAAATCTCTTAAAACAGAGTGAAATTTCCCAAAAAGCTCCTTCAGTTTTAACTCCTTTTTGATGGCCCAAAAAGCTAGTTCTCGAAAACAAGAACTCTTAATATAAGACACCAAAACACTTAACAACAAGAAGAAGAAATCAAGTGACAACTCCTCAAAATCAAGCCAAAAACTAAAAGCAAGAAACTTCACAAAAGCTTCAAAAGATATGGCAAAACGAAAATGAAAATGCAACAACAAAAACAAAAACAAGACAAAATGTGTTTTGATTTTTTGAAATGCAAAAACAAAAAGCAAAACAAATGTTTTTTGGGCTTTTTTGTTTATAAAGCAAGAGCTCGAAAAGACCAAGCACAAACTATCAAAATCCAAACCAAATAAGACAAAATTTCAAGCACAAACTTCAACAATGCTCCCAAACCTTATAAAGCTAACTGTAGCAAGATCAATAAGAGCAAGAGAAGACCAAAAACTCAGCCAATCAGCCTAGATAAATAGTGCAAACTCGCTGCAACAAAAACTCCAAAGAAGAAAGAAAAGTTCTCTGAAAATTGCAACAAAACCCTAGCCTATGGAACTCAAGAAAACCAATAAAAAATGAAGAAAAAATCGCAATGTGAAGCACAACACAAAGATAGGAGCGAGTCAGTGAGCAGAAGCTCTCTATTCTGATAAAGCAGAACAACCAAGAATGTTCAGAAAGCGATCTTGGAACTCAATCCAGAAGTGCCAGCACCAGAAACAACACTTTGCCAAGAGGACTAGTTTTCACTCAAACGAAAGAGAGAAAAGACATGAAACCACTTCCTTCACACTCCAGTAAGTATAGAGACTCTGTAGAAATAGGCCTCCATAGCCAGAAAGGACCAAAAAGTCAAAAATCCCAAAAATTCAAAATCTGCCTAGGTATACGCGGCTTCACCGTTGTGCAACCAGCGTGCATACGCATCTGTTCTAAGGGAAACTCACGTATACACGGTTTCCTTCAGACAAAATAGCGTGTATATGCGACTGTGTGCAAAAGAAGGCGCGTATGCAAAGGTAAATAATGAAAAAAAACAAAAGAACAAGCCTGGAAAAGACACCAAGACTTCAGACTGACTGCAAGAAAATAAACTGGACTGCAAATGAAAGTTAAAACTGTTGGGATCCTACCAAACGAAACAGAGCTCCCTGCCAGGGAGAATGCAAAAGTGTGATCCCCGGTGGTGCGAGTTATGTTTCGAAATCACCTAGAGGTTGGTTGGAGTACAACCTCCAGAACAAGGGCATGTACTTCCTGAGAGACTCACCCCAACCATGCACGTGAAAAACTAAATAGAGTAGAATGAGAAAGTTACCCGTAAGTCCTACGGTTGAAGAAGATCCCGCAGGGTTCAAACCCCCAGCAACCGTCCTTCCTTCTTAACCTGAAAGACAAGAAGAAACAAGCACAAAGGACTGGTTGTACGGCATATATCTACTCTAAATGTTAGTGAGATTCATATAAAACATTAAATAAATCATAATGAATGCTTGTATAACAAATATTCTCATACATATAAGCATACACTAACACGTTTATTTCGGGAACAGCATGGTACTTCTGTATTATAAATAGCATGTACAAAAGTAGCATGTGGAGAGATCACCTGATCCTTCCAAGGCCTTCGCAGACCATCTTCCGGATCCATCCAGCCCTTGCCTCGCTAAGACTCCTTCCAAACTGGTGCATACGAGATAACATATAAAGGGATGTGTATCCCAAGGAAACAAGGGTTTCCTCTAATGAACTGGGAAAGTGCAGGAGGCACGGGCAATCAGACTTGGATAGGGAATAACAACAGAGTATAATATCAATAATTCTCTCTCTCCCCTTAGGCCATACACATGAGGGCTTTTTATAGTCCCTCCAAGTAGTTTCAGCAGTTGCAAACAGTTGGCCACGGGATGGGGTGGTTGAACTACCTGAGTAACCAACAACCCAACGCGAAATTAGGGATTTTTTATATATTTTTTAATCATTTTAATGGCATACGCGGAAAAGTCTAGCTGTACTCGCGTATACACGCGGAAAAGTACGGGCATAGTCGCATATGGGGGATTTTACACTGTTTTTAAGTGAATTTTTCCAAGTCTGTAGGAATGGGTGCCCAAAAGCCATGAAGCAATCATGAATCATGTCAAGGTGAGAAATGATGCTATAACAGATGCCCCCTAATATATGAGGTCAGAAGGGGTACATGATGGCCGAAATGTATTATGCACATAGAAAGAACTTCGCAAGGACAAGAAAGGACTTCACTAGATTTCAGCCTGCCAAAAACGAATGAAAGAAACCAGAGAGTCAACTCATGCTGAGGCGGGCATACCCATGCTCAGTCAAAAATACATCATATAGAAAGTAATGAATAGATCCAACATGTATACAAGTATAGCTGAACTGAAAGTACACAATGAATCATCTGAGCATGGCCCGGAAATACAAGTCTGAATCAATGTCCAAGTATCACATATAGAAAGCTGATCAAAGATGGTGCAACTGGATGTCTGATCAAATAAGTAACTGAATCTCCAAGTACCGGATCATAAGAGGTGGATCAAATGGTACAATCACGCAACTCGGGAGCCAACATATAGGATGCTGCTGTACTGAACTGCAACATATAAGGGTGGACGGCATCACTGGCAGAAACTGAAAGGACTGTCAAAAGTGAACCAAAGAATGCTGATGCAACCCGAGGTCTTCACCGATCACTATGGCACAATTCTACACAATGGGAATAAATGAGCTGAAGTCGACCATGTGAGAAATCGTTGGATTACCGGGCAATGATGTATCCCATTAACCAACGCGAGACAACCCACCGATAATGATAATGAGTGTCAAGGTGCCCCATTACAATCTGACAAGTGCGGATGAATGAGTTGAAGTCGAACACTTGAAAGAATCTACCAATCAGGAGGCAATGATGAATCCCCACAGTCGATAGCGAAGAGTCTGCCACTGATGACTGCAAACCCTAAGGTACTGACAAAAAGACTCTAGACCTTATTCCCAGAGCAATGAGTCGGAGTCGATGGGAAAAGATCTGTTGGAAGGAAGGCATTAAGGCATCCCACATCAGTCCAGCGCGAGTGTAACCCACAGGCCAAGATTTGGAAGGAATCGGACGAAGTAGAGTGATGGAACCATAACTGAAGTACGTTTCCGACGTGCACAAGATGAAGCTAGCGCACGGAAGAAACCCTCTGAACCAACCAATAATGAAAGATGACACAGAGGCGAGAAATCTACCGATAGGGTCAAATGGAAATCAAGGTACTGCACGAATCCCAAGTGTGATAATGTGTGCTGACGTCGAACACAGGGGAAACCACTCAGTCAAAGACCCATGATGATGATCAAATGCTGATCACGAGGTCACCTATCAATAATGGAAATAGGCCCAAGGTGCGGCTCTAGGTTTGCTCTCAGAGCAATGTGTCGTAGTCGATAAGAGACAAACCCGCCGGCAAGAAGTCAACGGGGACCTTCTCAAACCAGCACGAGCAGAAGACCAAAACATCTTATGTGATAGAACATGATACTGACAAGACTGGGAAGGCCGACTGAATAATGAGTCAAGAGACACTGCAGAATGACCGACTCAGGTTAAACTTCCCTTGAACAAAAGCACGACTCATGATGACCATGGCAGTAAAAAGTGACACTGTATAAGTCTGTCATGCGGGAGGCAAAACAAACTCTCCATATGATTGGAAGAGATAACCAACCGGGGGAGAACTGAAAAGTGAAACATGGTAAAGGCTGAACCTAGGTCAAAAACTAGAACCATCCCAAATGAAGGAAATATATATAAGTATATGTGCTTTGTTCAAGGGCGACAAACTGACTCTGTACTGCCATCAAAATAACGAAGATACATCCCGTTCCCGCTCTTTTTGTTATATTTAATTTTTTTGTCTTTTTCATATAGTAAGCCTTAAAAAGAATAAAATAATGCTATGGTACAATGGATAGAACGAGTATCACGAAAGAAGATGCACTAGTTCGTGGGATTGGAACAATCCTATGCTCAATGCAAGGTGGCGAAAACTGGTCAGTGATACTCAGAGGAATGTTCCATCCATGGGTACAAAGGTGTCAACTCGTGATAGCTAAGTGCATGCAATGGTTAACTTGTACAGAAATTCAAGGTCAAAAGTTGGCTTAAACATCGAGTCCAAATGAAGCTGACTAAAGGCCAGGATAAACAAGTAGCCAATATGCAATGCAGTAATACAACTTAAATGACACCAGGGAGCCTCTAAGGTAAAAGCCAGAAAAATGATAAGTGATGAAGGAGAAGAATGAAGCTTCAACACATAAGACATGGTGGGACTAAAGAGGACTCCCGAGCCTACATAAAAAGTAGCATGGGCAACAAGTGATAGCGAGGAACTAACTAGGAAGCCCATGTAAAGGAAGGCTCTACCATCAAGTCATGATTAAATAATCGGCGAGTGAAATGGGTGTAATACTCATGACCTGATGGGATCGACTCTAAGGCAAGTGATCAGTATGGAGGCTAGTATGCAAGATGCAACGGAAAGTGATTCCCTAACCTATATGCCAGTGAAGATCATATACCTGCCATGACGAGTCGGAAATCATGGATCAAAAACCAGGAAAAATCTCAAAATCGTCAAAATGTACCTGAAAACATACCAAACTGGGCACTTCCAAGCAATCGAGTTATACAGCATAAGATAGATCGAAAAAATAGGCATAAGGAAATTTTGCGAAAATTTTCAATTTTTTAGCCATAAATAGACAAATTACCTCTCATTTGGTTCATTATTGCATAGCTGATTTGGAAAAAGAGCTCTGGAGCAAAAAACTTCTTTCGTCAAATCAGGAACAACCGACCGTCGGAACTCAGCGAAACTTCAGGTAGGCTCCTTAATCATCCTGTTTATTCATTTTGTCTGTTTGGAAATTAAAATTAAGTGATTTTTTTCTTTAAAACCCTTGCTAAAAATTGCGTATCTGCGCATACGCGGGTTTAATGAAGGCAAGTCGCGTATACACGCGACTGTGCACAGGAAAAGTCGCGTATGCGCAGGTCCGATTGCAAAAAAGCGTGGCTAATGCAAAATTTGATGAAATTTCTCAGGATGACCATCTCATGGAGGGAATGTGAGCATAGCGCAGTAGACCAAGAGGTCATGCAGGACCGCGCATCGCAAAACATCCTCCGAAATTGCGGATTGTTGAAATTCTTTAAAATGCCCAATATGAAAAGTAATGTGCGGTTGCTTGAAATGCTCGTAAATTACTGGGAACCGGATCAGGATTGCTTCATAATTGATCAGATGCCACTACGCATTGAAGTGGAGGATATATATTTCATCACTTGACTCTCCAGAAGGGGAGAACCAGTCGACCTGCACGGAAAACCCCTGGGAGGGTTAACCGTGGAAGATTATGTCCACGTATATTGCGTAGATAATTCCAAAAAGGTTGGAACGCAGATTGCAATTAGAGATATCAGGGATTTGCACATGAAGATCCTCCTTTTCACCATCAGCAGAGTGGCAGGATCTGCCTCACTACATCAGGCGTCCAGGACGCAAATGAGTATAGTTGTAGAGTGTTTGACTCATGCTTACGATTGGTGCACAACCCTGCTAATGAACATGAAACAACAGCTGACCTCTATTCGCCAGGTAAAAACTAAACACTTTGGCTATGGTACCATTTTGACAACATTCTTCTTTGAGAGGATTCCAGCTTTGAGACCCAGAGTCATCTTGACTATCAGCAGCCCGCGGGACCCAAGAATTGCCCGTTGGGCAGACATGATGAAGAGACTGGGGGGCAGCGAAGTACCCCGAACCACCTGGGACGATGAGTTCTTCCTGTGGTGGGGAGAACAGATCATCGCAGTGTACGACTATCCCTATGCCGGGATGGATTTCCGAGGAGATCCAGATCTAGTACTTCCACATGGCACAGCATGGGGAGCAGTCAGTAAGTTTTTGTAAAATTTTTTTACTTATATGATTTTTTTTTTTTGGATTTTTTCAAATATTTATGAAAAAATGAAAAATAAACATGTTTTTGATTGGATTCATAATGAATGACAATTAAAAATGATCATGTTTTAGATGTTGGACCAGTTCGTCCTGAGGGCCTACCGCGCCATAAGCGCCGCAAAGGTGAGGCGGAGACAGTGGATTCTGACAGGACTCTTCAGGCCGTGCAGAGAAACTTGGAGGGACTGACCCGCCAAATCTCCTTAAGCCAGTGGAGGACTTCCATCTCCCCGGAAGACAGGTTTGTAGAATTACTGCCACGGGTTTGGGTTAGACTTCAACAAGTGGCAGCACTGATTATTCTGTAAAGACACGACTTCTAAGCGAGGTCTCGGGAAGCTGTGATTTTACATATTAGATGACTGTATATTTTTTGAGACTGAACATGATAGGGCATAAGCCCAAGTTTTGTACGGCATTGATGGATCCAAAATTTTGTAAAGTTTTTTGACATACCGATGATATATATACAGCGATATTTGACGTGATGTGATAAATGTATCAAATGTATGATGATTTTGATGATTAGAAATTATTGTATTGAATGATTAATATGCCAATCTAAAGCTTGATTAGCTAATGAGTCAGCAAACCAATTGTCAGCTCGAGGAATATGAATGAATGTTAAAAATTGAAATGACCTTTGTAACAAACGTACCCTCAAGAAAAATCGTAATAGAAATGGATCTCGTACCCAATAAGTGTTGTTCAACTGCGACACCACCAGCTGGGAGTCCAAGAAAACTACCAACGAATCAACACCCAAAGATATTGCCTCCGAGAGTAGATGAATGACTGCAGTGTATTCTGCTACATTATTGGAAGCAGGACCAATGCAGACTCCTCTTGATACCAACAGCTAACCGGAAGGATAATGAAGCACCCAAGCCGCGGAAGCTAAGTTCCGGGTGTGTCTACTAGCACCATCGGCGAAACCAAAATGACTCATGACATCCAACACAACCTGCCAAAGCAGATCAAAAACATCACCACCTCATCAAAAATCGAAAATCAATCAGATATGTAAAAAGCAAAAAACTACTATATACAAAAGCAACATGCCAGGCCGAAGCCTAGGCATAATACTTCTTCAAATAGAGCCCATTTCGGGGCTCCGGCAACTAGTTCCCTTCGAAATCAACAAAGGTATACGCTCCTTTCTTAAGGAATTTTTTAACGATATAGGGGCCATACCACATAGACTTAAACTTTCCTGCCCCCAGGGCATCTTTTTCTTGGGCATAGACCAAAACAAGGTCACCTTCCAAAAAGACCCTAGGCTTGACCGCCTTATCGTACTGAACTTTTACTCGGTTTTTATGTGCTTCATTCATCGTGGCGGCATCCGTAGTAATACAGAATGTTCTAGATGAAGAAACCTCTTTGCCAGAACTAGAAGTGGAAGAGCTCAACGATAATTTGAGGAGAGGAATCTGCGCATTCAATAGGAAATACGGATTCCACCGTGGATAAGCGAACGGAGTAAACCGATTCTGGTTTTAAGCCGACGTCTTGTATACCCAAGGTAGGATAGCATAATATGGTTGGATCTATGTTTATCAATTGTCCTTTGAAGAATTGTCTTAAAGGGTTATTCACGAAGACACCCACTTGCCGAATTGGCACAGATAATATATGGAGATGAATGCTCCTGCCGGAAACCCAATTTGAGAGCCAACTCAGCCATCATACTATTCTGAAAATGACTGCCATGTTCAGTGACAATCTCTCTAGGTATACCAAAACGAGCGATAACTTGGTTGAAAAGGAACAAAGCTGCAGTCTCACCATCGTTCCCAAAAGTAAGCATAGCCTCGACCCACTTCGTAAAGTAGTCTACTGCTACGATAATGTACTTGTGACCTTTTGCCGAAGTCGGGTTACAAGTAGTATAATCCATACCCCACTTTGTAAAGGGTCCGACAGTAACGACTGGAAAAAGCGGAGCTGGATGAGCGCGCATTTTTCGAGTATACACCTGACAAGGATGACACTTCTTGACCGATTCAATACAATCTTTGAAAATCGAGGGCCAGAAGTATCCAGCACGCAAAATATTTTGGGCTGTAGCAAGCCCAGATAAATGACCCCCACAAGCTCCACTGTGAGAATCATTGAGCACAGCCTCAGCTTCTTCGAAAGTTAAGCAACGTCTTAGGATTGAATCAACCCCTCGACGGTACAAAGTATCACCAATAATCAAATAATTCTTGGCCAAGTGACGCAGTTTACGACGCTCATCTTTCGAAAAAGTAGAGGGAAACTTCGCAGTCTGGAGATACACAATGATATCCCCATACCAAGGATCCTGTGGAGAGATCAGAAACAAGTGTTCATTCGGAAAGGACTCATCATAGATCATCTCCTCTCCACAAGGCAACTCGGAGATCAATTCCGCAAAAACTAATGACTTCTTGGATTTGGCAGACATGAACTCGAGATCAAATTCTTGTAAAATTACAATCCATCTATTATATTTGCCCCCAATCACTCGCCTGCTGAGGACAAACTGAAATGGATTGGCAGCTGCCAAGACATAAGTTTTACGAAGAATAATGTAATGCCGGAGTCGCTGCACAGCATGAACTGCTGCTAAGGCTAACTTTTCTATCGGAGTGTATCGCAGTTCAGGTCCTACCAGTCCTCGACTAAGGTAGTAAATAACATGCTCAACAAGAGCATCATCCTCCTGAACCAGAACCATACCAATGGTAGATTCTGCTGTAGCCAGATACAAAAGAAAATCTCTGCTATAATCGGGTGGACTCAGCAAAGGAGCAGAAGTCAATGCCTTTTTCAAGGCATCGAATGAGCGTTGAGCGTAGTCGTCCCAAAGAAAAGGAACTCCTTTCTTCAACAGTCTCATATATCCCTTTGTAATCTCAGCATAGTTGACGATAAACCTCCGAAGAAAATTAGACTTCCCTTGGAGACTTTGAAGCTGACGGATTGAAGACGGGGGAGGCAATCGAAGTATTGCCTCAACCTTGAAGGGATCTACCCTTATCCCTTCCCTAGACACAATAAATCCCAATAGCCGACCGGATGTAACCGCGAAAACGCACTTGTTCGGATTCAATCGAATTTATAAAAACGACATCTTTCAAATATTTGCCGGAGGTGACCAGGATGATCCATCCTCTTTCGAGAATGAGCAGCTAGATCATCTAAGTATGCCTCGATAATCTTCTTGATGTCATGGAAGGCGTAAGACATGGCCCTCTGAAAGGTAGCTCTAGCATTTTTAAGACCAAAAGGCATTTTCTTGTATGCAAACGTACCCCAGGGACAAATAAATGCGGTCTTATGTTGATCTTCTGGACGAATAGTAATTTGATTGTAACCATAGAGCGTCCGCAGAAGGGTAAAATCTGGTCACAAGCACATGGATCAATAACGATACGATCGATGAAAGGTGTGGGGTAATTATCTTTAGGACATGCCTTATTCGGTCTACGAAATGGAATGCACACAAGATTAGATTTCCTTGCTTTTTATCTACCGGAACGGGGTTTGAAACCCATTCAATCAAAGGAACTGGGAAAATGAATCCCGCCTTAAGCAGCTTTTCAACTTCAGCTTTGATGGCTGCTGCCTTCCTAGGATTAACCGGACGAAGTTTTTGCCTTACCGGCTTAGCGTTTTCATACATCTTGATCTCATGCTGAACGATAGATGGGTCTATGCCAGGCATTTCCTCATAAGACCAAGCAAAAACATCCCTATACTCTTTGAAAAGCTCAGTATAGGTTTGAATCTCGTCACTGGAACATTCAGCTCCAGATAATTCAGATGTCTGCAGAGTTCACGGAAATGTTCAGGGATGAGTCGGAGAATCACGACCATGTTCCCTTCGAGCGTAAACCTTTGTCTTTGGTGCTAAGGAAACTCAAAGCCCGGGTGAACGGGTCTCGAGGAGAGCGGGGACTTGGAAAACTTGTTTCGACTTCGCTCCAGTCGGGTAGGAAGTAAGACCGATGATACGAATCATCCCACGGTCTATCTATGCATGTCATCGCTTCAGGATGAGCCTCTTCGGCTGGAAGAGTGGTATCTGACATGTGGGGCGAGAAGAAGAAGTAAGGATCCAGCGAACCACATCACCACTCAACTCTTAAATTGAAAGAAGGCCACCCTCAGATTCTGGGAGTGTCAACTGTGACCCGATATGCAATCTCAGCTGTAGAAATCGGAAATGCCATTCCACCCACTTGACCTTCCGCTAATGTGGCAGTAGGGGAAGGTAAGGTCCAAGGGTCCGAAAAATAATGAGTTCGGAAGAACTCTCTTCGAAGGGGAGCCTTGGAGGATGAAATAGCATTAATATGAACCTTAGGAGGAGGAAGATCGAAAGTACCCATTAGGGAAGAATACATTCCAACTCCTAGATTCTCAACAGGCGCCTTAGTATTATCCAACTTAGGAACAGATGAGTCAGAAGGCGCATCCAGGTCTACAGGAGGACAGTCCAGTTGATCCACTGTAACGATCCTCCCTTCGTGGGGGAAACATACAATTCGAAATAGTGAGGATGCAATGGCATCCATCTCATAAATCCAGTTCCTCCCCAAAAGAAGGTTGTAGTCCAAGGGTGCATCTACTACCTCAACCTCTATGTTAACGGTTTTTCCCCCAACACAGATGGGCAAAGCCAGGACAATACCATGGGGTCTGTGAGAATGATCATCGAACGCAGTAAGAACAGTGCTAGATGGAACAGCTTTGGGAGATCCAAGTGTCTTCCAGCATGCGAGAGACATTACACACGTAGAAGCACCCTCATCAACAACCGTTCGAAAGATATTGCACTTCCGATACGACGATTTAATATGGAAAGCCATGTGATGAGGAAGTCTCTTCTCAAAGTTAGTCATATCAAAAGTAATCAGAAGAGAAATTTTCGGATCAATAGCCCCAATGGCAGTGAGCAAAGCACTGCGCTGAGCTGGACAAGACTGGAGTACCTCTAAAGCTGACATAGCACAAGGACTCTGCGCCAGATCTTCTACAATCGAGTAGTTTTGGGCAGCCCTCGCATTCGGATTAATCGTTGACCGCTTAGAAGATGCTTTTGGCATCCGAGGCATAGACTCAACAGTAGGCTTCGTAATGTGAAGCGGCTCAGTAGCATCAGGAACTTCCTTAGCTTTCGAAGACTCTTCTTCGCCATAATCACGGGATCTCGTAGCGATATCCGCGTGAGCACTCATCATGAAAATGTTCGATGGAATTTCCCCTTCCTGGGTGCCCCCAGAGGAAGCCCCATGATTTTGGTTCGCGCCAACAACTAATTGTTGCCCTTGGGGAAAAGGGTTTGTTAACACAGCCTGGGAACTAGAAGAACCTTGCTGGGCTAACAAGCGCTGCGCATCCTGAATTTTAGGGCAAAGGTGTGTGAGATGGTCTCCAGTACACAACTTGCATGGAAACTTCACTTTCTTCTTCTCCTTTGGACCCTCACCAACATGCTCGTTGGTTTTATTCGCATTACCCTTCCCGTTCTTTCCCTTCTTCTTTTTATTTCGTCCCTTCTTCTTCCCACTCCAATTGCTTAGATTTCCTTGGGATCGTATTGGCCTTCTTGGACAGCATTTATGACAAAGACCTGTGAAGGTGATGAACCTGTGCACAAATTTCTCGACTGCATGAGCATTGTAAAGACAACCGTCGTAACTGAGAAAGCAGCCGCCGTACTATCGACCGATCCGACAAGCCCGTCACCATGCGTACCGTGTTTGGGTTTCACAAATCCAATTTGGAGCGAGGAGCATTGGGCAATACTTATGAAGCATCCCGCATCGGCACAGATCAATTCTAACCGTCTGGGCCCTAAAGATGGCCTGGCTTCCTCGTAAAATACCCCATAGGGGGATACATATATTGAAATATCCTCCGATCGTTATGATTTCAAAACCACCGAGAAGAATCCCTCTTCCGGGAACATGGGCTTTTATAAGCCTCTTCCTTATCCTCCATTCCTGAATGTGATCGGAAATGTGAGTTGCCTCATCCTGCTTAAAATTAGCCAGGAGTTCGGTCCCAGCCTCATATCTGACAGGCAACTGAAAATGGTTTAGAAATGTGACAGCCAGTTCTCCAAATGTGGCGAAACTGCCCCCAGTGAGCTTGATATACCATTTGGCAGCATTTCCAGTTAGGGTGCATTGAAATAATCTCAACCTAATCGAATCATCGATCAGGGAGTTCGAAGAACACCATAAGTGGAAAGTGGTGATGTGGTCCGCCGGATCCTCTCCATTCTTACCCTCAAACTTTGGACTGTCTCAAGGAAGTTTGGTCGGGACCGGAGGCCACCCCGGACTATAACGAATTGGGTCATTAGTTAACTTCAACAAGTCTGGCAAGTTTAACATTGCCAGAAATGGTAAGCGAGGCGGAGCCTGAGGATTCCATCCTTGATGGGATGGATTCCCAACATTCTGAAAAGAATAGCCTGGATTTGATGAGGCACCAGACTGCCAGAAAGGACTCATAGAAAAAAGAGAAGAACCTCCTCCCCACGCCGAGTTACCAAAGCCCAGACTAGTTCCCCCCGCTGAAGTATTGATTGACGAGGAAAGCCCCTGATAGGGGTTCCAAGAATTAGACAGAGGAGAAAAATACTGATAAGCACTCGATGAAGGGAAAGAAGCATTGCCTTGATCACCTACGTAGAACTGGTTCCCTGCCCCCGCTGTAGTAAAGACAGGATTCCATCCCGTAAAAGTAGTCGAACTTTGCCCCCCAGACCAAGGGTTGAAACTCTGGGTCTGGGACGTAAACGGAAACGACCCTAAAGAAGGATTGGAACTAGGAATGTGCTCGTCCCAAAGGGGAAACCCCGAAACGAAGCTGACCTTACCAACATGTTGGGGACACATGGGCAAGAGTCCACCGCACCTACGAAAAGCAAGCAGTGGAGCTCACCACTTATCATCCCCCGAACAAAAGGGACCGATTGGAAGGATGTGTCAAGGAACCGTAGCCAAACACAACAAAGACTTTGAAGCAATCAAAGATGAAGGCTATTCCTCCACCGCTCACGGGCGGGGTCCGAATGCTCGTAAAGACTCTCACTAAGAGAGCCGCGTTCCCGGGGCCGTGTTCATCGAAAGATAAGAATGATACGGAAGATCCGGCGGTCTCTCAGACTCCGGTCTGATGTACTGAACAACAAACGGATAATCAGGAGGAAGAGGAGATGGACCTCTAGCAGGAGGCTCAGGTATATCTTCTATCTGAAAATCTTCTTCCTGAGGAAACAACACTCGCGAGGTGAGCGGAACGCTCCTCTCGGAACCGACACCGGAATCAGCTACGAAACCTTCAGACCTTGGTGGAGGATCTCTCTCCACAACGTCAGACTCCACAGGGTGGTAACCACCTCCTAAATCGCTCCTACGCCTTCTCGAAGAAGGCTCTGCACTCTCGGGAGATAACCCCCGTATTCTCCTCGAACGTCGAGGCGCTTGATCAGCCACTTTTATAGATTTATTAAATTAGACTCAAAAAAGTGAAAATCTAGGCAAGCTAGGAGCAAAGAGCACTCACTAAAATAAAAATCCCTGAGAAACAGTCAAGCAAACAGCCTCCAAGTATTTCCGCTCCGGGTGATGAGGACCGGACACCAAAATACAGGAAAGCGAAGTATAGGGCCTTCCGAAAGCAGTCTGGGATGATTAGGGCTCAGAACAACTAGCGAAGGTATCAGAAACAGTTACGCCGACCTCCTAACGAGAGCCTTTGCCGGCTCAAGCACCCAAGCTTCGCAAGGGCACCCCCCAGAAGTACTGCTGAAAGTGATGCGACGTCTGCCTCAGGTACCACGGGTATTCCCCCCCGCAGTCACCTGTGTGGAACCTAGGAGTGGCAACTATGGACACCAATCCGTATCAAAAGCTGGGCGGAACGGTCTTGAGGTCAGATTCAGCTAATCGGAGGGGGGGTATCCCTCTTCTCAACCTTCACTTCCCCTCGCGCTTGACTCTCGGATGAGAGCTTTCCCAGTCCACCTCACGGAGTTGGATTTCGCTCAATTAATCAAATTCTATGTTTGTTTGAGCGGCATTGGAGAGTTAACTCTCCACTCACCTATTCCAAGGCCCTACAACCTAGCTAGTTGGTGATTGACACTTAGAAAAACTTGCTAGTTGATTTTAGATTAAATCGCTTATTTTAAGGGTTGTTATATTAACTCACAAGGTTATGGAGATGAAACCAATGGTGTTTTGACGCAAAAGAAATTAATAAAAATTTAACTACATGCACATGCAGTTCTTTGTCTTTTGATGAAAAGTAATCTCTATACAGGTTCTACGAGACTGAAAATTGTATTTTTCTTTTCAAAAAGAAAACTCACACTCACAAAAACTAAGAAGCTAACTAAATGCTGAAATGCACCTAATGCAAATCACTACAAGAATGTAAATCCTAAGATGCAAAAATCTCTTAAAACAGAGTGAAATTTCCCAAAAAGCTCGTTCAGTTTTAACTCCTTTTTGATGGCCCAAAAAGCTAGTTCTCGAAAACAAGAACTCTTAATATAAGACACCAAAACACTTAACAACAAGAAGAAGAAATCAAATGACAACTCCTCCTCAAAATCAAGCCAAAAACTAAAAGCAAGAAACTTCACAAAAGCTTCAAAAGATATGGAAAAACGAAAATGAAAATGCAACAAAAAAAACAAAAACAAGACAAAAAATTTTTTGAGTTTTTGAAATGCAAAAACAAAAAGCAAAACAAATGCTTTTTGGGCTTTTTTGTTTATAAAGCAAGAGCTCGAAAAGACCAAGCACAAACTATCAAAATCCAAACCAAATAAGACCGAATTTCAAGCACAAACTTCAAAAATGCTCCCAAACCTTATAAAGCTAACTGTAGCAAGATCAATAAGAGCAAGAGAAGACCAAAAACTCAGCCAAACAGCCTAGATAAATATTGCAAACTCGCTGCAACAAAAACTCCAAAGAAGCAAGAAAAGTTCTCTGAAAATTGCAACAAAACCCTAGCCTATGGAACTCAAGAAAACCAATAAAAAATGAAGCAAAAATCGCAATGCGAAGCACAACACAAAGATAGGAGCGAGTCAGTGAGCAGAAGCTCTCTGTTCTGATAAAGCAGAACAACCAAGAATGCTCAGAAAGCGATCTTGGAACTCAATCCAGAAGTGCCAGCACCAGAAACAACACTTTGGCAAGAAGACTAGTTTTCACTCAAACGAAAGAGAGAAAAGACATGAAACCACTTCCTTCACACTCCAGTAAGTACAGAGACTCTGTAGAAACAGGCCTCCACAGCCAGAAAGGACCAAAAAGTCAAAAATCCCAAAAATTCAAAATCTGCCTAGGTATACGCAGCTTCACCGCTATGCAACCAGCGTGCATACGCGTCTGTTCTAAGGGAAACTCGCGTATACGTGGTTTCCTTCAGACAAACTAGCGTGTATACGCGATTGTGTGCAAAAGAAGGCGCATATGCAAAGGTAAATAATGAAAAAAAACAAAAGAACAAGCCTGGAAAAGACACCAAGACTTCAGACTGACTGCAAGAAAATAAACTGGACTGCAAATGAAAGTTAAAACTGTTGGGATCCTACCAAACAGCTGAAACCACCCAACAGGAGAATCACAAAAGTGTGATCCCCAGTGGAGTCGCCAGTTCTGTTTCGGGGAAATATCACCCTAGAGGTTGGTTGGGGTACAACCTCCACAGAGTAGGGGCATGCTACTTAACAAAGACTCACACAACCATGCTCGTTCAGAAAAACTAGATAGAGCAGAATGAAAAAGTTACCCGTAGGTCCTACGGTTGAAGTAGATCCACATGGGGTTCAAACCCCCAGCAACCGTCCTTCCTTCTTAACCTGAAAACAAGAAGAAACCAGCACAAAGGACAGGTTGTACAGCATATATCTACTCTAAATGTTAGTGAGATTCATATAAAACATTAAATAAATCATAATGAATGCTTGTATAACAAATATTCTCATACATATAAGCATACACTAACACGTTTATTTCGGGAACAGCATGGCACTTCTGTATTATAAATAGCATGTACAAAAGTAACACGTGGAGAGATCACCTGATCCTTCCAAGGCCTTCGCAGACCGTCGTCCGGATCCGTCCAGCCCTTGCCTCGCTAAGACTCCTTCCAAACTGGTGCATACGAGATAACATATAAAGGGATGTGTATCTCAAGGAAACAAGGGTTTCCTGTAATGAACTGGGAAAGTGCAAGAGGCACGGGGAATCAGACTTGGATAGGGAATACCAACAAAGTATAATATCAATAATTCTCTCTCTCCCTTAGGCCATACACATGAGGGCTTTTATAGTCCCTCCAAGTAGTTTCAGCAGTTGGAAACAGTTGGCCACGGGCTGGGGTGGTTGAACTACCTGAGTAACCAACAACCCAGCGCGAAATTAGGGATTTTTTATATATTTTTTAATCATTTTAATGGCATACGCGGAAAATTCTAGCTGTACTCGCGTATACACGCGGAAAAGTACAGGCATAGTCACATATGGGGGATTTTACACTGTTTTTAAGTGAATTTGTTCAAGTCTGTAGGAATGGGTGCCCAAAAGCCATGAAGAAATCATGAATCATGTCAAGGTGAGAAATGATGCTATAACAATTAGGAGGGGGACTCGAGGCTCCCCTTCCTCCTCCTCTAGAAGTCCTTGCATTCAAGAAACTAATAGCAGCTAGCAACAAGTGCCCTCTGACTGAATCTCAGCAAAAGTACGTGAAGAAGCTAGATAGCATCCCTTCAGTGGCCCTTCCAATTTAATAAACTTGCCGATCTTCATTGAACCTGTCTGAAAGAGGGCTCATTAGGTATTTTACTCACCTCTAGACCTCCCCCAAATATGTGGAGGACTAGGTGCAGAGGAACTGGATTCCTCTAGTCTTGGAAGCCATCAAAAGCCACTTCATAGGCAAAGGATACTTTGTTTTTGTTTTTGAGAATGTGGAAGACAGAAGCCTCATCTTCAGAAATGGCCCATATTTTATGGTTCCTAAGGGACTATACTTAAATAAATGGACCCTTTGCTCTGATCATGCTCAAGATGTTCCTTCAACTATTCCAGTGTGGGTACACCTCCCACATCTCCCACTGCATTGTTGGAACTAGAAGTCTCTCCAAACCATTGGAAATATCCTCAGAAAGTATATTGATCAAGAACTGAGAAAATATGAATACTCATGTGCATGTATATGTGTCGAGGTGGATTTGGAAGTTTGGCTACCTGAAGCTATCAAACTAACGGTTGCTGATTGGACCCATATCCAGAAGCTGGATTATGAGAAACTTCCATTTAAATGCAAGCACTGTCACGAATATGGCCATTTTGCAAGGCACTGTAAAAATAAGGCAGAAGAAGAAAGGGAGAATTCGAAAGGATAATAATGGACCTTAGTTTAGAAAGCAACCCCGAAAAAAGCTAAAGGAAAAGGAGACACAAAATGGCCCAAAGTATCATCATTAGGGAAGACTCTTGAGGCGGAGAGCTATGTTCCCCCATGGGTTGAAGCCAAAAAAACTATTGAAGAGCTCAACACTCTTGTAGACCCCTTAGTCACAACTTTTGAAACCATATAATAGTAGAATTATTCCCCCTCCTTGGCAAAAGGTAATGAAGAAACATCCCCCTCTGGAGTAGTCCCGGGTACCTCCTCTCCACCCTCATATGCTGAAATGATTAGAAAGAAGCCATTGGAAAAAAATTTCTCCTTGGAGGATAAAATCTTTGAGAGGAACTCGAAAATAGTGGGAAGAAAATCACATAAAGAAGCCAGGGAAGAAGAAGCAGAATGGAAAAAACTCAAGGAATTAAATCCAAAATCGAAATGTCCATCGAGAGAAATACCAGAAAAAGGCCTCTGAAGGGAGGAGCTACCAATCCCTCCAACAGTGAATAATGAAATTATTCTCTTGGAATTGCAGAGGCTTGGGGAAACCTATGAAATATGAAGCTATCAAAGATCTACTGAAGATGGAACCTCCTGAAATCCTCATCCTCCAAGAGACTAAAATTTAAGGGGACACCCTTCTTGACATCAACAAATCAAAATGGAAGAAAAATGTAGGGAAGGTCGTGAGTGTAAGGGGATCCTTAGGTGGAATTCCCACTCCATGTTTGGAGGAACAATTTCATTTGGAGAACTCCTTTGAGACCCAACACTGGATTTTTACCAAGCTAAGGCACTCCACAAGTTAACATTTTCTCTTTTTAATCTTTATGTTTTGGTGTTGTACGCAGAAGAAAGAGATAGTTGGCAATATCTTTCTGAATTTTTAGAACTTCACTCTCCCAAGAACATAATATTAGCTGGAGACCTAAATATTTTCTTGGACTTGAAAGAAAAGAGAGGAGGCAGTAGCAGTAGGAACCAAATGATCCCCGAGGTGGAAGACCTTGTACTCCAATGGGATCTCATGGACTTTAAACCAACGAGAGGACTATTCACTTGGTATAACAATAGAGTAGGGGAATACCACATCTCTTCTCGCCTTGATTGGTTTCTTGTATAGAGTTTTTTGTTGCAATAAAAAATGCTAATTTACTCCAAAATCCTTCCCAAGCTAACCTCTGATCATAAGCCTATCCTGCTCCTCTTGAAAGAGGAAGAAAACTTTGGCCCAATGATGTTCCGGTTCAGCCCTCTTTGGAGTGAGAGAGACGGGTTTCTCGACACTGTTCACTTGGCTTGGTATAAATATTTCATAGGATCCCCAAGCTATGTGTGGGTGAAAAAACTCAAGGCTACAAAAATGCGCTGAAAGAGTGGATCAGAAAGCCAAAAAATACCCCAACCAGTTAGAGAAGAGAAAAAACCCGGCTGTTGGAAGACCTGCAAATGAAAAAAGGAGACAGCACCTCTATGGAGCTTGCAAAGGAACAAATTGCACAAAGTAACTCCTATCTCTCTTTCCATACTGAAGCATAATATTGGAGGATTAAGTCCTGCAGCCTTTGGCTAAAAGTTGGAGACTGAAATATTTCTTTCTTCCATCAATAGTACAGAGCTTTCCTCTCACTCAATCACATCTCAGAGATCACCACTCCTGAAGGGCTGGTCTGCAAAGTTTTTCACAATATCGAAGCAGCTGCAGAGTCTTACTTCAAAAATATGTATAGAAAAGAGTGATAGCAGTGAAGAGGACACAAAGGAATTCCTCTTTCACATCCCCTCCCTTTTTAGTAGAGAAGAAACTACTAACCTCGTGAAGCCATTATATGATGAAGAAATCTAGAAAGTCATATGGTCATATGTGAGATAACTAATTGTGAATTAATTAATATTTAATTCACTTCATCTCTCACTAGTGTATCTTCAGCTACAACTAGAACAACTAAGTTTAACTCACTTAACTAAGTTAAAATATTTACAACTTGCATTAACTAATGCACCACTACACTTCAAACCCTGTTACAACTAGAATTACTCTGTATGCCTCACCAACTACCTCTAATGCGAGATCCACTAGCTAACTAAATTTATCACTTTCAGTTAACTAATTCAAGTCCGCATTGAGAATTTATCCTAAATAAGAGCCTTTGAAGGCTAAAGTGCATATTATTAGACTTCTCATCATACCAATTTTTTGACATACTCAGAGGTTGAAACAAGGAAGCAGACAACAACACAAACAAAGGTTGCCTTCTCCCGCAAGGAGCCTTCAACAAAAATGATGAATCCCCTTCTCAAATCAAAGGTTTAAGGTGCTTAAACATAATAGTTACAATTATTTTTTATATGACATTACATAAAGCAATTGGGCAGAATCCTTGGGGAACCTCCGATTTAGCAGATTTAGGAATCGACATTATAAAAGTAGCATTGAGACTCAGACATTCCTTTTGGTTCTGTCTTGACTCCTCCACCACTTCCATAATGTATTTTCATATGAATTTCCATGCAGCTTCGAATAATTCCACGGTGAAACCATCAGGGTCTGGGGCTTTGTTTTTTGCCATACCTTTTACCACCTCCTTCGTTGTGACCATTCAGATAAGGCCGAGCATCCGATCTTTGGTAATGAGGCGCGAAATTTTTTGGGTGATTCTATGGATTGCCTTAGAGAGATCCTGCTCCAGTTCCGAGAGCAAGGTATGAAAGTGATGTACAAATAGTTATTCCATGTCCTCGTGACAAGCTATTCTATGTTTAGCCTCATTTTTTAGTGAAAAGATGCTTTTATGTTATGGAAGAAGCATGTGTTCTTCTCTCCTTCCCTCAACCAACTGACTCCATATTTCTGCTTCCAGAGTATCTCCTCCTGTTTTCTGCATTCTTCTAGTTGCATTATGAGTTACCCCTCTTATTCTACTAGAAGTTTTGATCTGCCCTCTGTTATAATTTGGAGTTAGATAGTCTTTACCTTCTTCTTTAACTCCTCCTAGTCTTTGAGGATGTTTCGAAGTCCTCTTTGTTCCACTTCTTGTTCCTTTGCTTGATCTCTTTTAGCTTGAGTTGAAATGTATACATAAGATTTCTTCCCATCACTTCATTGTTCTTCCACCATTCTTCGAGTTTCCTAAGCTGCTTAGGGTCTCGAACCCAAACTGCTTCAAATCCGAAGGGATTATTTCTTGGTCCTGTCTTGAAGTCGATTTCCAGTCTTACCAACCTCTGTTTCGAGCCCATTATAGGGAGAATGGAGTTTTCCATGTATATGTCTCCAGAGATGGCCTGTTCCAAGACCAAGAACCGATCCAATCTAGACACAATATGATTTTGACCTCCTCTCTCATTGTTTGAGGTGAAGTTTTTACTGTTTGTTTGTAGGTCCACCAGTTTTAGCTCCAATATTGCACCCCTGAATATATCCATATCTGGGTCCTGTCAGGGAATTCCTCCTTTCTTCTCTTCAAGGGACGTTATCATGTTAAATTCCCCTCCTACTATCCATAATTATTCCTAAAATTATCTTCTCATATTGGCTAGGTTGTTGAGGAAGGCCTCTTCCTGCCCTGGGGTATGAGGCCCATAAACCCCATTAAGGAGAACCCAATCACTAGATTCTATGTGTATAAAGTGCCATGTAAGAATTCAGGGACTACTTACTCAATCCTCAAAGACGACTTCCACCAGGTTCCACAATATGGTTAATCCTCCCACACTTCCTCTAGAGTCGAGTAAAATAAAATATTTGAGCAATGGTTAGATAACCTTTCCTCTTCACATACATCCTTGACATTAATATCCTATATGAGAGGAGGACCAATCCCAACCTAGAATATTTCTCTAATATTATAATATTTTAGGTCATTAACATGGAGGAAGTGTATATGCCAACCCTTCTAAGTCAAGGTCATTAGTTTTCCATTCCACTTGCTTTTTCTCCTTGAGAGTATTTTCCTGGAGGAAGGGTCGACCAACCCTCCCTTGGAATATTTTTGAAGGATTATAATATTTTATACCATTATCATGGTTGAATATTTGGTTGACCCTTATAAGTGATCCATATCCTTAGTCATACTATCATAGAAGAATGTTTGGTTGATTCTTCCTCTAGATTATGAAAGAGGAAAATATCATATTTTTTGGAAGGGTTAGCCAACAATTCCTCTTTCTCATATTTTTCAATAAAATACTATCTTGGTGGAAGGGTCAGTTGACCCTTCCTATTTCAATAGACCATTTTTTTATGTGAATAATTTCCCTAGAGGAAGTGCTAATAAACCCTTCCCATACATGAATCATTGCCAACATATCATATTTGATGAAGGCTTGATCAATGCTTCCAATTGATTTTCCTCCTTGAGGGTATTTTTATAGACAACGGGTTACCTAACCCTTACTTGGAATACTTCTCTATGGTTATAGTCTTTGAGGTTACTATTGTGGAGGAAGGGTCAACCAACTTTATCTCTGAATATAGCCTTGGAAGAATGGTTGGTTGAATATTCCTCAAATATACTTATGTAAATTTGAAAAACCATTATCATATGGTAATGATGTCGATATAATAACACTCCACATCAATGTAAAGACATAGAAATTTAGTAGAATAGGAATATAATAGGGCTAATTTTATGTTTAATCTTTAGGTGAAATGAATTTTATTTTTTTAGGAATGTATATAGCTTTCCTTCATTGAAACTAATTTTTGAATCTAAGTTGCATGGAGAGAAACTATTTCAATGTTTCTTAAACCACTAAACCAATCATTCTTATTTCCAACAAACAAACAAAAAAACATGTTGACACATTGTTTAACGAAATATTATTAAAGAGTGAGTATTTAACATGAGGCTTGAGAAAATTAAAATAAGAGGAAATCAATACCCTCGTAAGGAGATTTGGAAAAACCATTCTTCAATCATTATTAGATTTAATTTTTTTTTAAATTACTAAATGAATTAATTTACAATATAAATTAATTTATGAATATAGATTAATAAATTAATATAATATGTATTTTTTATATATAAATTAATAAATGAATTAATTTACAATATAAATTAATCTATGAATATATATTTATAAATTAATATAAAAAATTAAAAATTAGTAATGAAGATTTTGGCAAAACCATTTTTCAATCATTATTAAATTTTATTTATTTTTTTAAATTAATAAATGAATTAATTTAAAATATAAATTAAGTTATGAATATATATTAATAAATTAATATAAAAAATTAATAATTACTAATGAAGGTAAAAATAACAATTAAAGATTAAGTCCCACAGCGACTTCCCTCCATTTCCCTCCAATTCCAATCTTTTCCCTCCATTTTTTTCCTTCCAATTCCAAAATTTTCCCTCCATTTTTTTTTGGAAAACATATATATATATATATATATATATATATATATATATATATATATATATATATATATATATATATATATACACACACACACACACACACACACACACTCTAATCTTCATCTCCATTGTTAATTTGATCTGTGCTTTTATGCTTGGTGACTATCGACTCCTAGTGTCATCTTTTGGTCTCGTCTTCCATGCTTGTTGACAAGTATTCTCCTGATGAAAATGATTCTTTGTGGATTTTTTTATCCTCCTGTTTTTTTCCACAACATAAACCAAGGCATTCTCTTGTTTTTTTTACACATATTGCTAATACATAAATCTTTTACATGTTTCTTTTCAGTAGTTCTATCATAGTTTCAATAAGTTGTGAATTTATATTTAGGTAGTTAGTTCACTCTACATTTATTTAATGTATGTAATAGCATGTGTCTACAACTAGCTTTTATAAAGTACATATATATGTTTTCTTCTCAAAGCCTTATATCTAGTACATAAAGACCATTTTTACCTTTTCTTTTTGTAACCTAGCCTAAACCATTAAACTTATTCATTAGAGATATTCTTATATCTAGTACATAAATACCAGTTTTACCTTTTCTCCTTGTAACCTAGCCTAAACCATTAGATTTAGTTATTAGAGAGATTCATAGAAAGATGATTCCTAACAACACAGGACGGGGATTACCACGAGCCATAGAAGCTTAACCTATAAAAATTACCTATCGATTTTTTTTTTTTTTTTGATATTTCCACGTATATAAAACAATTTAAATAATATTATAAAACAACCTATGAAGCATTGTCATTCCGTGGAAATTTCTAAAAATTTCGGTCATCTAATACCAATTTACCCGGGCCCTGGCCTCGGGCAGCGATAAGGTCCTAGAGGCTGGTACCCCAGGGGATGTTGCAGCATTACAAAAATCCTGGAGGCATCGGGGGTGCAGCCATATCTCTAAATGTATCAACAACTTATCTATAGAACTCCTTCTTTTGTGTAGGTTTAAATGGTGAAGCTCGGGTCTTAGCCTTTCGAACCCTTGGTTGATAGGGGTCACCTATGTCTTCACCTATATGAGCCCCTAATTTTGTAACAAAAGTGTAATGGTTAGTTTCAGGAGAGCCTTCACAGAATAATAATATCGAAAGCCTCTGCAGAAATGGCAAGTGTAATTTGTCCAACCAGTAGACTAGCAATGATAATGGCACCGAAAACCCTGATATATTTCCTTGCTGAGTATTTTCCTATCAGGTTTTTCATTGATCTAACTGTAAAAGAGCCATTTTAACTGGGTATTCATTTGGTCAGAATTCCAAGTTTCAACAATCCTAGATTCACACTCCACAGCCATAGGTATTTCTCTAAAATTTAAATGACCATTTGTTTGATAAATTTTATGGTTTAAATTTGATCAATACAGGGGACAATAAATTGTTTTCTATTGATCAATAAATAAGTTCAATCGTTTAGCAAAAACCACCAATCATTTATCAATATATTAGATTTTATGGCTATATATAATGCCAGGCAGAGTTGTATCATTGATGACCCAATACAGGGGACAGTAAAATTGTTTGTATTTATCAGTAGATAAGTTCAATCATTTTTTTCTTGTTTGATCTGGGTTTCTTCCTTATTTGAGCTTCAAGCACACTGCTTCTTCAAAGCCCTCTTCTCAATTTACTATCAGTTTTCTTCCCAAAATTTCAAATCATTTTCTTTTCAGATTACCATCCTCTTTCTTCCCAAGTTTTAATTCTCTTATTTGCAGGTGGACTTTTACCCAACAAGATTCTCTCCAACTGAATTTTTTCATTCTTTGCATATTTTTGTGAAAATTTAATCCTCTTCTTTCCAAAATTATTTTCCATTTTAAAATTTGTTAGATAGAATCATTTCTATCTCAAGGGCTTCCCATGAACTCAAAATATGGACTATTAAAACATTCCTTTCAAGTGCAAGGTCTACAATGGCTTAGGCCATTTTACGGAAACTTGCCCCAAAAGAATCCCCAAACTTGAAGGACAAAATATGTTCCTCCAACTGTTGGACGCACTTATATATATTCATGTATTATACCATCATCCATCGGAGATGCTATATATAAATATGAATACAACTGATGAAATCAAGGTCAAACTTATACTACTGTAATAGCAATACCATATTGGAGTTGTTATACACAAAGTTGAGAGTATATAGGAATGGGTTGATACCCATCATTTCCAATAGGAGAAGCCATACCAAAGTAGATTAATATGAGAAACATATATAAAATGTCATAATGAAAAGAATCATATTGAAGCATATGCCATATGATATTATAGGAAAATCCTATCAAGACCATAGCTATATATTGAATGTCTAATTATTTCAGAGATATAGTATCAAGAGCGAAGACCTTGAAAGGTAGGCTTGCTAAACCTTGATTCAAATCGTTGTGATTTCATGATCAACTATGCTTCCACTTATACTAATCTACTAGATATCCAAAGAATGGACAGAAGGGTTAATTATCCCCTCCAAGCCTCTTACTATTCACGTGATTTCTACAATAAGGTCTTCATATACACAAAAATATATTTGATCTTAACTATATTGTATGTTAGGATGGATGCGGCCTAAACTAGGCTTCAAGACAGACTTTTCTGAGTTGCTGTAGAAGTAAATAATTGTCTGTGGCCTAGAGCAGAAAGAGAATCTCCTTCTAGGACAAGCAACCACTATAATTTCCTGCACTATATTTTGAAATCACTGTGGCTAGGGCAGGAGGTCCCTATTAGACCTCTCGGTCCTCTAAAATCCTCCTCTTCATACTACTATAGCAGCACCTTCCAACAACCTTGTAGATACAAACCCTTCATAAAATAGTACAAAAAAAAAATCAATACTTACCTCTTAAACTGTGGTCTGATCTAGCAAGAGAGATGCTTCCCTAACTAGTCTTGAATCTGCTCTCCTCTTTGATGGCTGACTCCACTAGATTTTGAAGGAGGATTATACAATCATGGTCTACAGATTTGATTTGAAGCCGCTATTAGTTATTGAGCCCAACTTTGACATATTCCCAAACTGGAATTCTAACATTCCCTTGCTTGATGGAAACTTCATGACATAAATGCTTGATGGAAACTCTCACATATTCTAGGAGAATAAGAGGCCAGGCATTGTTCAAAATTCATGACATAAATGCTTTAACTACCCGAGTTAGTTCTAATTTGACAGTTTCCTGGGGTACTAAACTCAGCTTAGCTCCCAAGATTCAGCGAAATAGTCATGGAAATGATGGAAAAAAAATAGTTTACAGAGTGTTTAGGTTGGATTAATTTTTATATTACTTTGTTGATTGCATCCTTAAGATGGGTAAATCATTTTCTTATTAAATAAACTGGATTTAAATTAAATTTAACCGAAAAAAAAGAAATTTAACATAATCAGCACCACATATTTGACAATAACTACCATAGAGGGAGAGGGCTGACTAGAGCCACATCCGAACTGACTATAGCTATAGTCAGGATGAATTAGAGGAAGCAGGTTGATCGTAGATCTAATTACATCAAAGGTAAACATTATGTACTATCAAATAAAATTTAAACCTTGAAATGATAGGTTGATGATTAAAACTGAGGAAAAAGGTTAGATAGTTGAAACTGACTAATCAGTGAAAAATGTAGTTATTCATAACCTCAACTTGGCCATTCATAATTATTATCACCCTTAGCAGATAATGATCAAAAATTTTCATTATGCTTCTGCACTACCTGCAGGAGGCTGAAGAGCTGACAACGTCTATCAATTTATCATCTGTTTCATTAGGTTAACAAGGCTGTCAACTTGGCCATTCATAATTCTTTGTCAGTCCCAGCACAGAGGCATGTGTCAAATATTGTATTTGTTTATCAGATTTCTAACATACTGTATAAGAATAGACTCAGCTGCATATGGTAAATTTTTCCACTGCCCTCTTTGGTTCAGTATAAAATATTGTAATATGTTGCTGAGCTCTTGTTGAGTGATTTGAATTCTAGATACCTGAATCTTTCATGATTTGGCCTATTCTTTTATTGCACTGAAAAAATTGAGGTGCATTCTATAGCTTGGGTGGGGGTACTGATGGTCCCTCAATTGTGTGTGTGTAACAGTGCATTGTACTTAGAGAATTCATTGGGCATATTGAATATAGACACTAGCATAGACCCATTCAAACTAGGGTCGCATATGCGCCTCAAGGCTGTAAATCTCAAGGATGCATATCTCAACCTAGAAGTGCATATCACACCTGGGTTTAAATGGGTCTGTGCTAATGAATGTATTTTTTTAATGTAAGAATTCCATATCAATTGACCTTGTGGTTTATGTTTTCCAAATGCAACCGAAAACCCAATTTGTGAGTATGGACAACTTATTTCCATTGGTGAAAGTTTTCGATATTACAGACCGATTATGGTCCCGATCCCATAAGTGTAATGATATGATTGTGTTTCAATATAGTAAGGACCAGAACTTCAGAAAGAATTTCATCCTTTTTTTTTGGATGAAGAATTTAATATTTTTACTACCACTGATTCTCTATCAGTAAGAAATTCTCTGTATACTTGATTCCAGCCTCCCCTTCTATAAAATTCCTTGTTGAAAAACCAGAAGTAACAGATTGAAACTCCTGAAATATGAAATTTCTGGAGGTTTTTATTTTCTTTGTAAACAGTCCTGAAGTTGAACCTTTCCATTTTCAACAATTAGTACAGAAGAACTGCACGGTGATTTCTTAATAAAATGTTTGGTTAATGATAGTGAAGACCTTGTGGTATCATGATTACTAGCTCCTAGAATCACCCTATACATATTAGGTTCTTTTTCCTTCATATTTTTCATAGTTGATTCATGAGCTATCTTGTATTGCAAATCCACCCGTTTCGGGCTGCAAAAACCTTCATAGAATTCTATTGTTGAATTAAAGGTACTCATAAATTTGTGGTTTGTTTTGCTTTGATCCTCGAACAACAGCTTGTGAAAAATTGTTGTCTTGGAGCATCTAGAAATTTCTAGCCAGATGCTTCATAATGACATACATATAGTCCCTCCTTGTGCACATGTGAATGCTTCCTCAAAACATATGTAAAATTATTTCCATAGCCTTTGTAGTTTCAAAATGAAATCCATGGGGAAAGAGATTCATACCCTGGCTCCTTCTCTTGATGCCCTAAAGATATGATTTCATCTTGATCTTCCTCTTTGTGCTTTATGGAATCAACCCTTTTTTCTTTATCATCATGTGAAATTTTTAGCTACTTGGTGTCAAGCATCATATCCAATTCATCTTCTCCCTCAACATATTCCTCATTTTCCTCTTGCTCCATGAAATCTGAAGCAAACACACTCCAAGTTTTTGTATAGTCTTTGGCCCATATGTAAATTACCCCTCACATTTCCACTGAAACCAACACTTGTCAAATAGGATGCCAAGATAAATCTGTCAAACCCTCTTTTGGTCCAAGTTTTCTACAATTTAGGATCTAACTGATGTGCAATATGTACAAGTTGTATTAACCAGTCGGAAAATAAAACAGATTTGGTTGGTTTTTGTTATGCACAAAATATACACTTGTGTTCTCAATTCTTTATGTCTCCCAATGATTTCCCTACGATGACCCCTCTCAAGGCCCCTTATTATCAATATACATGTTCCCTATGTTTTGACCCACTTGTTTAGCAATGCCATTATCCATTCTTTTCACACCTTGTTTGATAATCCCCCTCCTATAGGCACCCTTTTCGTTGAGGTCAACGGACCTGTAGTTGACGTTTGCCTCTTATAGGTCCTGTCTTTTTCTCTAGGTTACGTCATATATACGTGATGTTTCCTTCCTATAGGTACTCATTTTTTCTCTAAGTTAGGTCATATACAGATGATGTGTGCCTCCTTTAGGCACCCTTTTCTCATGGGATAACTACTGGACAATGAGACACTATGACCCATGTCTACTTCCTTTAGGCATCAGATATCTAATTTGTTTTCTTAGCTTGCTGGTCTAGCAGTATTATACTGTTTAGGACGTGCACATCCCCTAAACATCTAGTATCGCTCAAAGTTGGCCCCTATTTGCCTCAAGGAACACCCCATCATTTCTACTGGATAATTGATGATATATTGGCCTTAGTCCCAACACAGAGGCATGTGTCAAATACTTTATTTTTTTATCAGATTTATAACATACTGTATAAGAATAGACTCAGTTGCATATGTGAATTTTCACCACTGCTATTTTTGGTTCAGTATAATATATTGTAATATGTTGTTGAGCTCTTGTTGAGTGATATGAATTCCATATACCTGAATCGTTCATGATCCAGCCTATTATTTTATTGCATCGACAAAATTGAGGTGCATTCTATAGCCTGGGTGGGGGTACTGATGGTCCATCAATTGTGTGTGTGTAACAATGCATTTTACTTAGAGAATTCATTGGGCATATTGAATATAGAGACTAGAAGAAACCCATTCAAACTAGGGTATCATATGCACCTCAAGGCTGTAAAGCTCAAGGATGCATATCTCAACCTGGAAGTGCATATCACACCTGAGTTTAAATGGGTTAGTGCTAATGAATGTATTTTTTTAATGTAAGAATTCCATATTGATTGACCTTGTGGTTTATGTTTTCAAAAAGCAACCAGAAACCCAATTTGTCAGTATGGACAACCTATTTCCATTGGTGAAAGTGTTTGAGGTTATACACCGATTGTGGTCCTGATCCCATAAGTGTAATGATATGATTGTGTTTCAACATAGTAAGGACCACAACATCAGAAATAATTTCTTCCTTTATTTTGGAGGAAAAATTTAATATTTTTACTGCCACCTATTCTCTCTAAGTAAGAAATTCTTTGTATACCTGATTCTAGCCTTCCCTTTCTATAAAATTCCTTGTTGAAAAACTAGAAGTAGAAGATTGCAACTCCTGAAATATGAAATGTATGGAGGTTTTTATTTCCTTTGTAAACAGTCTTGAAGTCGAACCTTTCCATTTTCAAAAATTATTACATAATAATTGCAGCGTGATTTCTTAATAAAATTTTTGGCTAATGATAGTGAAGACCTTGTGGTATCCTGCTTACTAGCTCCCAGAATAACCCTATACATTTTTGCTTCTTTTTCCTTCACCTTCTGCATAGATGATTCATGAGTTATCTTGTATTAGAGATCCACCTGTTTCGGGCTACAAAAACCTTCATAGAATTCAACTCCTGAATTAATGGTACTCATGAGCTTGTGGTTTGTATTGCTTTGATCCTTGAACAATAACTTGTGAAAAATTGTTGTCTTGGAGCTGTCCAGAAATTTCCAGCCACATGATTCATAAGGAAATACATATAGTCCCTCCTTGTGCACATGTGAATGCTTCATCAAAACATATGTAAAATTCTTTCCGCAACCTTTGTAGCTGCAAAAGGAAATCCTTGGGGAAAGAGATTCAGACCCTGGCTCCTTCTCTTGTTTCCCTAAAGATATGATTGCATCCTGATATTCTCTTTGTGCTTTATGGCATCAATCCTTTTTTCTTTATCATCATGTGCATTTTTTAGCTTCTCGGTGTCAAGCATCATATCCAACTCATCTTCTCCCTCAACATATTCCTCATTTTTCTCTTGCTCCATGAAATCTGAAGCAAACACACCAAATTTCTATATAGTCTTTGGCCCATATGTAAATTACCCCTGCCATTGGCACTGAAATGAACACTGGCCAAATAGGATGCCAAGATAAATCTGTCAAACCCTCTTTTCGTCCAAGTTTTATGCAATTTAGGATCTAAATTATGTGCAATATGTACAAGTTGTATGAACTAGTTGGAAGATGAAACAAATTTGGTTGGGTTTTGTTGTGTACAAAATATTCACTTGTGTTCTCAATTCTTTATGTTGCCCAATGATTTCCCTACGATGACCCCTCTCAAGGCCCCTTATTATCAATATACATGTTCCCTATGTCATGACCCACTTTTTTAGCACTGCCCTTATCTAGACTTGTCACACCATGTTTGATAATCCCCCTCCTATAGGCACCCTTTTCGTCCAGGTCAACCGAAATGCAGTTGACGTTTTCCTCCTATAGGTCCTTCCTTTTCCTCTAGGTTACATCATCTATAAGTAATGTTTCCTTCCTATAGGTACTCCCTTTTTCTCCAATTTAGGCCATCTACATATGATGTCTGCCTCCTTTAGGCACCCTTTTCTCATGGGCTAGCTGCTGGACAGTGAGACACTATGACCCATGTTTGCTTCCTTTACGCATCAGATATCTAATTTGTTTTCTTAGCTTTCTGATATAGTAGTATTATATTGTTTAGCATGTGCAGATCCCCTATAAATCTAGTATCGCTTCAAGTTGGCCCCTGTTGGCCTCATGGAACACACCTTCATTTCTACTAGATAATTGATGATATATTGGACAATCCTATATGATCTAGTAGATATTCCATTACCTCCTTTATCTTTAAATATCTTACCACATGATCCTATGAATTTTCTAGAAGTATGCCATTTTCAGGCACCATTTTGCACCTTTTTTGTCCAATCAAACTTTGTTTTTTCTTCAAGACCCTATTGTTGCCAAAATTCCACTTTTTGCCTGTCTGATCAACTTCCTTTTGTACCATGGATTTCTTGCTAATCATTGTAATACAACATCTATATTTTTATTTATCATGGTAGAGAGAAAAATAATTGAAAAACATATAAACTTGTGTGCTTTGATCCTTTTTAATTTTATCCAACCTCTCATGCATTGGATGTGAAAATTTCTGAATCTAAACCAGAAATCATACTTCAGTAAATCTGATTTGAATTGCCTACTTATCTTATTAAATTACAAGTTATTATTCTGAATATTCAGTAAAAATAATAATGTAAATACACTACAGCCTAAACAATTATACAAATCAAGTATTGAAAAATAAGTAAATTATTCAGACAAAGGAAATTATAAAGTTGTGTTATCTTATCTAGGTGTGCCTTTTAGCTGGTAAATACCAACTAGTCTGTGCCTAAAAAGAAAGATGGTACTACCCAAAAGTATAACTTTCATAGGGGTTGGAAGGAAAATCGCTAGGCCAAAATAGAACTTGAGGAATATAGCTAATTGAACAACTTGTAATTTGACAAGAGGCATGTGTCAAATCCCAAAAATACAAGCATAGGCCACCATGATGAAACTCCTAGAATCATAATAATACATTAAGTTAACAAAAACCCAAATTATCTTTGGAAGCATAGATTCAATTAACATTTTATTTGGGTTTTATAATTCTCCTTACAGTTGCAGTCTAGCCATGGAATGTGCCTCTCTATTTTTTCCTCTATATTGTTTGCAAACAAATGGGGTATGAAAGCACTCTAAAGTCAACAATGCCTTATCGGGGGGGGAGGGATTTAACAGGACCAACATGAAAAAAAAAAGATCATACCATGATTCCCTAAGCCAATCCTGTAACAACAGTGCAGGCAATGGCCAATGCAGCCAACTCAAACTTCCCCAATTGGCTTGCCATCAATTCTGCCACAACAGTAAAAATGTACTACAAGACAGTAGCAGCTATAGTGGCAGCAAAATGAATGGGCTCATGATTGCTCTATCATTTTTCTTCTGCTTTGTAAAATCATGACCTTTATCCATAGAAACTAATTACTTTGAGATGAGCTATTTTACCATGCAATCTTCTTTGTTGTCTTTTCTAATTTTGTGCGGCTTAATCAGTAAATGCCAAGATTAAGTATAGTTTTGAACCAAGACTTGGAAGGTCAGCTGGCTCATTAGACTGTAGCTTCATCACTCCAACTCAGAGTTTCTAATAACCATGTCTGGAATTTCAGGGTAGGTTTATTTATATTTGGGAAAGATACATGAGATGGATAAGATTGCATGCAATGGAACAACATACATTTTTCTCATGCAAGGCTACAAAGCTAAAGAACTGCCACAGTGACTTTTATTTTCCCAAAAAAAATATAAATATAACGAAATTGATACACAACGAATTTTCCAATGTCCAATACACCAAGTTGGCTATCATGGGCATTAAACAATTTCTTGTGTTCAACATCCCTTTTAAGTTTTTAGCCTATTATTTTGAATACACTTTCAAAAAAATTTCAGATCTTACAAAGTGGAAGTTCAGAAGAGATAGCCATAGGGGTATACTCTTTGTCTTTTGAATAGCTCAGGGAAGCCATAAGGACGTACTGTTAAACCAATCCCTAAGAAAAACTTCAACATATG
The DNA here is from genome assembly GCA_034641835.2 of Pinus albicaulis. NCBI lineage: Eukaryota > Viridiplantae > Streptophyta > Pinopsida > Pinales > Pinaceae > Pinus > Pinus albicaulis. The sequence goes on from CM076580.1 coordinate 432,101,570, forward strand.
AATAAATTCACAGCCCTCGAAGAAACTTTCAGAGGCACTATCCTCAACCCTCATTGTTTTTGGATAGAATAGTCCAAAACTCTCAAAACATGTTTGGAAATTTAGAGTTTAACATTTTGGTATATTTGGCAACATATTATAAGCATTCATGGTTTCCCATCATAGGATAATTGCAAAAATGTTTGGAATCTCACCAAATGGACAATGTGCACGAGAGGAAACTCTGAATTTATTGATTTGATATTGAGTGGTTTGACTCAAGAGTTCAATTGTGACATACCAAGCAATCCACCTCTGGAACTGCTTTAGGAGAAGAAGAGGTCATGTTACAAGCATTGTTCAAACTTAATGACATAAATTTTTTACCTACCTGAGCTATTTATGCTTTGAAAGTTCCCTGGGGTACTAAACTTAGCTTACCTCCTAGAATCAGCCAAACAATAAGTATTTATCCTATTGGATTTAAATTTACTCAGTAAAAATCATGGGTGTATCATATTTGAATTGAATTAATGTGTATTCATGAATTTAAATAATTTATTTTAGATTGATGGAATATCTCATAACTCTTGATGGATTTATCCTATTGGATTTAAATATGCTAAGTAGAAATCATGGGTATATCATATTTGAACTGAATTAATGTGTATTCAAGAATTTAAATCATTGATTTTAAATTGATGGATTATCTCATAACTCTTCATTGACTTATTTTAACTCTTAAATGTATCTTAGGAGAGAGGAAATAGTTTGAGATTCTATGCACTCTAATTTTCTCTAAGAAGTTGTAGTTTTAGTTATTTATTACACTATTTTATTTAATTCAAAACATTTGAGACCAAATATTTATATATTTCATTATGAGACCAATATGAGTGAGCTTCTTTGTTGATTTTTTTTAGGTTTCAATGTAAAACATGAAAAATCCTGAATATTGCACATATGAATGGTGGCAAATGGATGTCTATTGCTCATGCAATCGCTGCTATGGTAGAAGACGCCAAAAATGACATGTTGAGAGGAACCATTTATCATTAAATGGTCCCATGCAAGGATGTTTGGGAATGATGAAGAAATGAATATGGAAATGTCCGTAAGAATTAAAAATAATGATTTAACAATTGGAAGTGTAATGGTTTACCCAACATCATTGGTCAAGATAATGTTAATCATAGCCCCAATAATGACAGTATGCATAACGATTACATGGATGGTTCTAAAGACGACCATGAACATGTAGAAGAAAAAATAACTATTGGATCCAATGCAAGAGAGATTGTAGGTTCAATTAACATACACACTTATGGACAACCTCATGATAATGATATTATACATATCGAAAGGACACCACTCTACCCTGGTGCACAATGCTCCATATTGCAAGCTGTGTTAACCCTTATAGTTTCACTGATCTTCTAGAGTAAGTGTTTTTATACAAAATGGAAATTTCAAGTTTTTTTTAATAGATGTTTCCAAAAATATAATTCCACTCTAAACTATATCTTATCATTATTGATGGTACTGTCACAGATTGTTATCAGGTCTACTCCTTCCAATTAACAACAAATTGCCTAAATAAAAAAATGAGATCATGTCATTGACAATAGATTTAGGTATGGATGCTTCCAAGACGTATGATGCATGTCCCAATGATTGCATCCTATATTATGGAGATGGTGATGAATACTTAGATGAATTTCTAGAATGTGGTGAGAAATGGTACCATATAAGTACATCATTAAAAAAGGTAGGAAGAAAGGTACTATGTCACATACCTTTAGCCCCACAATTTGAGAGGTTATTTGGATTTAAGGAAATGTCACATCTCATGGATTATCATGTAAGGCGAAGGAGCACATATGGTGTTATGAGGTTTCCGACTGATGGAGTGGCGTGGCATAAGATCGAGGAGAATTGGCCAATTTTCAAAGATGAGCCAGGAAATGTAAGAATATCATTACCATTAGATGGTGTGAATCCTTATGGTAATCAATCAACACAATGGTCTACATGTCCAGTAATTTCTATCAACAACAACCTACCCCCATGGCTATCAACCAGAAAGGAACAGCTAGTTGACACTTATCATACGAGGTTATAATTTATGGAAATTCCTAATATTAAGTCTACATGGTAATAGTAACAAATTTCATGGTGCAAATGACAAATTGAAGTTGATGCCTTGACAGGTCCGAATCGACTGAAACGTATGGACACATACTTGGAGCCTTTAATAAACGAGTTATTAATGCTTTGGCAGGGAATGAATATGAAGGATGTGTCTCATCCTGTTTCTTCAAGGATCTTTCAATTTCATGCAATGCTTATTTTCACAATTCATGATGCTCCAGGGCTATCAATGTGTTGTGGTGAGTTAAAGTTGGTGTTAATAACCTCGTAATGTATTTATTGATTTCATTTATTTCATAATAAAATGCTAAATTATTAGTTTATCTTGCATGTAAAAATGAATGGCTTTTAGACTAAGGGATCTTATGGATGCCCAACATGTGGGCCTTGCACCTCATGAAGAAGATTAAGTCATTTGGGAAAGACTGTATATGATGAATATAGAATGTTTCTAAAGGCTGGTCATCCATATCGTGTATAAGATAAGGATGATTTTGGTCGAAAGGAGTGCCTTCTTAGAGAACCTTCAAAGACGAATCCCGGGAGATGGATGCATGCACATAGAAGCACACATGGTAATTTTCATTCTCACCTTTTAAATGATATACGATTACATTCCAAAAACATTATTTTAGTAAATTTATTATGATTTTTATTTTTGTTAGGATCCCTTCCTTAAGGAATGACTCAAAAGACAATATTTTCATAGTTGCCATATTATGAAGACCTACCTATTGTTCACTTGTTTGACACAATGCACATAGGGAAAAATGTATCTATTTGTTTATATAATATGCTATTTGAGAAGAGTTCAATGCATGGGAGGAAACTAAATAAGCTACAAGTGGGGATGGACCTCAAAGAAGCAGGAATAATGCCTCATCTTTGGCCAAATGATGATGGTAACTTTGTAGTTCATCCACGGTCTCTCACAAATGAGGGGAAAGAGCAGATGATAAATTCATAAAATCAATAAGATTCCCAACAAGTTTTGGAGTAAATTTTAAGAATGAATTCTCAAAAGGAAATGAACTTGTTGGAATGAAGACCAACGATTGGCATAATTTCCTTAGGGTATGTGCACATTGATCGACATTAACTGTATTATCTATTTTGTGATTTTAAAATTATTTTATTTAAAAAATAATTATATAGCATGAGTGATTGATTAATTTTAACATTCTAATTGCAGTATCTATTACTTGCCAGCCTTCAAAATAATATTGATGACAACATTAGGAGGACAATATACAAGATAAGTAGATTTTTTAGGTATGATGCATGACCTATATAAGGAAAAATATTCCTTCAAGTACAATGTGATATACTAGAAAATTATTCATCTAGAATATTTTTTTTTCTTTACACCAATCGTGGGCTTAAATTAATTAATTCTATTCTAGGTGGGTCACTTCAACAGAGATACACAACAAAGACTTAAATATGTGGAAAAAATAAATCCCCATTTTGATGTGTGACATGCAAAAATACTTCCAAACAAGTTTCTTCAATGCACAGGAATATTACATTGTGCACATATTACATGAAATAGAGTTGTGTGGACCTGTTCAAAAAAGGAAAATGGTTCCTATTAAGTGCAATTTTAAGGTTTTGAAAATTTTTTTAAAGCAAAAGGCTCGTCCTAAAGGTTCCATGCTTCAAAGGTACATGTTATTCAAATCCAAAATGTATCTCACTAAATTGTGCAAAGAATTAAATATCAAAGGGTCGTGACTATGGGACTCAAAAGAAAGTGAAAAAGTTGAAGGACATGTATTCAAAGGATGAGAAAAAACTAGGAAAATTAAAGGTGGTTAAACTTATATCTACATATGGTTCACGGTTTTCATTGTGACTATGATGGTATAATGTGTTTTATGTTTATGATTGTAGATGTTGTTGAAATGGAGGCTCTATTATTATATGTTGCAAGAAACAGTGAAAACACAAAAATATGGAGGGAGGAATCAAAGGAATCCTAATTCCCAAAAAAAGCCATTGTTCGTCATATGTATGTCATGCTGGTCATAATTCATCTTCAGATTCAACAATAATGAAAAAATTTGAAAAGGATTGGCCTCCAGCTATGAATTTAAAATATTTGAGGGATAGAGTAGCAAGGGCAAGTAGAAATAATGATGAAAGAGTTACAACGCATGTATTGGACATTATAGAAGGACTAGAAGATAATAAGGTGACTCATTATAAGGGTTTGTGGTGCAAGGGTCGTCATTACCATGTACGGAAGCTAGATAAAAATCGACAAACATTTGACTGTGGAATTGTTGCATATTTTACACTATATTTTCAATCACATGTTCATGATCGAAGCATAAAAAATAAAACCTTGAGATACTATGGATTAGTCGAAGATATATTAGAGCTTAACTTCAGATATTTCAACGTGGTATTATTTGAAGCTAAGTGGTTTAGAAATATTGTAGTTGGAAATCATCCAACAACATATATGCATGAGAATAGTTTTTGAATTATCAATCATATTAGGTTTGAGCAAACAGATGAACCATATGTTTTTCTTGACCAATGTGAGCAAATATTTTTATGTTTCCATCCTATAGAATGATCAAATTCATTTTTCATTGATATAATCCTAGATCAATAAGAGTCTTCCAACCTTCACATGAAGAGAAACCTATCTCAGCAAAAATGTCATCTAATGGTAGCTCAAATGATGACTTTAATGAGAAATAAGACATGCTTGAAATGTACAATTCCTATTCAAATTATTTTGATGATTAATGACAAATTATATAAATAGTTCTACTCAAGAAAATGTAATTGTCTAGTAGTTCTATATTAGAGTTGTATTTTAATTTAAATCTATTATATGGATTTGTTTAGAAGAATCAAACCTATCATAATATAAAATTTGATAGTATTTCAATGTTAAACATATTAGAGAGCTATAACATGCTAAAAATGTTATATATATTATCATTATGTACATTTAGTTTTTTTTTCTCATTATTTTTTTAGAAAAACTTTCAAGAATAATTAATGTAGAATTTTCTTGTCTTAAATAGAACTGAAAATTATTTTACATATGTGAAATTAGAGCTAGAGGATTTTTAACCACCTTTGAAAATCGATATTTTATGTGATTAAAATATTTTCTAAAATGTTTTATTTCATTACATATTTTATTTTTTGTTGTTTTTGGGATACAGAGTTCTTACTGTTGAATACTTTTCATTTTATAATATACTCATTATTCCACTTCATATAATCAAAGGTTGATTCTTTTATGATATATATATATATATATATATATATAGCACTTGTTTCATTATTGGATTAATGCAATGAAGTATATAGAACTAATTCTAACTTGGGAAATGTGTAATATTGAATAAGGTCTATTGATTCAATATGCGAACAAGAAAAAGAGTAAATTCTATTCGGACAAAGAGTTTAAATGAATTTATGAGGGACACATCTTCTGGAGTCATAGATATTAATGAGATACCTTCCAAAGGAAGTAATTTATCTACAATTCCATCTTCCAATTTAGATTTTACAGATGATGTATATGTCCCAGTAGTAATTGATACTTGCCATAATGTGACGCCTACAATTGAAACTGGATTTGAAATTGATAGATTTAAATCATGTAGAGAGTGGTTGATGAAGGTCGATGTTGATCCATTCATAAGAGATGTGATTCATGCAGCATACAAAACAACTATTTCTGACACAGATAATGAAACATATATAGAAACAGACATTGATGATCTACCAAGGTAAATAGTCATTTATATTTTACTTATAAAATTTAGGTTTGTAATTACAGAACATATGATTATTAATAATATATTACATCGACATGTTCAGGATTAATATCAATGTTCTCGAAGAAGACACTAACACCAATGGACAACAAAATTAGTCTCCTCCATCAGATGAACAAACTACACCATCAATTGGTGCATATTTTCAGCCTGTCTTAAAACATCCAAATGAATATGTTAAATGAGAGGAAACTAATGATATGCCATTCAAAATCATATTAAATGAAAATGGGCAAGTGTTAAATGATGAAGGAATGGAGAGACATACTTCACCATGAAGCATTGAGATTATTTTGTCCTACAATTACTAAAGATTTTTGTCATCAAGGTAAAACACATATACTATGTTTTTTCGTAAATTCCATACTTAATTTATGTAGTATAAACTATATACTTAACGTTTCATGTTTCATATATATATATATATATATATATATATATATTGTACTCAATTTTTCATTCCATAAATTTCATTACTATCATACTAGAAACCTTAATATTTTGGATATGTATTATTTACTTTCTACATGTATTTCACAGATAAATCTAAGAAGGACGAGTTATTATCTCATATGCATAAAGTATCTGCAATTTTACCTCCAAATCAAATTCTTTGTAGTGCTCCTGAATATATTGAAAATACCAAGAATGCTTTGAGAGGAGAATTGGTCAGAAACAAAAATGTAGTCAAGCCGCACTTCATAGGAGAAATTATTTTATTTAAAAAATAATTATATAGAATGAGTGATTGATTAATTTTAACATTCTAATTGCAGTATCTATTACCTTCCAGCCTTCCAAATAATATTGATGACAACATTAGGAGGACAATATACAAGATAAGTAGATTTTTTAGGTATGATGCATGACCTATATAAGGAAAAATATCTCTTCAAGTACAATGTGATATACTAGAAAATTATTCATCTAGAATATTTTTTTTTCTTTACACCAATCGTGGGCTTAACTTAATTAATTCTATTCTAGGTGGGTCACTTCAACAGAGATACACAACAAAGACTTAAAGATGTGGAAGAAATAAATCCCCATTTTGATGTGTGACATGCAAAAATACTTCCAAACAAGTTTCTTCAATGCACAGGAATATTACATTGTGCACATATTACATGAAATAGAGTTGTGTGGACCTGTTCAAAAAAGGAAAATGCTTCCTATTAAGTGCTATTTAAAGCTTTTGAAAAAAAATTTAAAGCAAAAGGCTCGTCCTAAAGGTTCCATGCTTCAAGGGTACATGTTATTCAAATCCAAAATTTATCTCACTAAATTGTGCAAAGAATTAAATATCGAAGGGTCGTGACTATGGGACTCAAAAGAAAGTGAAAAAGTTGAAGGACATGTATTCAAAGGATGAGAAAAAACTAGGGAAATTAAAGGTGGTTAAACTTATATCTACATATGGTTCACGGTTTTCATTGTGACTATGATGGTATAATGTGTTTTATGTTTATGATTGTAGATGTTGTTGAAATGGAGGCTCTATTATTATATGTTGCAAGAAACAGTGAAAACACAAAAATATGGAGGGAGGAATCAAAGGAATCCTGATGCCCAAAAAAGCCATTGTTCGTCATATGTAAGTCAAGCTGGTCATAATTCATCTTTAGATTCAACAATAATGAGAAAATTTGAAAAGGATTGGCCTCTAGCTATGAATTTAAAATATTTGAGGGATAGAGTAGCAAGGGCACGTAGAAATAATTATGAAAGAGTTACAACGCATGTATTGGACATTATATAAGGACTAGAAGACAATAAGGTGACTCATTATAAGGGTTTGTGGTGCAAGGGTCGTCATTACCGTGTACGGAAGCTAGATGAAAATCGACAAACATTTGACTGTGGAATTGTTGCATATTTTACACTATATTTTCAATCACATGTTCATGATGGAAACATAAAAAATAAAACCTTGAGATACTATGGATTAGTCGAAGATATATTAGAGCTTAACTTCAGATATTTCAACGTGGTATTATTTGAAGCTAAGTGGTTTAGAAATATTGTAGTTGGAAATCATCCAACAACATATATGCATGAGAATAGTTTTTGAATTATCAATCATATTAGGTTTGAGCAAACAGATGAACCATATGTTTTTCCTGACCAATGTGAGCAAATACTTTTATGTTTCCATCCTATAGAATGATCAAATTCATTTTTCATTGATATAATCCTAGATCAATTAGAGTCTTCCAACCTTCACATGAAGAGCAACCTATCTCAGCAGAAATGTCATCTAATGGTAGCTCAAATGATGAATTTAATGAGAAAGAAGACATGCTTGAAATGTACAATTCCTATTCAAATTATTTTGATGATTAATGACAAATTATATAAATAGTTCTACTCAAGAAAATGTAATTGTCTAGTAGTTCTATATTAGAGTTGTATTTTAATTTAAATCTATTATATGGATTTGTTTAGAAGAATCAAACCTATCATAATATAAAATTTGATAGTATTTCAATGTTAAATTTATCATTGAACTATAACATTATAAAAATGTTATATATATTATCATTATGTACATTTAGAATTCTTTTTTCTAATTTTTTTTTTTAGAAAACTTAATAATTAATGAATTTCTATCTTATAGAATTGAAAAATTATTTTTTACAAGGGAAATTTAGATATTAGAGGATTTTTTAAGAACTTTTTACCCTGAAAAAATGATATTTTATGATTAAAATATTTTCAAAATGTTTCATTCGATTATGAGTTACTATTTTTTGTTGTTTCTTGTATGTATTTTCATTCATTTGAATACTTTTCATTTTATAATATACTCATTATTCCATTTCATATAATCAAAGGTTGATTCTTTTATGATATATATATATATATATATATATATATAGCACTTGTTTCATTATTGGATTAATGCAATGAAGTATATAGAACTAATTCTAACTTGGGAAATGTGTAATATTGAATAAGGTCTATTGATTCAATATGCGAACAAGAAAGAGAGTAAATTCTATTCGAACAAAGAGTTTAAATGAATTTATGAGGGACACATCTTCTGGAGTCATAGATATTAATGAGATACCTTCCAAAGGAAGTAATTTATCTACAATTCCATCTTCCAATTCAGATTTTACAGATGATGTATATGTCCCAGTAGTAATTGATACTTGCCATAATGTGAAGCCTACAATTGAAACTGGATTTGAAATTGATAGATTTAAATCATGTAGAGAGTGGTTGATGAAGATCGATGTTGATCCATTCATAAGAGATGTGATTCATGCAGCATACAAAACAACTATCTCTGACACAGATAATGCAACATATATAGAAACAAACGTTGATGATCTACCAAGGTAAATAGTCATTTATATTTTACTTATAAAATTTAGGTTTGTAATTACATAACATATGATTATTAATAATATATTACATCGACATGTTCAGGATTAATATCAATGTTCTCGAAGAAGACACTAACACCAATGGACAACAAAATCAGTCTCCTCCATCAGATGAACAAACTACACCATCAATTGGTGCATATTTTCAACCTGCCTTAAAACATCCAAATGAATATGTTAAATGAGAGGAAACTAATGATATGCCATTCAAAATCACATTAAATGAAAATGGGCAAGTGTTAAATGATGAAGGAATGGAGAGAAATACTTCACCATGAAGCACTGTGATTATTTTGTCCTACAATTACTAAAGATTTTCGTCATCAAGGTAAAACACATATACTACGTTTTTTCGTAAATTCCATACTTAATTTATGTAGTATAAACTATATACTTAACGTTTCATGTTTCATATATATATATATATATATATATATATATATATATATATATATATATATATATATATATATATATATATATATATATATTGTACTCAGTGTTGCATTCCCTAAATTTCATTACTATCATACTAGAAACCTTAAGATTTTGGATATGTATTATTTACTTTCTACATGTATTTCACAGATAAATCTAAGAAGGACGAGTTATTATCTCATATGCATAAAGTATCTGCAATTTTACCTCCAAATCAAATTCTTTGTAGTGCTCCTGAATATATTGAAAATACCAAGAATGCTTTGAGAGGAGAATTTGTCAGAAACAAAAATGTAGTCAAGCCACAGTTCATAGGAGAAAGAGTGTGGAAGAAGTTATTGGATGAGATTGCTATTAAGGAAAAAAGGAAAAATGGAACTTTAGTTGGAAAAGGAAAATATGCACGTAGTGTACAAGCCTCTAGGTTTTCCACACACCATCGTTTGGGGAAAGGTGGATGTTATCTGCGGAGGAAAAAATTCTAAGCTTAATACACTACTATGCTTCTCAAGGAAAATTTATTTTTTTTATAATCAAATTTCTAACTATTTCATTTTTATTTAAAATATAGTTGCAAGTGTTCAATGCTAAAATGTCTGAAGATGACAAAGGTTTTGCTTCGTGCTATGGTGTATCTTCTCTCATTCATCAAAATATTAAAGAAGGAGTTCATCATATTACAGATTATGTGGTATTTTTTCACCTATAAGTATTTTTTTCTAGATAAATTTTTATAATATGAAAGAAATATATGCAAATGAAAGTTTTAGTTAATAAAATTTATAGTTGTGTTCATCTTCTTTTATATGTGTCTTAGGTAAATGTTCAACATGATGAAAGAGAAGATGAAATTGGACTTTGAATCATGCTTCAACCTTACCATATGTTTGGTTAGTTCACTTCAGTTATTTTTTAAATCAATAGGATACTTTAGTTACGAAATACCATTAAATACACACAATTTTTATGGTTTATTTCAATTCAATTAAAGTTATTGTTTGTGTTTTTCTCTGTTTATTTCATTTATGTATTTTTATTCACAAACTTATGTTTATAATTTTATTTTTATGATTTTTCATTCCAGGCGGCGACAAAATTTCTGAAAAATATTTAAGGATGGACAATATCGATGATTTCCAATGAATTATCAATTTCGTTTTTTTCATATTTCATCATAAACCAATTTGAAGACCTAAGGCATTTCATTATATTAATAAATGAGGAGTCATTTTTTGATAATGAATGTTGGAACATATGTATAAAATTTATTTTCTTTCATTAAATTATCTCTTCTTTATATACTCGTTATTTTGGTTGTTGTATAGTATAATTAAAATTTTATCATATGTAGATATTTTTATTACTTTGTAATTATTCATTTAATGTGAAAGATATCCATTTAATATATTTTCTCATAACCAGAAAGATATGTAATAGATTAGAAAAACAAAAGTTTCTGAAATATCATGCCATCTTCAAGTTTTCACTCAAACAAAATTATGTGGGGCTTGGAATTGAAATGACACTACTTAGAAATTTTATTTATTTATTTATTTTATTTTTCAAAGATTAAAATGATTTATCTACATGATCAATACCATGTTGACCAAAATGATCATAGTGATATTATGTATGTAAATTTATTATGCCTATCAACTTGGAATCATGTGAATGTTTCAATGGAGAGACTCTTCTATTACTTGTAATTAATACTTGCCATAATGTAGCCAAGCCCAAAAAAAACTACCATAGTCTTATTGTACACAATGAATTAAAATTTTTGAATGCAACTATGGGATACTTCAATTGTGTTAATACATTTGATATTAATTAAATTATATTATGGTATAACCTTCCTAAATAAATGAGGTTATTTTATTTTTGCACCATTTCATATTTTATGGTGCCTTCCACCATATACAATTTTATTATAATTATATTAATTTATTTTTTTTTTGCACAATTTTTTATTTTATGGTGCTTTGCACCATATACAATTTATTATTATTATTATAATAATTTTAATATTTTTTATGATAAATTTTTAATTTTTATAAAATTGGTTTGGGTGCCTTGCATCACAATATTTTGATCCACGTCAGATTTGTTTTTGGTGGTTTGCACCATACACCATGGAATGCCACATATGCATTTAACACCAAATTTAACATTTTTCACTAACTCCACGTTTACACCAAAAAACATAGCACCACTTGTGTATCTCAACATTATCACCACTTTTGCACCACTATTTGAAAAGTGAATATTTCTCAAATCCTTTACAAATTGTGGTGCTAATGTGAGGTTAAATGGCCCTTGTTCTTGTAGTGCCTCTCCCTTTTAAAAAAAATATTTCGAATAACCCCCTTTTAACTGTCGTGAACGAGAGCCTTTTAATAGAACCTATTTTAAAAAATAACATAAAGCCTCATAAAAAAATTGAAACAAATTGCAAATCTCGTTTAAAAAACACCTTTCATTTTGATGTTTCTTTGAGAAAGAGAAAAAAAGACTTTTCTACCATTTTGTATTTTACGGAGATAACACAACCATGGCTGCCAAGAGGTAACACATCTACCACTAGGTCTCTTTATTCTTTGTGTGATTGACTTTCTTCTTCATGCATTCAATTGATGTTTCTTTCTAATACATTTTTTTGTGCTCGCATGGGAACTCCACTAAAGCACTTGTTGAGGCTTTGTGGCCACGTGTGACAGAGATTAAGGGGAGTGAAAATAATGCAACTTGTTGAAAGAGTGCAATGTGTTAGTAACGCATATACTTAATTGGTTGGGGTACGTTATTGGTAAGCCCTCACGGAATTTAAAAAAAAAAAAAACATTTTTCTATTTGAGCTGGAGGAAGCAATCCCTCTCGTCCTGGCCTTCCTTCAATCCTTCTTAAGAACTGGCTCCTTATCCTTCTCAACTTCTTGATCTCTACTTCTCTCATGGAGTATTATGAATACTCGCCTTTTCTCTCCTCTTTTCTCCTCTCACTTCACTCATTTTTCTTCTCTCTTAGGGAGTCTGATGCAAACTAGCTCTAATACCATGATAAAAAATGAAAATTCGTGGAGCGGAGGATTTCACTTCTTAATATTACTAACCAATTAAATAATGTTACATTGGAGAGCTGAACATTAAATGACTATAGTGAGACTAAAATAAACTGAACTAACTGAAACTGAAATAGGACACTTGGATGGATGGTTTTGAAACCTAGTGTAATATCCCGTTTCGGGGATATCTCTAAAACACTGCAAACTCCAACCAAAGATAGAATGGGAGGGAATTTACTGGATATTTCGCCTCTAAAAGAGGATGAGATCCGGAGGCTACCTGGCCCTTTCCAGACTCTGTCTAAGAGTAAAATATAAACACACCAAGTGGTATAGAACTAGAATGCTCAAAAACAATAATAGACATATAATAACGTAGAAAGAGAATACGACAACTATGGCAACTATGGCAACTCATCCAGAAAACATAGAGAGGAAATGCTGAGCCATTTTATTAATCTGGGAAATGTAATGAAATATAATAGGCAATCTTGCTCAAAGCAAGTGAAGAAACACTCTCAGAAAATACAGGAAATGGCTACTCTATGAACTGCGTCCCAGCTACTGGAAAACTGCCGTGTAGCTGCTGCTACTAGAATGGACTGAATATTAGGGGCTGATCCCCTTGATAGAATGAGCTAAAAATTGGAAATGCTCCACCACTCAACAACCCAGACAAAATCCAAAAACCATTCCAAGAATGGCCGATCTCAGAAATCACCAGAAACTGCCTCCCCAGTGAATTACGCTGGCCTCCAAGGCTCTGCGCAGTGTCTAGATGGAAACAGTTCAAACACTGCCACAAACTCTGCCAAAAAGTCTCCTAGGGGCAAAGGCTGACCCCCTGCTCAAAATCTCGACGAAATCACCTGCAGAAAGCCCCATCTGAAGCTCCTTCATAGTGGACTGCATCCTCTCTCCTAGTGACTGTGCAGTCTCTATAAGCTCCAGCTCTGTAACAAACCCAAATAATAAAACGACTCACAAAATATTGAAAAACCAACCTTGCCCGAGCAGGCACTCGAAGTCCCCCAAGGCTAAGGGAGAGATCTCCGACCGGAGACACTCAATGCACTAAACAGTGCTGCAGACAGGCTAAACAGCCAGCATGCTCAAGAAGACAAATGTCTCACTCAAAAATCATCAACTCAAGAATGAATGAAATGAGGAGGCTCCTTCATGTTTTATAGCGTTGGTTTCCCTCCAAAACCCAACGTAGCCTCTCTCTCCTCCACATACTATCCTTATCTGCGCAGAAGTTGGCAGAAAATTCTAGAGTGTACGTAGGCCCCCCACCTCTACGTGATGTTAGGCCCCCCTTGACTCCAACTTAAGTCGCAACGTTGTGCTACTAGGTGGATGTCTTATTTCACCTGAGTGAGTTAGACACTCTTCACTCACTTTTATTTATTTATTTACAAACTATAGATGGAAAACTAACGAAATCGAATATTCCAATTAGCTATCACTAATTAGGAATATTACAATCTCCCCTTGTAAAATGTTGCTTGTCCTCAAGCAACTGAAGTGATGGATGCTGCAAAATATTCTCGCTCTCCCAAGTGGCATCCTCGTCTGGCAAATTCTTCCACCTCACTAAGAATTCCCGGACCGTCCTGCTCCGTAACCGCCTCCCCCTGGTATCAATAATGGCCTCCGGCTGCAACACCAAGTGCCCCTCATCATCTGTAGGTGGTAGCTCCTCTATCACTATCACTCGCTGCCCCAGCGCCTTCTTCAGGCATGATACATGGAAAATGTTGTGGATCTTTCTGCCTTGGGGCAGCTCCAATTCATATGCAACCTGCCCAATCCTGCGTATCACCTTGTATGGCCCGCAAAAGCGAGGCTTGAGCTTCTCATCCCCCTTCTGCTTCAGTGATGACTGTCGGTATGGTTGTAACCGTAGGTAGACAAAGTCCCCTACCTCAAACTGTCTTTCCACCTGACCTCTGTCGGCATACAGCTTCTGTTGGTTCTGTGCTATAGCCATATTGTCCTTGAGAGCTCGGAGGATGTCCTGACTCTCTTGGATCTAAATCTTGGCTCTAGGAGCCTTACTAGCACCGAACATCACATCAACAAAAGATAAAGGATGGTACCCATACAAAGCATAAAATGGTGACATACCAATAGACATGTGATGTGTTGTGTTATAGCAGTACTCCCCCAAATACAACCATCTCAACCGTGCTCGCTGTTGCCCACTGACATAGTTACGCAAGTAGCCCTCCAGCCACTTGTTAACTATCTCCGTCTGTCCATCCGTCTATGGGTGGTAGCTAGTACTCGGTGCCAACTGCGTCCCCACTAGTCGGAAAAGCTCCTACCAAAATTTTCCTGTGAAACAGCTGTCCCTATCACCGATGATGGTCTTAGGAAGACCCTGCAACCTGAAAACCTCTCTGAAGAACAGCTCGGCCACCTATGCTGTTGTGTAATGCACGGATATGGTGAAAAAGTGCGCATACTTTGTCAATCGATCAATGACGAAAAAGATACAATCCTTGCCCTGTGCCATAGGTAACCTTGTGATGAAGTCCATCGAAATGCTCTCCCATTTCCCCTCCGAAATGAGAAGAGGCTGCAACAGTCCTATGGGATGGCTCATCTTCCCCTGATTCCTCTGACAAACATCGCACTCCCTGACATGCTAGAGTACGTCCTCCTTGAGGCCCTTCCATAAGAACCTCTCCCTAATGGCCCTGTAGGTCTTGGTAAACCCCTGATGGCCTACCAATGGAGAATCGTGTGATGCCTGGAGTATATTCTTCTTAAGCTGAGATCCCTCAGTCAAGAAGATCCTATCCCTGTAATAGATGATCTCATCAACCACCCTGTACCTGTCATTTTCCACCTGTCCATCCAGCACCTCACATGCAAATCTGTCCTTGGAGTACTCAGCTAAAATTTGAGCCCAGAAGGAATCCAATCAGATCCGTAAGTCGCGAGATAACGTGGCGAATGCGTGAAAGGGCATCTCACTACGTTATTCTTACCCTTGACATACCAATGCCTGTGCCATTTGCTGAGAGTACATTGATCCACTGCCATTCCCTCCCGCAGCCGTCAGCCTGCAAATAACTTGAGTTAAGCGTGATCATCACCCTGAACTTGTTCCCTACCAAATACTACCGGAATTTGGCCAAAACATGACAAACTCCAACCAAAGATAGACTGGGAGGGAATTTACCAGATATTTCGCCTCTAAAAGAGGACGAGATCCGAAGGCTACATGGCCCTTTCCAGACTCTGTCTAAGAGTGAAAGATAAACACACCAAGTGGTATAGAACTAGAACGCTCAAAAACAATAATAGACATATAATAACGTAGAAAGAGAATACGACAACTATGGCAACTATGGCAACTCATCCAGAAAACATAGAGAGGAAATGCTGAGCCATTTTATTAATCTGAGAAATGTAATGAAATACAATAGGCGATCTTGCTCAAAGCAAGTGAAGAAACACTCTCAGAAAATACAGGAAATGGATACTCTATGAACTGCGTCCCAGGTACTGGAAAACTGCCGTGTAGCTACTACTGTTGGAATGGAATGAATATTAGGAGCTGATCCCCTTGCCGGAATGAGCTGAAAATCGGAAATCCTCCACTCCTCGACAACCCAGACAAAATCCAAAAACTATTCCAAGAATGGCCAACCTCGGAAATCACCAGAAACTACCTCCCTAGTGAATTACCCTGGCCTCCAAGGCTTTGCACAGTGTCTATATGGAAACAGCTGAAACACTGCCACAAAATCTGCCAAAAAGTCTCCTAGGGGAAAAGGCTAACCCCCTACTCAAAATCTTAACGAAATCACCTACAGAAACCCCAATTTGAAGCTCCTTCACAGTGGACTGCGTCCTCTCTCCTAGTGACTGTGCAGTCTCTATAAGCTCTAGCTCCGCAACAAACCCAAACAATAAAACGACTCACAAAATATTTTAAAACCAACCTTGCCCGAGCAGGCACTCGAAGTCCCCCAAGGCTAAGGGCGAGATCTCCGACCGGAGACACTCAATGCACTAAACAGTGCTACAGACAGGCTAAACAGCCAGCGTGCTCAAGAAGACAAATGTCTCACTAAAAAATCATCAACTCAAGAATGAATGAAATGAGGAGGCTTCTCCATATTTTATAGTGTTGGTTTCCCTCCAAAACCCAACGTGGCCTCTCTCTCCTCCACATACTCATCCTTATCTGCACAGAAGTTGGCAGAAACTTCTAGAGTGTACATAGGCCCCCCTCCTCTACGTGATGTTAGGCCCCCCTTGACTCCCACTTAAGTCGCAACGTTGTGCTACTAGGTGGATGTCTTATTTCACCTAAGTGAGTTAGACCCTCTTCACTCACTTTTATTTATTTATTTACAAACGATAGACGGAAAACTAACGAAATCGAATATTCCAATTAGTTGTCGCTAATTAGGAATATTACAATCTCCCCTGGTAAAATGTTTCTTGTCCTCAAGAAACTGAAGTGATGGATGCTGCAAAATCTTCTCGCTCTCCCAAGTGGCATCCTCATCCGGAAAATTCTTCCACCTCACCAAGAATTCCCGGACCGTCCTGCTCCGTAACTTCCTCTCCCTAGTATCAATAATGGCCTCCGGCTGCAACACCAAGTGTCCCTCATCATCTGTAAGTGGTAGCTCCTCTGTCACTGTCACTCGTTGCCCCAGCGCCCTCTTCAGGCATGATACATGGAAAATGTTTTAGATCTTGCTACCTTGGGGTAGCTCCAATTCATATGCAACCTGCCCAATCCTGCGTATCACCCTGTATGGCCCGTAAAAGCGAGGCTTGAGCTTCTCAACCCCCTCCTGCTTCAATGATGACTGTCGGTATGGCTGTAACCGTAGGTATACCAAGTCCCATACCTCAAACTGTCTTTCCACATGACCTCTGTTGGCATACAGCTTCTGCTGGTTCTGTGCTATAGCCATATTGTCCTTGAGAGCTCGAAGGATGTCCTGACTCTCTTGGATCTAAATCTTGGCTCTAGGAGCCTTACTAGCACCTAACATCACATCAGCAAAAGATAAAGGATGGTACCCATACAAAGCATAAAATGGTGACATACCAATAGACATGTGATGTGTTGTGTTATAGCAGTACTCCCCCAAATACAACCATCTCAACCATGCTCACTGCTGCCCACTGACATAGTTACGCAAGTAGCCCTCCAGCCACTTGTTAACTAACTCTGTCTGTCCATCCGTCTGTGGGTGGTAACTGGTACTCGGTGCCAACTGCATCCCCACTAGTCGGAAAAGCTCCTGCCAAAATCTTCCCATGAAACGACTATACCTGTCACTGATGATGGTCTTAGGAAGACCATGCAAACTGAAAACCTCTCTAAAGAATAGCTCTGCCACCTGTGTTGCTATGTAATGCATGGATACGGCGAAAAAGTGTGCATACTTTTTCAATCGATCAATGATGACAAAGATACAATCCTTGCCCTGCACAATGGGTAACCCTGTGATGAAGTCCATCGAAATGCTCTCCCATTTCCCCTCCGGAATGGGAAGAGGCTGCAACAGTCCTGCGAGATGGCTCATCTCCCCCTGATTCCTATGACAAACATCGCACTCCCTGACATGCTGGAGTACGACCTCCTTGAGGCCCTTCCATGAGAACCTCTCCCTAATGGCCCTGTAGGTCTTCGTAAACCCCTGATGGCCTGCCAATGGAGAATCGTGTGATGCCTGGAGTATCTTCTTCTTAAGCTGAGATCACTCAGTCAAGAAGATCCTATCCCTGTAATAGATGATCTCATAAACCACCTTGTACCTGTCATTTTCCACCTGTCCATCCAGCACCTCACATGCAAATCTGTTCTTGGAGTACTCAGCTAAAATTTGAGCCCTCCAATCTGTATCCAAGCTCATAAGAGATAACGTGGCTGGTCTACGTGAAAGGGCATCTGCTACCACGTTATTCTTACCCTTGACATACTCAATGTCAAAGTCATATGCTTGGATCTTACTGATCCACTTCTGCTTCCTCTCCTGTAGCTGCTTCTGCTCCAAAAAGAACTTGAGGCTGTTGTGATCAGTCCTCACCCTGAATTTTTTCCCTACCAAATACTGTCGGAATTTGGCCAAAGCATGCATGATGGCCAACATCTCCTTGTCGTATATAGAATACAACCTCTCATGCAGAAGGAGCTTTCGACTCTCAAAGGATATAGGGTGTCCCCCATGCATCAATACTGTGCCGATGCCCTCTCTTGACGCATCACACTCCAAGACAAATGGTTGTGTTAAATCTAGCAATGCAAGCACTGGGCAACTACTCATCACCTCCTTGAGCCTATCAAAGGCTCGCTGCACTGTATCTGACCAACTGAATGCCCCCTTCTTTGTCAAATCTGTAAGGGGTGCAGCAAGCTGTGAGAATCCTATGACGAAATTCCTGTAATAGGTACATATCCCAATGAACCCTCGAAGTTCCATCACATTGTTCGGCTCCGGCCAATCTCTGATGGCTCTAATCTTCTCCTCGTGGACCCTCACTCTGTCCACTCCAATAATGTGACCCAAATATAACATCTCTGTCATACCAAACTCACAGTTGGAGAGCTTATTGTTGGGTGTGGAGCCTGATTATCTTGTTTATTTTGTATCACAGCATTGGACCCCCTGTACCTTAAAAGGGGCGGCAACGCCGCCCATAATTAATCGCTGCCGTGGGGGGTCCAGGGGGGGCGGCAGCACCCCCGAAGCTAAAAACAGATGTAAAATTGCCTTGTAAAAGTATAGTAATTTCTAGTCAATCTGGGCCGTTCATAGGCAAATGATCTGACGGTAGAAGTTATGTTTAGATTAGGGTTTATTGCCCTAGAAGGCAACCCCTCATTTTTATGAGGGTATTGTATTGTGGCTGTGTATTGTGTGTGAATTCTCGGAGCGAGAAACAGAGAGGGAGACTGTGAGAGAACAAAGGATATTACAGCGGATCTACTGTAGGTTGTGTCTCTTCATTTTGCTGGATAATAGAAAGGAAGGACTGGCTGTTCGTGGTGGATGTAGCCCAAACTCGGTGAACCACGTATATCTGTGTCTCTCTGGTTTTATGTGTTTTGTGTGAGTGTATTTTCCGCATATTTTATGTATTGCATTGCTCTGTAATATATATAATTTTCTAACAACTGGTATCAGAGCCGAAGGTATATTTGGCTGATAGACTCGCAGGAAAGAAGGGTTCTTGGTTCGAGTGGGAGCAATGGCGGAAGATGGTAAGTTTATGGTCGAGAAACTTAACGGCCAAAACTTCCCGCTGCGGAAGATGCAGATGGAATATTATCTGTATCAGAAAGATCTATACCTACCATTGAGCGGAAAAACAAAGATGCCGACGACCATGACAGATGAGGAATGGAACATTCTCGATAGAAAGGCACTCGGAACAATACGGTTGTGCCTTGCGGCGTCAGTTGCCTTCAATATTTCGAATGAAACAACAAAAAAGGGTTTGATGCAGACATTGGCGAAACTATATGAAAAACCCTCGGCATCAAACAAGGTATTTCTTATGAAACGACTATTTAATATGAAGATGTCAGAAGGTGGATCTGTTGCAGACCATTTAAATGAATTTAATACAGTTACCAGTCAGTTAAGTTCTGTAGGGGTAAACTTTGATGATGAAGTTAGAGCTATGTTATTCTTGTGCTCATTGCCAGAGAGTTGGAATGGTTTAGTAATGGCCATTAGTAACTCTGTCTCTGGATCTAGTACTTTAAAGTTTGATGATGTTGTTTGTGCTATCCTTAGCGAGGAAATGCGACGGAAAAGCTCCGGTGAGACATCAGGTAATGCTTTGAGTGCAGAGTCTAGGGGAAGAAGAATGGAAAGAGGAAAGAGCTCGAGATATCGCAGTAAATCAAGGAAAGGCAGATCCAAGTCTAGATCAGGGATAGTGTGCTGGAATTGCGGAAAGAAAGGACACCTAAAGAAAGACTGTAGATCTTGGAAGGGAAAAGAAGGAGACACACAGCAAGAAAACAATCATGAAGCAAATGTGACAGGTGATGTGTTACAAGATGCTTTGATTCTTTCTTTCGAAAATGTTACTGATTCTTGGGTTGTAGATTCATGGGCTTCATTCCATGCCACACCTGATAAGAAATATTTTCATGACTATGTTCAAGGAGATTTTTGACAAGTTCGTTTGGGTGATGATAAACCCTGTAAAATTGTTGGAATGGGTAAGGTTCTTGTAAAACAACAGAATGGAAACCAATGGCTATTAAAGGAGGTAAGGCATGTTCCAGATCTAAAGAAAATTCTGATTTCAACAGGGCAGTTAGGCGGTGAAGGTTGTGTGACAACTTTCACAGATAAAGCTTGGAAGGTCACCAAAGGAGCCCTGGTAATAGCAAAAGGTGAAAAGGTTGGTACATTGTGTTTATGCAATGGTATTTCTAACTCTGTTAATGCTTTAACTT
The DNA here is from genome assembly GCA_034641835.2 of Pinus albicaulis. Classification (NCBI taxonomy): domain Eukaryota; kingdom Viridiplantae; phylum Streptophyta; class Pinopsida; order Pinales; family Pinaceae; genus Pinus; species Pinus albicaulis. Next base: position 432,122,858 of record CM076580.1, read on the forward strand.
CCAAAGGAGCAGATGCAGCATTATGGCATCATAGGCTCGGACACATGAGTGAGAAGGGAATGAAGATTCTTCACTCAAGAAATTTGTTGCCATGTTTGAAGAATGTTGATTTGGATTTCTGTGAGAATTGCATTTATGGAAAACAGAAGAGAGTCAGATTTCTCAGAGTTGGGAAAGAAAAGAAGAGCGAAAAATTAGAGCTTGTGCATACAGATGTATGGGGACCTGCTCAGGTATCATCTCTTGGTGGCTCTCTTATTATGTTACTTTTATTGATGATGCAACTAGAAAAACTTGGATTTATTGTATTGAAAATAAATCTGATGTATTTGATACTTTCAAGAAATGGAAAGCTTTGGTTGAGATTGAGACAGGAAAGAAATTGAAGTGCCTCAGATTAGACAATGGAGGTGAATATTGCAACAAAGAGTTTGATAGGTACTGTTCAGAGCATGGAATTCTTAGAGAGAAGAAAGTTCCAAGAACACCACAATAAAATGGTGTGTCAGAAAGGATGAACAGAACAATCATGGAGCGTGCAAGGTGCATGAGATTGCATGCGGGATTGCCTTTACAATTTTGGGCAGATGCTATAGATACTGCTGTTTGTCTAATAAACAGAGGGCCTTCAAGTTCCTTGGATGGTGGTATTCCAGAGGAAGCATGGATAGGTAAAAATGTAAACTACTCTTTTTTAAATTCTTTTGGTTGTAAGGCCTTTGTCCATATTAATAAAGAAAATAGAACAAAGCTTGAGGCAAAATCAAAGAAATGTACCTTTACTGGATATGGTGTTAATGATTTTGGTTATCGCTTATATGATTATGAAAATCACAAAATCATTAGGAGCAGAGATGTAATATTCAATGAAAAAGTCTTGTATAAGAATCAGTTGTAGGAAAAGAAACAGGAAAAAGAAAGAAAGAAATACGTGGTTCTTGATGAGATAATTAAAAAAGTAAAGGTGCCTACAAATAATAATAATCAACAACCACATCAGCAGCAACCACCACAACAGCAACAGGCACCTCAAACACCTGAAACTGGTGTTAGAAGATCTATCAGGATAAGTAGACCCCCTGAACGATACTCTCCTTCATTATATTATTTATTGCTGACCGATTCTGGTGAACCTGAATGTTATGAAGAAGCAATGCAGGTTGAAAGCAGGAAGAAGTGGGAGCTAGCCATGGAAGAAGAGATGGACTCCTTAATGCATAACCAGACTTGGGACTTAGTCAGGTTGCCTGCAGGTAAAACTACATTGCAGAATAAATGGGTTTACATGCTGAAGGAAGAAGATGGAGGAAAACAGAGGTACAAAGCTAGACTTGTGGTGAAGGGGTTTGCACAGAAGAAAGGTATTGATTTTGATGAAATATTTTCTCCTGTTGTTAATATGAATTCAATCAGAACTATCTTAAGTCTTGTAGCAGCGGAAGATTTACATCTTGAACAGTTAGATGTAAAGACAACATTTCTCCATGGAGATTTGGAGGAAGAGATATACATGCAACAACTAGAAGGATATGAGGTAAAAGGGAAAGAAAAATTGGTGTGCAGGTTAAAGAAGAGCTTGTATGGCTTAAAACAGGCTCCAAGGCAATGGTATCTAAAATTTGACAAGTTTATGTCTGAACAAGGTTATACTAGATGTCACTCTGATCATTGTGTTTATCTAAAAAGGCAAATTGATGGCAGCTATATTATATTTTTATTGTATGTAGATGACATGCTTGTTGCAAGATCTAACATGCAGGAAATAAATGTGCTCAAAAGAAAGGAGGATAACTAGAGACAAAAAAAATCACAAATTAACACTGTCTCAGTATGAGTACATAGAAAAGGTGTTGAAAAGATTTAATATGCACAATGAAAAACCAGTTAGTACCCCTTTTGCTAGCCATTTCAAACTTAGTAAGGAGATGTGCCCAAAGACCCAAGAAGACATGGATTATATGTCTAAAGTTCCATATGCATCAGCAGTTGGAAGCTTAATGTATGCAATGGTCTACACAAGGCTTGATATTGCACATGCAGTGGGAGTTGTAAGCAGGTACATGAATAATCCAGGAAAAGAACATTGGATGGCAGTAAAATGGATTCTCAGATATTTGAGAGGTACCACAAATCAAGCATTATTCTTTGGTGGTTCAAACATTGCTCTACAGGGATATGTTGATGCAGATATGGCAGGTGATAGAGATAACAGGAGGAGCACTACAGGATATGTATTTACTGTAGGTGGAACAGCTGTCAGTTGGGTTTCAAAAATCCAAAGTGTTGTTTCACTTTCAACAACAGAAATAGAGTATGTTGCTACTACAGAGGCTAGTAAAGAAATGATTTGGTTACAATGGTTTATGGATGAATTGGGTAAGAAGCATGATATGGGCACGCTATACAGTGATAGCCAAAGTGCTATTCATCTTGCAAAGAACTCAACATTTCATTCCAAGACTAAAAACATACATCTCAAGTACCATTTCATACGGCGAGTATTGGAAGATGGAGAGTTGAAGCTGGAAAAGATACACACTAGCCAGAATCCTGCAGATATGCTAACAAAAGTTGTAACCAGGGAAAAACTGATAATGTGCTCAGTTTCAATTGGTCTTCAAGGATGACGATGAAGATGAGGAATAGCCAGGTCCAAAGAGGATTCATTGTCCAGCAAATGAAGCAGCGGTGGAGTTGCTACAATCAGTCTCCAAGTGGGAGATTGTTGGGTGTGGAGCCTGATTATCTTGTTTATTTTGTATCACAGCATTGGACCCCCTATACCTTAAAAGGGGCGGCAACGCCGCCCGTAATTAATCGCTGTCATGGGGGGTCCAAGGGGGGGCGACAGCGCTTTTCGGAGCCCCCCCCTTGGCGGGGGATTTCGGGGGCAGCGCCCCCGAAGCTAAAAACATATGTAAAATTGCCTTGTAAAAGTATAGTAATTTCTAGTCAATCTGGGTCGTTCATAGGAAAATGATCTAACGGTAGAAGTTATGTTTAGATTAGGGTTTCTTGCCCTAGAAGGCAACCCCTCGTTTTTATGAGGGTATTGTATTGCGGCTGTGTATTGTGTGTGCATTCTCAGAGCAAGAAACAGAGAGGGAGACTGTGAGAGAACAAAGGATATTACAGCGGATCTGCTGTAGGTTGTGTCTCTTCATTTTGTTGGATAATAGAAAGGAAGGACTGGCTGTTCGGGGTGGACGTAGCTCAAACTGGGTGAACCACGTATATCTATGTCTCTCTGGTTTTATTTGTTTTGTGTGCTTGTATTTTCCGCATATTTTATGTATTGCATTGCTCTGTAATATATATAATTTTATAAAACTTATCATAGAACTGTTGCTCTTCCAAGACGCGTAGCACTGCCTCTATATGCTAGAGATGCTCCTCCCAAATCCTTCTATATATGAGTATATCATCGAAGAAAACCAATACAAACTTCCTCAGATGACTGCAGAAGATATGGTTCATGTAAGACTGAAAGGTGGCGGGTGCATTGGTCAGCCCAAAAGGCATAACCAAAAACTCAAAGTGCCCATAATGACACCTGAAGGCGGTCTTGGGAATATTCTGTTCCCTCACACGAATCTGGTGGTACCCTTTTCTCAAATTAATCTTTAAGAAGAACTTAGCTCCTCTCAGCTCATCCATCAGCTCATCGATCTTGGGTATAGGGTACCTGTTCTTCAAAGTCTTATTTTTCAGGGCCCTGTAGTCAATGCACATCCTCAAGGTGTCGTCCTTATTCTTCACCAGCACTGCAGAAGAATCAAATGGACTCGTGCTCGGTGTGATGTGTCGAAGAGCCAACAACTCCTGGATGGCCCGCTCAATCTCATCTCGATAGGCTTTGGGGTGCCTATAGGGTGTAGTGATCACCTCCTGAATACCCTGCTCAAGCTTGATGGTATGCTCAAGCCCTGTATCTGGTGGTCGTCCTCGTGGTATATCCCCAAGCACTACTCATGCCTGTCAAGGATGGCCTATATATCTGGATGAATTTCTCGACTGGTGGTCTCTGCCTCTGATGCCCGCAACTCAACCGCCCACTCTGTGTCTCCCTTCCGGAAATCTACCTCCATCCAGTGTGCTGAAACTGTCTGCGATGGGTAAGTATGCATCCCGCGGATCTTCTCATGCTTCCCGGTCTTCTTGTCATCCCACTCCATCTCTAAGGCCTCCCAATCTGTGGTGACCTTCCCAAAGTAATCAGCCACTGAACACCCAGTACCACATTGGTATCTTGTATGTTGACCAAGAAAAGGTGATCAACCACGATGTAAGTACCCATCGTCACTGCTAACTCTGGAACATACTGGGCACACTGCATCGTCTGGGCTCCCGGGACCAAGATGAAAAACCTGTCGAAACTCTCGGTCGGTATACCCCTCTGCTCGACCATCTGTGCATCAATGAAGTTGTGGGTTGCCCCACTGTCAACCAAAACTAATACTCACTGGCCTCATACTGTCCCTCGTATGCACAACATCGAATACTTAGGAACCCCTCGCAAAGCTACAAGGGCCCCTCCTGTGGGTGCAAAAGCTGCACCTCTTTTTCTTGGAGGTGGAGGCGACAACTAATCCTGGGCCGTCTGATTATCTCCTGCCTCCTCCTCATCATCCTCCTCATCCTCTTCCCCGCTATCAGCGGAGAAGACCTCAATGAAGTGTGCTTTTCCAACAGCACACTTATGCCGTGGTGCCCACAGCTCCTGACACGTGAAGCACAACTGCTTCTTCCTCAACTCCCTCTTGGCATCATCATCTATCTGAGCCCGTCCCGGATTCCCCTTTGGAGGAGGAACCCTCACATCCTTCCCCTTGGGCTGGAAGCCCTGTCTCTGGGGGTAAGGTGTCTGCGTCCTGGGCAATGCATCCTATAAGTCCCTGGTCCTGCTGATAGCATCCTGGAGTGTAGTTGGTCTAATGGATCTGACTAGACGTCGAAGTGGCTCTACCAATCCCTCCATAAACATATAGATCATCTGTGTCGTGGATAGATCTGGCACCATCACCGAGACCCTCAAGAAATCTGTGATGTATGTCTCTAGGCTCCTTGTCTACTTGAGCTTCATCAGCTCAACAAAATGTTGTTCCAGATCTCTCTGGTCAAAACGCTCCATCAACCTCTTGGTAAACTCGCCATATGTTGTCACTGTAGAGTGTACGAGTGTAACCATCCCATGGAACCACCAGCCATGGGCCTCACTATCCAAATGTAGTGTCGCCACCTTAATGGCCTCCATCTCCAACATATCGTTAAGCTGGAATAGATATCCAGCTTCTCCACCCAAGAATTTTCCAAACTGTTTGATGATCCATCAAACGTAGGCAAATGAAATCTACTAGAGGCACGGTGGGAATCTCCATCATGATAATGTCAGTGCCCTCTATGATGGTTGCGGGGTCTATTGTCCCGCTGGAGCTACACAAAATCTCTGAATGTAAGAGCATCCCTGAACTCCTGCCCGTAGGACTGATACTCTGCAAAATACTCATCTAAGTGTCCAGGCTCTGCCTCTTGCTGGGCTCCTGCCCGTGTATCTGCTCCCAAGAAATTGGGCATGGTAGAACAGGTAAGTGCACGGGAAGCCGTCGGCTGAGGAGTATCATGTTGAGCAACACCCTGCTCCGGCAAATGGTGGGATGTACCTGATCCCTCTCCGACCTAGAAAACCCATGGAGTCTCACGCTGCCTAGCCTCCACAACTGTGAACCTCTGTCCCATCACCTCAATCTGTCTAGCTAAATCCTGCACAGACTTGAGGAGTGCTTCTCCAAACTGTTTGGCCTCTGTGTCATCTGCCATCGACTCTTTCTCTCTTAAATCTACTACAAGCTCCACCTGTTCTACGTCCGTCATAGGCTCTCTCTCCTAATCTGCGTCCTCTACCCGGGCACAGTCTTCCTCTTCATAGGTAGTCTCCAACCTACGCTCACGATCTCTATACTTCCTGCCTCTGTATGGTCTCTTTCCTGATGTCATAGACCACAGGCTGAGCTAGAACTATGCTCTAATACCACTGTAATATCTTGTTTCGGGGATATCTCTAAAAAATGACAAACTCCAACTAGAGATAGACTTGGAGGGCATTTACCATATATTTCTCCTCTAAAAGAGGACGAGATCCGGAGGCTACCTGGCCCTTTCCAGACTCTGTCTAAGAGTGAAAGATAAACACACCAAGTGGTATAGAGCTAGAACGCTCAAAAACAATAATAGACATATAATAACATAGAAAGAGAATACGGCAACTACGACAACTATGGAAACTCATCCAGAAAACATAGAGAGGAAATGTTGAGAAATTTTATTAATCTGAGAAATGTAATGAAATACAATAGGTGGTCTTTCCCAAAGCAAGTGAAGAAACACTCTTAGAAAATACAAGAAATGGCTGCTCTATGAACTGCGTCCCAGCTGCTGGAAAACTGTCGTGTAGCTGCTACTGCTAGAATGGACTGAAGATTAGGGGTTGATCCCCTTGCCGGAATGAGCTGAAAATCGGCAATCCTCCTCTCCTCGACAACCGAGCCAAATCCAAAAACCATTCCAAGAATGGCCAACCTCGGAAATCACGAGGAAATGCCTCCCCAGTGAATTACGCTGGCCGCCAAGGCTCTGCATAGTGGCTAGATGGAAATAGCTGAAACACTGCCACAAACTGCGCCAAAAAGTCTCCTAGGGGCAAAGGCTGACCCCCTGCTCAAAATCCCGGCAAAATCACCTGCAGAAACCCCAATCCAAAGCTCCTTCACAGTGGACTGTGTCCTCTCTCCTAGTGACTGTGCAGTCTCTATAAGCTCCAGCTACGCAAAAAACCCAAACAATAAAATGACTCACAAAATACGGAAAAACCAACCTTGCCCGAGCAGGCACTCGAAGTCCCTTGGGGCTAAGGGCAAGATCTCCGACCAGAGACACTCAATGCACTAAACAGTGCTGCAGAAAGGCTAAAGAGCCAACGTGCTCAAGAAGACAAATGTCTCACTCAAAAATCATCAACTCAAGAATGAATGAAATGAGGAGGCTCCTCCATCTTTTATAACGTTGGTTTCCCTCCAAAACCAAACGTAGCCTCTCTCTCCTCCACATACTCATCCTTATCTGCGCAGAAGCTGGCAGAAACTTCTAGAGTGTACGTAGGCCCCCCTCCTCTACGTGATGTTAGGACCCCCTTGACTCCCACTTAAGTCGCAACGTTGTGCTACTAGGTGGATGTCTTATTTCACCTAAGTGAGTTAGACGCTCTTCAGTGACTTTCTTTTATTTATTTACAAACTATAGACGGAAAACTAACAGAATCGAATATTCCAATTAGCTGTCGGTAATTAGAAATATTACACCTAGCAGGTGGTTTGAATTAGATTCTATATCATATAATGTTCCTTGGTCTCTAATCAATCATGTTGAATATTATAAGATAAAGATTTCACTCGAGAGACATCTCATATTTGGTAGCTCAAGGCGGACTAATTATAAAATAACTATAAGGATGCAACCATCTCAAAAAAAAATTACATCTTCAAAAAAAATCAAGAATATGAAAATTGTGTATTATCTAACACTATAAGCGAGTATATGAATAAAAAAACTATATCGAAAAATATATGACACTTCATTATAGGAATTTTGAGGTATAAAATGGGTCTCTTTAGGAAATTATAAAATAATAGTGGAAATAATGTAAATAATATTAGATTACATCATCAAATTTTAGAGGGAAAAATAAATAAAATAAAATAAAAAATTCAACTCTTATTTTGAACTTATCTTCTATTGGGTTTACTCAAATTTCGAGTGAGAACACTCATTGGATGCATATTTTGATTCCTCATTCAAGAAGTCCACATGTTACATACTTTCAATAGACCTTGCTACATGAAAAATGATAAATACATGAAAAAAAAATGATTGCAATAACGTTTTCATATATTTCTCATTTTTCGTGTAGCGAGGCTCATTGAAAGTATGCAACATAGATACTCCTTGGATGAGGAATTAAATTTTGCATCTAACGAGTACTCCTCATCTAAATTTAAGTAAAACCTTAGAGAAATAAGTCGAAAATACAAGTTGAAAAAACAGTTTTATTAGTTTATTATTTTTTAATATTTTTACTTTTTTACTCCAAAAATGATGAATCACCCCATGGTTGACATCATCATCTTAAATCCTATTGGTTCTTATAGAGTTTATTTTGGTTGTACATTTTTCTTAAGAGTCCTATTTTAGACATCAAAATTTCTTTAATGAGGCCATCATTATTCTTAGCAAACTACCATTGCCATTGATAACAAAAGAAATTGGCTTGTGAGGTTTAAGAACGAACTCCTTCATGTAAATATTAAATCAACATGCTCCAACATGTCACCATTGAAACCACATTTTCTTCGACAGGGAAGATTAAGTGTTCAATTTCCGTCGATCATCCATAAAACTATTTGGCTCACTAACATTAGAGTGAAGGAAGCAGTTATCCATCTGCCTTTGTGCTGCCATTGGGCTTGGGCACTAATTGCTCCATCTGCTTGGACGAATTTAGGGAAGAAGATAATGTCTGAGTGTTTTCCAATGCAATTATGGCTTCCACATGGAGGGCATTGATGAGCCAGTCGAACCTCAGCAAAGCCTCAAAATATCAGAAATACAAAAAAGGAAAAGAATTAAATCATATGCCTAAAAATCACTTTAACATCATTTGGACAAACGAAGAAACCGAATACCTTTGAGTACATGGAACACTAAATCGGAATCAAGATATTGTGGCATAAAGAATTGTTTTGGTTATATGCTAATGAAGACTATGTGAAGGTTATGAGGCGATTTCATGGAATATATTTTCCTACTTTGCGTGATAACTTCCTCTGCTTTTGTGATCAGTGTCTTGTTGGATTTCTCCACCAAAAATATGTCTTCCTGCTCTTCCACTTATTGTGCAAGGCGTCGTGCAAAGTTATTGTACGAAACTTAGTTCACTGTGTGTTTCTTTTTCCTTTATTATGCAGAACTAAGTTCATTATGCAGAAGCTCCGCACAACTAAAAAAAACACAATGGAAGGTAGGTATTCTAAGCTATATTATATGCATATTATATGCTAATTCAATGTCTCAATTATTAATTAAGTTAGTACAAATTGTAATATGAAAATTGTTTTTGAATTTTTTTTTTCATTACGTCTTAAACGAAGCTAAATTATGCATTTCTTTTTAATTGTGGGTTTAGATTATCAATAATAATTAAAACGTATTTAGAAATTTCACAGAGTGTATGCACAAATGACTAAATAACACTCAAAGCTACTAAATGTCACGTCATTATTTACTGCCAAACGTTTATGCTGCAACAAAAGCAGTCGACAACGCAGCAAATATCAACAACTTTCCTTCCAGTTCAGGTTTTTTTATTAGTTGCGGACTGCAATTTCGCATTCCCATTATTGTCTCCGGCACACCACACTCCAAAATGTTGATGGTGATGCTGCTGTTGCTGTTTACCATTAGACTTCACTCAGAATTGCTTTCCCATATCATAGGCATCTTGGCCATCAACATAATACTTTGGCTCAATATAATGAATTTGAAACTCCGCTTCAATTCATTAGTTAGGGCCAAATGTTACTTCAATAGTTACACTGCAACAAAGACTATTGAGAAGGCCACAAATGTCAACAACTTCTCTGGTTCATTCCTTGATCTTTAAATATCAACAACTTCCCTTCTAGTTCAGGTTCATTCCTTGATCTTTTTATCAGCGGCGGATTGCAATTTCCCATAGCCACTGTCTCCGCCACAACACACTCCAAAATGATGATGATGCTACTTATCATTAGATGGCTTGCTCATAGGCACTCCGACCATCGACATAGGTGAAACGTCAATCGACTGTTCTTGTAAACATGGAGAGAAACATACTCTTTCCAAAAAACTAAATCAAACTATTCACGTTTCGGCATAATGAAAAATAATATTACTAAACAAAAATGTTTACATTTCTACGAAATAAAAATATTCACACCTACAAAAATATTTAACTTAAATTGGTTAGAGGGTTAAACGAAAAATAGAACAAACAAAAAGATAAGTGAAATGTGAGTTGCTAAACAAGTTCTGGAGAGTTGTGCCCAATGGATGTACAGAGTAAACCGTGGTAAAATAATAGTGTGGAAATAGCAAATACTTGATCAATTAATTAAACTTTTCACTCCAATCTATAACAAACCAATAACAACCAGGCTCAATGTCAATTACACTTTACACACCACCGCTGCTGGGTAATCCCAACGGCTTAAATAAATCTCAAGTACACTTTACACACGCTGCTGCTTAATATTCCTAACAACATGAATACGCGGATTCAATAATTACAAGGAGGTACTCGTGGGACTGGGGTCGATGACAATTAATTGTTATCGAATTTGTACTGCGACATTTCGAACAGCTGCCATTTCTCCTTATTCTGTTGTCAGTTTATCACGTTGGTAACGGCCCAACTCATCTCAACCACGAACTTGTACACCACAACTTCTTTCCAGTCCCAACTATTTGAATGTGACGACTGGATAAATTCAGTGACGGTGATGGTGGGGTGGATGACAATGAATTGCAATACAAGAGCCCTTTTTATGAGAAAGGCGGGTCACAGGCTGTCCATGGATCCGTTGTCGTCATTGTGTACGAAGACGAAAGTGAAGGTGAAGGAATCGTGGGACAAGAGTAAATTGCTAGCCTTATTTCTCACATTATCAGTTATTTAATTATACTGTTTACTGTTAGATTTAAATTGAGTGAAGGTGAAGGTGAAGGAATCGTGGGACAAGAGTAAATGGCTAGCTTTATTTTTCACATTATCAGTTATTTAATTACACTGTTTACTGCTACATTTAAATTGAGTTGTCTATTTAGTTAACAGAATAGTTTGGATGGCAGTTTTTTGTTGGAATTCCCTTAGATTGTTTGAATTGCATCTTTGATAGTGAAAATAGATTCAGCACTATCATAAACTTTCAGAGCACCTAAAATACTGAAATTTAATAACTATAAACAAAATTCTGATAAATCTTTACCAAAATTTATCAAAATCTTTACTCAATTCTAAATTATTCTGTAAGATTTTTAAACGACTTTAAATTTAACCACATTAAATGGCTAATAAGCAGATAAATAACCTTGGTCAGAGTAAATATCATAATGTGAAGTAGCCGATGGAATTTGACAATCAAATTATTAGTACGTATTAACATTTTTTTTGACCATCAACATCATGTGATAAAATAATTTAAACAATAGTTACCAAATTTAGGCCGTCCATGGATCCGTTGTCATAATTGTACAAGGTGAGAGAATTGAAGACAAAAGTAAATATCGTAATTTGACAAGCAAATTGCTCATCGCATCAACATTTTTCTGGCATCAGTACACTGTGGTAAAATAATCTAAACAACAACATGTGATAAAATGATCTAAACAATAGATATCAAATTCCGCGGTGATCATGGAGAAAAAGTTCAAATACTTTTATTAGAAGTTTCGTACGAATCTAATCAGGCCGAAGGCTACGGAAAAGGTGGTGTTCTAACGCAACAAAATACAGATTCCCGATAAGCTCTTAAGGAGCGTTGTCCCGCCGTTCCGGGATTATAAATTTATTAAGAAAACCATAAATCTTTAGCAACCTATCCGAATCCATGAGAGGGCTACTGTTACTGTGAATAATAATAGTAATAGTAATGCATGAGTAACCCTGTTTTTTTGAAACCTGTCAGGATTCATTGCATAGTAGTAATGGAAATGCATTAATAATACTAATGTTGGTTGATTTTTTATATAATAAGATAACCTACAAGAAATTATTTAACAGGCTTTTAATGAAATCTATATTAATCTGTAATTTATGAGTTATATATAGTTAAATTAAATCGTAAGACTGAATCTCTATAATTTATGATGTATTATAGTTAAATCAAATGGTTAGACATTGATTGAGTTTATATTTTCAATTTGTTTTTTCTAAATGTAAAATTATACATTTTGTTTTAAAATATAATTTTATTTGTAATATTAATAATAATAAAAAAATTGAATTTTATTTTTTTATAAAAATTGTAATGTTATAATGATCAATTAATTTTACAATTTATAAAATGTATACTTCTCTTTTTGTCTTAATTAAATTTTAACCATTTTTTTTTTAACAATTCAAACTTGGAAACTATAATCTAAACACACATTAAAGTTGCACGAAAGATCAAAGTCCTACCCTGCCTAGAAGTATAGATCATGATAGCTATGGTATCAAATACAAACCAAGCAGCCAAAACACGGTAGACCGATATTACTTAATAAACCCCCCATCATATCTCGGTCATCAGTGACTTTCCGTAAAACATTAAATGCTAGGTAAGTTTGTTGGATATGAATTCGATTCGATTCGGAAAAACATTAAACACTGGGAAAAGTTGTTGGCTCTGAATTACTCTTTTCTTTTTCAGAAGAAAAAAAACGTTGTATATATTAAAGGAAAATATATGACAGTACATGATCATCATTACATTCTCAAACTGTTATTTAAAACAGAGAGAAAACACCATATACCAAATACATCCAGAATACACTTCTGATGAGAAGTTATTCGATGTTCATGGCCAAAAATATAATGGGTAGTATAAAACATACCCACGAGATCATTCCTGTATACAATGAAAAGAACATTCATAGAAAATACAGAAGCATCATATTCATGACGAAGAGGAAATAAAAGATAACTGAAATGAAAGAAGGCAAACAAAAAGGTGTGTTCCATAGTGTCTTCCATGACTGATAAGAGGCAGTCTCGCTTGTGCAAACACCAGATCAGACTCACTTGAAAACATTGAGTGACTTCGAAATCCCATAGCTGTGCGCAAATCCTTGTATAATAGAACTGGCTCGCTTGTAAATCATCATGCACGCTTGACAAATGGAAATCCGGCTCGCTTGATGAATATAGCCAGGTTCGTTTGAAGAAGAATACCAGCCCTGGACAAAACCAAAAACCCTTCACTCCTAAACAGGCTCGCTTGATTGGATCTAAATTACTCTAACTTTGAATGCTTCAGATCAAACGACGTATGTACAACCCACAATGATTAGGGTTGTTCAATCTTCACATTTATGTAGTGTTTTATAAATTATCAAAACATGTTCATGGCAGATTCTGAAATATTTAAAAAAATTAATAAATATGGGATGAACTCAGGGCACTGAAGCAAAACGTCCTATAATTTTAAATAACAAAATTGCCTCATAAATTTTCTTGGAAAACAATTGAAATTCTACCATAATTTTCAAAAAGTATGTAAAATTTTTTGAAAATTAAAATAGATGTCCTAGAAAATTTTTAATAGTACTAAATCTATTTCTATAACACTTCATAATATTAAATTCATTTCAAATACAGTGACATGTGACATGTGGTTTAACCGTAAGTTTCGTTGGGTATTTAATCCTAGGCCTTGTTTAGGAAAACTCTCAAGAGCCATCCAAACAAAACTGAACTGTTGTCGAGTTAAACCATGCCTAACGAAATCAACGTCGCACAATTTTAGAAACAAAACGGATTTGGCCATTTTACTATACAAAGATTTCGTAGAACTTCGTAGTGAGCCTATCAATTGATGATTTAGTAACAAACTAAATGTCATTTAAAAAGCAACCAAGAAAATAACGATAAGTGGCACACAGAAATAGTTCCACAGGCTTTTAACTTTCCTAAAACGTCCATTTTCAAAATATCAGTATTTTAGGACGGTTTATTCATGATGTTGGGCAATGAAAAAACCTGAGAAACCTTTAACCTCCCTAAAACTTCTACCATCAAAATATCATTCTAGTTTTTCTTGGTTCCGTAACCATAATATGATTGTATTATAATTATATAATTTTCTCGATTTGGTGAGTGGTGACATCTACCAATTTGTTTGTACATCTACTCTACTATTCTTTTTATTTCCAACTTACCAAGTAAGAAATCAGAGCCCCTTACCAACTCTACTATTCTTTTTATTACTATTACTATTGTCCACTACTGATTTTGGGATAGGGATTCACCCGCAAGAATTTTAACGAGTCTCGTGAGGTTATTGATGAGTAGGCTGAAACTTTTATTACAAAATATTTTGGTTATTTTAACAAGTCTCGGGAGGTTATTGATGAGTAGGCTGAAATTTTTATTACAAAATATTTTGGTTATATTGGTTAAATCTGTTACTTATGGTACGTTTCAGTATGAAGGCAATATGTAAGTATGTCAATTTAATAATAAAAAATTAATGTGGTCTCTAAACAAAAATGAAAAAAAAATTATAATATAATCAATTATAAATATACTTTTAAAAAAAAAATTTACTATATTAAAATTCTAAATTAGGTAAAATTTAGAAAAAAAAATTATTCTTTACTAAAGCCAATACTACATCAACACAAAGAATCCAAAATCCTTCTCCAATTTTTTTTAATATTTATTTTAATTAAATATTCTTAAAATAAGTATTTAAAAGGAAAAACCATATCCTATGAATATATTAAACTTTTTTAAGGACACAAATATTTCTGGGTCAAAGTTAAATATATTTGTAAATATCAATTTGATAATCGTTCTCCAAAATATTTTAATATTTATTTTAATTAAATATTTGTAAAATAATTATTTAAAAGAGAAACCCATACCCAATGAATATATTAAATTTTTTAAAGACACAAATATTTCCATTTCAAAGTTATAATATTTTTAAATATTAATTTGATGTAGTTTTATGATAATTTTTTTTATCATACCATGTAAATAACATCATTAAATCTAATATTAATATCAAAATATTAATATTATTGTTAAATCTAATATGAATTTTAGCATGGATATTTCTGAAGTCATCAAATTGTTGATGACGAAGACTTCGGGAAACTTTTGTGTCCAAATCATATTAATATATTATTATTATTAAATTTAATAAATATATATATATATATATATATATATATATATATATATATATATATGATGGAATAACACACACATAAGGTGATAGAGGTGGAGAGATACACGGAGTGAGAAAAAGGGTGAAAAAGGGAGAGCAAGGGAGGGAGAGAGAGTAGGAGGGATGAATAGATAGAGAGACGGAGTTGGAAGGAGAAACGGGGAGGGAAGAAGAAAGACATAGAGAAAGAAAAATGGAGAGAGAGAGGGAGGGAGAGATGGATAGAGAGTGTTTATGTTTGGGGTGAGATAAAGAGATAAAGAAAGAGAGATGGTGGGAAGGGAGGGAGAGAAGGAGAGAGAGAGGGATATAGTAAAAAGATTGGAGGGTAGAGAGAGAGAGAGAGAGAGAGAGAGAGAGAGAGAGAGAGAGAGATGAGGGGGAGTGACAAAGGGAGTTGGGAGAGAAAGGGACATAGAGGACGTCAGAGAGGGATGTAGAGAGGGAGGTAAGAAGAAATACATGGAGAGAGAAAGGTGGGGGGAGAGAGAGAGAGAGAGAGAGAGAGAAGAGAGTAGGAGGGAAGAGGGATAGAAGGGGGAGAGAGGGAGAGAAGGGGAAGAGAGAGGAAGAGGGAGAGGGAGAGGGAGAGGAAGAGGGAGGGATAGATAGATGGATCAAGATAAAGATTGTGTATGTTTTGGGGGTGATATAGAAAGACTAAGGAGAGACACTAGGAGATAGAGATATGTATGGGAGGTGAAGATAGGGAAGAAAAGAGAGAGAGATAGATGGAGGGAGGGAGGGAGAGACAAATATATCTGGAGAGAGAGTGCTTGTGTGTTTGGAGGGGGGGGGGTGATATATATAGTCAAAGAAGGATATATGGAGGGAGATATAGATATACATGGAGTGAGGAGAGAGGGAAGAAAATTTATTGTAGTAGATACATTTATTTCAATGTATATGATGATTTATAATCCTATTTGATTGCTTGCACTAAAATAGATAACATAAAGGAGAGGGGAAAGGATGAATGAAAAGAGAGATAAGGAGAGGAGTGAGAGAGGGAGAGAAGGGTAAGAGAGAGAGATGGAGACACAAATTTTAAGGGGAGATAGAGGGTGAGATAGAGAGAAGGAGAAAGGAATTGAGATAATTATAAGGTTGGAGAGAGAGAGAGAGAGAGAGAGAGAGAGAGAGAGAGAGAGAGAGAGAGAGCTGGAAGGGGAGAGGGAGGGAAGAAGAAATACATGGACAGAGAAAAATTGAGAGAGATAGAGGGAGGAAGCGAGTGACAAGGGGAGATGGAAAGAAAATCTGTATGTGTGGGGTCAGATGGAGAGACAAAGAAGGAGAAATGGATAAAACTAGAAAGAAGGAGAGGTAGGGAGACAATGACAGAGTTTGAGGGAAGAGAGAGAGAGAGAGAGAGAGAGAGAGAGAGAGAGAGAGAGAGATAAGGATTTGGAGGTGGAGAGAGCGGGATGTAAGAAGAAAGACATGAAGAGAGAAAGGTGGAGAGAGATAGAGCTAGTGATAAGGAAGATGGAGAGAGAGGGAGAGAGTAAAGAAAGAGCGAAGAGAGATAGAATTGGGGGGGGGGGGGGGGGGGCAGAGAGAGAGATAGATAGGGAGAAAGAGTATGTATATTTTGGGGGTGACATAGAGAGATACATAAGAGGTAGATGGAGATATAGATACAGATGGAAGGTGAAGAGAGGGAATAAGAGAGAGATAGAGAGAGGGAGGGAGGGACATAAAGATAGATAGATACGAAGAGAGAGTGTGTGTGTCTGGTGGAGGGGAGATAGAGAAAAAAATGAGGAGAGATTGAAGGAGATATAAATATAGATTGGGGGGGGGGGGGGGTTAGAGAGAGTAGAATATTTCTTGTACTAGATGCATTGATTTCATTGTAGGTGATCTTTAATCTTATTTTATCGTTAGCTCAAGATGCATTGATTTTAGTGTAGATGATGATTTCTAATCCTATTTTATTGCTTTCACTAGACACATTGGTTTAAGTGTAGATGCTACTTTCTAATTATATTTTTTTTCTTACACTATATGCATTTATTTTAGTATATATGTTGATTTCTAATCCTATTTGATTACTTTCACTAGAAGCATTGATTTTAGTGTAGATTTTTTATAATTCTATTTTATTACTTGCACTAGATGCATTGATTTCAATGTAGATGTTGATTTCTAATTATATTTGATTGCTTGCACTAGATGCATTTATTTTAGTGTAGATCTTGATTTATAATAATATTTTATTTCTTTCATTAGATTCTTTGATTTAAGTGTAGATGTTGTTTTTTAATTCCATTTAATTACTAGCATTATATGCATTGATTTTAGTGTATGGAAAAAAATATTATTAACAATGTGCATTGATTTTTGGGTTATAGTAATTCAACCTATTAATACTGGAGAGAAAGAGAGAGAATGTATGATGTTTAATACAATAGCTCGAGTTAAATATTTGAATGGTTTATGTTTTCAACTTCCCTTTTCATATAATCAATATCAAATGATCACAAAACTAATAGTGTCACTATTGATATGTGAAAATTTGTGACACTTGAGATATAGGGACACTATTAAGAATTCATTAGCTGTCAAAAGTTGTGATACCTAGAATTTCAAGAGTAATATTAATGCAGTAGATTATTAAAACTAATATTCAAGAAATATTTAGTAATACCTAGAGGGAAACTATTAAGAATTAATTACTTTTAAAATGTTGTGATACATAAAATTAAATGAAATAGATGTACAATATCAATTGTCTTGCAAAATATTGACAAGATTGTCTCCCTTCTTCATTACATACACATACAGAAAAATAACAAAACAGTTGTAACATTCACTAACATTTCCATTTAAATCCAAACAAATAAACACACAAACCACTCAAATCATCCAAACATAGACATAAAAACCATTAAATGAAAGAAACATAGATTAAATTAAAGAATAGAGTAATATTGTCATACCAAGAAAAGAAAACATAATATAATTTTCAAAGTTTGAAGTTTATTTCAAACACATAAGTAATACTGATAATCTAAAAATGGGAAATCACTTCCTTCAGTTGGAACTAGAATAGATTGATCTAACTTTGGATCTACCTTGCACTGAGAGGGATTAAATCCCTTGAGGTGAAAACCTTTCTCAAATTATACACTCCAAAAACAAGGTTTGCACCTCAAGGCATTTGATCTCTCTCGGCGCATGATAAACCCAGAATTAGATAGAACTAGGCTCGTTAATATATTTTCCTCCTACAAAGATATACAATCATGTAAATATTAACTATAAACAAGAAATTGTAAACCAAAAGTCCTCATCACAAACTAGCTTGGTTACCCCCAAAATGATTTTTTTTTTTAACTATACTCCACTATGATTTTCCTCCTAAAAAGACATAAATGTAAATCTAAAGTCCTTGGTCATCCTTTAAGGTCATAAAAAATCCTTAGGAAAATTTAAATCAAAACTCCTTGGTGATCCTTGAAGGTGATAAAAATCCTGGTCATCCCCAAGGTAGGATTTTAAATTATTTTATAGATTCAAGTATTCTATAACTCTATTGGTTGGATTGTTCAACTTTATAACTTCTGTTAAACTCGCATGCACCAACCCTTTTCATTCCCCTTATAAGAATCCTATCATTTATTTTTCCCTCTTTTTAAATCGAATTTCTTTTACTTTTTATTTGTTTCTTTGTTTTACTCTCTCAGTATTTCTGGTTTTTTTGAATTATTAAAGTGGTTGGTCAATATTAATGGTCATTCCACTTTATTTAGGAATTAGTGTATTTATTAAATATACGAATAAAAATTATTTATATTTATTAATTAATAATAATAATTGATTATTATATAATTTAATCAATGAAATTAATAAGAAAGATATACATATATACACCACTATTGGTTAAATAACCTACCATTATATTAATTAATTAGTTAATTACTTGTATTAATATATTAAATATTTTATAAATAAATATAATAATAATGCCCGGATCTCATCTCTCACATAGTCCTCATGAGGAACCAAACTGGCTGGTTTGAAACGCGTTGACCACGTTCCATTGCATGTGATTATTACCGAAAGAATCTTACTAATTTATATGATGGATCGCAGAACCTTAGATTCCAAAAATTTCCTCTGTTAATATATTAGAAACTTTATTTTTGAATGTCAGATAAGTGTTATCTTTTATAATTATACATAGAAAATGTTTAGATATTTCTTGCATACTTAATATATTCTTGGCCTACTTTAACCTTGATATCTTACACTACACTTTATGAGTCCATGTTTCGCTAGGGACTATAGAATTTGCCTCACTGTCAAAACACATTAACTCCACATAAATTTTCTATTTTTTTGCAATTTTAAACAAATTTTCGTGAAAATTATTAATATGTATATTTTCCCATAAATTCAAAAATAATTTTCTAATTTTCCACAGATATTATTTCCAATTTTTTATTGGATGAGAGAGATATAATGGGACATAGTTCCCTAGTGAATGGTCCTTAGTTTTTTTTTTTTTAGTGCCTGACAATTCATTTTAAAATAAAATAAAATAGAAAATAATTTTTTGAGTGGTCATTCTGTTGGTGAGTACTCTCGCACTAACACTGGCACTGTTATGTTATTGTTTTTCCTAGTTGTTATTTCTCCTAGAGACAGCCTTGAGTTGCAGAAGACCAGTGCCTAGGACATCTTAAAATCAAAGGTTAAATGTGGAAAATTTTATAAATGGCTCTGACAAAATATGTAATAAGAGAACAATGGTTTTGGTGGTTCATGGATGGAGAAGACCTTGGAGTCGATTCATGTGAATTCCCTATACCGTGAGAGGGCTCAAGAGGGTATGAGGCTTGATGGATTTTAAATGGGCCAATTATAAAACATTGAGAAGAATTTTTAAAATGTACAGATGCGTTGAGGAACAACGGAGAAGGAACCCACAAGAGACAGGCTTAAGAGTAAAGAATCTATCCCCCGTGAACTCAGAGGAAATGGATATGAATCAGATATGGACAACAACAATGGTTTGTGAAGCACGAAGTAAGGGCGTGCATCAAGCTTAATACATGAGCGTTAACACTTGGGTATTATACAAACACAAATTCATGAAAAAAAATTTAGCCTACCAGTAGCTACGTTACACGAACCATCAAAGCAGCAGAGCATGAAAGGTGATTATACATAAAAAGGAGATTACTAATAACATAAAAAAAACATATACATACTACTTTTTGCTCCATTTGGAATCCAAATAACAACATTGTACCATATTAATTTCAAAAAACTCTCCCAAATATGTATCTCAGAGCACAGGGAGCACAATCATACAAAACTATAGCAAAATTCTTCCAAATTCTAGAACCTTTCTATAATGTTGGAACACACTATATAAATATTTCTTCCCGAGGGTCTACCATTCTAATGATTTATGATCAGCCCATACCTATGAAATCAAAATATCCTACCTAACTTGCAGAGCGTACATCGATAAATTACTTGAGTACTGAGAGAATTAAAATAGGAATGGGTGACATTTGAAATTTCACAAGAAAAATTTTCAAAATTAAATAGGAAATAGAGAGGACATGGTTACCCATGGAGGCCAATAATGGGAACCTTCAAAACAGTATGGCGAGGAGCAGTTGTTGGTGGTTAGGCATGGTTGTCATCATATGGTTCCACCTGTTACTTGGAAGTTTCCACTCCCTCAGTATTATGATTTCCACTTAATCCATTGTGAATTGGAAGTCGTATTGTGCGCACCTGGCTCTTCTGCGGAGATCTCTTGAGAAAATCAAATGAATCACAACTGCATGTTTCGCCCAAAAGCCCATGCGATGTTTTTTTGAATTGCAAAAACAGGAACCGTATTTCAGAGAGGTTCTCATGTGGTATGCAATATCAGTGGGGTGCGAAATGATGAGAGGAAGACACGTGGAGGAGTGGGTGGTAATGGATACCTCCCATTTCATACCCCCCCGCCATGGTTAAAGTGAAAAAGCTGCGGGGATGTTTGAAATGCGTTAAGGACCATCAGATGCATTCGGGTGAAGGGGAGGAGACAGAGAGATACACAGGGCATAGTGGTTATGGGATGTATGACAACAAATGGGAATGGCCGGAGTAATGGTGGGGCCGCTAGTATTAATGCATGGTGAAAATGATTTGAACCCAAAGAAGGTGGGTTAGAGATCGAGGGGTGGATTTAGATGATGTGACAAGGAAGGTGGGGCCCTGTTCCCATCACAAATCGCAGTCAGAAGGTTTTATCAGTGAAAAGTATAGGGTAAGGGATAAGATCCACAGGGAGCGATATGCGATGGGCAGAAGTGACGTGGTAGATGGTGGGACCGAACCGTAGCCCGCAGATCGCAAAACTTAATGTTTAGCCATAAGCAGAGGTGGTAAATACAAAACGAAGCAAAGTTCGAAGTGCAGGGGAGAAGGTAAGTGACGTGGAGGGAAGTTGGGACCCTACCGCATCGTAAGTTAGACAAAATAGGTTTCGAGTGTTTCAAATGGTAAGTTAGAAGTTGGGCGATGTGATATTGCACATAGACAATTGCAGGTTTTAACATTTGGCAGAATGGAATAAGCTGTAATTTTGCGAAATGTGATGCACAACATGGGAAGGGTGATGTGTCAGGGATAATGGCTGCAGTTTAATCACAATCCAGGAATGGGGAAAATCAGAGACGAAACAATGATATACCAGTGAAAAACGAAAAGTATAAAGATAAATCGGAACGATGAAGAAAGGTAAATTTTAAGGCAGAAACAAGATTTTGCATGCGGTTTCGATAATGTGGTAAGGTATGGTGGGTTCTGCTTCATTGCATCAATAGAAAAAAAAGGTTTGGTGTAAGTATTAAGAGGTAAGGTTAAAAACCTGCAAGCTATGAAGTGCAGGCAACAAGCAAGGCTTATATGCGTGCCACAATTGAAGGCATCCCACCTCATCACAAATCGCACTTCGCTCATTTTAACATTTACCCTTGTGCCCATCCTGAAACATTTGCGATCTGCATTTGAGATTTGAATCTCTGTCATTGTTTGTTACTTATAACCAATGGTCCTAAATGCTCCCTTATTGTAGGTTGTTGACCCTGTCTTCGCTAATGGTAACTGATTCTCCACTTCTGCCCTGTGATTTCCTTATAGGGACCACTTCTCCATGTTATGTGCGATCACAGGCCAACACTAGTGATGTCAGAATTGATGCAGTTTCAAGTCCCTTTCATAAGCGGGGGTGGGGGAATGAAAAAGTCTCCAATTAATATTATTATATATGTTTCTTTGTGCGAAGTGTTTACTATCCGGAGGACACGGTATTTATGGGAGAATGAGGTTGTAGGGAAAAATTTATTCCATAGAGACGAAATTAATTTTAAACTCCTTTCAATCTATAAAATTTACTAATTTAGCTATGCGAAAGAGTAGTCGAAGAGACTTATGAATCTATGTGAAATAAAGTATTTTTGGAAGATGGGGTATGTGCAGGAGAAGGGGGGTGCAGAGGGAAATTTATTCCCTTGACGCATAATTAATTTAACTATGAACACATATCAAATTAATATTATTATATTTCATTTTCTACAGATTTCTTGTGTAAAGACTTCCTTATGTGGATATTTTAATGTGTGGAGGATGGGGTATGTGCGGGAGGATGGGGGTGTATAGGGAACTTTATTTTATAGGGATGAAATTAATTTCAAACTATTTTCCATTTAAAAAAAAACCAATTTAGTTGTCTGAGAGAGTAGTTGCATAGAGCTATGAATCTATGCAAAATGTAGGATGTGCGAAGCACGGGACATGTGTCGGTGAACGAGGATGCAAAGGGAACTTTATTTTGTGGACACGTAATTAATTTAACTATGAAATATAAACTTTAATTCATAATGTAATATTATTTCCCATTTTCCTATTACATGTGTAAAAATTTTCTTAATATACAATTGATTAAGGTAGGGTTGTTTCAATTTACTTTTTTTTACAATAAAAGTTCAAATTCCTCTTTCATAGTACACAAAATGAAAATATTCATTATCTGAAGGATGTGCGGAGGATGGGGTATGTGTGAGATAACGACGGTGTAGGGGCAAATTTACTCCATCGATGTGTAATTAATTTAACTATCAATACATGTTGAATTAATATTATTATGTTTCCTTGTGCATAGATTCCTTGTGTGAAGCTTTTACTATGTGAAGGATGATGCATGTGTAGGAGAACATGGGTGTAGAAGGAACTTTATTCCGTAGGAAAAAAAAAATTTTAAACTATTTTCCATTTAAAACTTATACAAATTTAACTGTGCGAGAGAGTAGTTGCATAGAGCTATGAATCTGTGTGGAATGAAGGATGTGGAAAGGATGAAGTATGTGTAGGAGAACGATGGTGTAGATGGAACTTTATTATCTGAATGCATAATTAATTTAAATATGAAAAAAAAACTTTAATTTGTAATGAAATAATATTTCACATTTGTTATTACATATATACAAATTTTCTTAATGTACAATTAATTAAAATTTGTATCCTTATTGCAGTAAAACATTAATTATTGAACATGCATGACAAGAAAATTTCGATTTGCATCATTTAGTACAAATAACTAAGTCATTTGTCAATTGCATTGAATGTGATATATAAGGACATTACATCTTAATACTTAAAGCATAATATTAAATCCTTAGTTAATATATATATAAAGAAGGAATGTCATAATATTGCAAGACATGATTTTTTAGCGTGTTTACCTTTTATAATTTCATTTTAAGCTCATTTCCATTGAGAAATTTTATAGATTTAATCGTGCAGAACAATATTTTCATAGAGTTGTGAATCTATGAGGAATGAAGGATGTGTAGGGGACGACATATGTGTAGGAGAACAAAGGTGCGAAGGGAATTTTTTTTTCAAACACAAATTTAATTCAACTACGAACATAAACTTTGATTCGTAATGTAATAGGAAACTATTATAAGGATGGTCGGTATCAAACTAGAAATGAGTGATTTCTTGGTATTCGAGGTTTATGAATACTATGTGCATTTGTGATTACACATTTTTGGATAAAATGCCTACTATTATTAGTTTTTAAATAAGAAACATTAATTTACACCAAAAAATTTACTAGAAACTATTAAAACACACATTTCATTAAATTTGGAAGTAGTGAGTGGATCTAGAATTTAGAACTTTAAGTAGAATAAGTTTTTCAAAATGAGGAATTAGAAAATCACTTAGTTCACTAATTTTAATGTAGATATCCACCATTTTTTGTGAAAAAAATATCATGATAAACTATATAAAACAAAGCTATATAAAATTGCAAAAGAAAATCTTTCACATCTTAATCTTGGATTCCTTACGTTATCTCTTTTAAGATTTTTATGGTTTTTATTAAAAGCTAAGGTTGTTAAGGTTATTTTATGAAAATAATGTTTTGTATGTTACTATTACTAGCCCATTTAATTATGATATAGTAAATATCATATATGTGTTAAGTTCTGACTATTCCGAAGACAAAGTTGGCACAATTTAAAATTCTATCACCTTTGCAACTTTAGTAATATGGTTGAAGATGAAAAACCCTCTTAGATCATCCAATTTATAATCATATTGGATTTAAATTTCAAAATATTTATGACCCTACCAACTTTCTTGATGTTTTAACTAAAAAAAATTATCATGATCTTGAAACACTTATTTTAATTTTTTTTGAGCATAACAATAAAATTCTAAAGAATTTTGAGTAATATATTTATTGCTTCTTATATACCATGTGCTGTCAAAAGTTGTGATACCTAGAATTTCAAGAGTAATATTAATGCAGTAGATTATTAAAACTAATATTCAAGAAATATTCAATAATACCTAGAGCGAAAATATTAAGAATTAGTTATTTTTCAAAAGTTGTGATACATAAAATTAAATGAAATAGATGTGCAATATCAATTGCCTTGCAAACTATTGACAAGATTGTTTCACTTCTTCATTACATACACATACAGAAAAATAACAAAACAGCTGTAATGTTCACTAACATTGTCATTTAAATCCAAAATAATAAACACAAAAACACCTCAAATCATCCAAACATAGACGTAAAAATCATTAAATGAAATAAACATAGATTAAATTAAAGAAGAGAGTAATATGGTTGTATCAAGAAAAGAAAACATAATATAATTTTCAAAGTTTAAAGTTTATTTCAAACACATACGTAATAAAGATAATCTGAAAATGTCAATTCACTTCCTTCAATTCGAACTATAATATATTGATCTAACTCTAGATCTACCATGCACTGAGAGGGATCAAATCCCTTGAGGTGAAAACCTTTCTCAAATTCTACACTCCAAAAACAAGGTTTTCACCTCGAGGCATTTGATCTTTCTCGGTGCATGATAAACCCAGAATTAGATAGAACTTGGCTCGTTAATATATTTTCCTCATAGAGAGATATACAATCATGTAAATATTAACTATAAACAAGAAATTGTAAACCAAAAATCCTCATCACAAACTATCTTGGTTACCCCCAAAACGATTTTTTTTTTAACTATACTCCACTATGATTTTCCTCCTACAAAGACATAAATGTAAATCTAAAGTCCTTGATCATCCTTGAAGGTGATAAAAAATCCTTAGGAAAATGTAAATCAAAACTCCTTGGTGATCCTTGAAGGTGATCAAAATCCTTGGTCATCCCCAAGGTAGGAGTTTAAATTATTTTATAGGTTCAATTATTCTATAACTCTATTGGTTGGATTGTTAAACTTTATAACTTATGTTAAACTCACATGCACCTACCCTTTTCATTCCCCATATAAGAATACTATAATTTTTTCCCCTCTTTTCAAATCGAATTTATTTTACTTTTTATTTGTTTCTTTGTTTTACTATCTCAGTATTTCTGGTTTTTTTGAACTATTAAAGTGGTTGGTCAATATTAATGGTCATTCCACTTTATTTAGGAATTAGTGTATTTATTAGAAATATCCTCTGTTAATATATTAGGAACTTTATTTTTAAATGTGAGATAAGCGTTATCTTTTATAATTATATCTAGAAAATGTTTAGATATTTCGTGCATACTTAATATATTCTTGGCCTACTTTAACCTTGATATCTTACACTACACTTTATTAGTCCATGTCTCGCTAGGGACTATAGAATTTTCCTCACTGTCAAAATGCATTGACTCTACATAAATTTGCTATTATTTTTCAATTTTAACCAAATTTTCAAAAAAATTATTAATATGTCTATTTTCCCATAAATTCAAAAATAATTTTCTAATTTTCTACAAATATTATTTGCAATTTTTTATTGGATGAGAGAGATATAATGGGACATAGTTCCCTAGTCGATGGTCCTTAATTTTTTAAATTTTTTAGTGCCTGAAAATTCATTTTAAAATAAAATAGAATAGAAACTTATTTTATGAGTGGTCATTATGTTGGCAAGTACTCTCGCACTAACACTTCCACTATTATGTTATTGTTCTTCCTAGTTGTTATTTCTCCTAGAGACAACCTTGAGTTGCAGAAGACCAGTGCCCGGGAAATCTTAAAATCAGAGGTTAAATGTGGAAAATTTTATAAATGGCTCTGACAAAATATGGAATAGGAGAACAATGGTTTTGGTGGTTCATGGATGTAGAAGACCTTGGAGTCTATTCATGTGAATTCCCTATACCGTGAGAGGAATCAAGAGGCTATGAGGCTTGATGGATTTTAAATGGAACAAGTATAAAATAATGAGAAGAATTTTTAAAATGTACAGAGGCCTTGAGGAAGAACGGAGAAGGAACCCACAAGAGACAAGCTTAAGAGATTCAAGAATCTGTCCCCCATGACCTCAGAGGAAACATATATGAATTAGATATGGACAGTAACCAAGGTTCATCGAGCACGAAGTAAGGGCATGCAGAAATCTTAATACATGAGAATTAACACCTGGGTATTATACAGACATGAATTCATGAATAAAATTGCAGACTACCAGCAGCTACATTACACGAACCATCAAAGTAGCAGAGCATGAAAAGTGATTATACATAAAAAGGAGATTACTGATAACATAAAAAAACATATACATACTAGTTTGTGCTCCATTTGGAATACAAATAACAAAATTGTATCATATTAAGTTCAAAAGACTCTGCTAAATATGTATCTCAGAGCACAGGGAGCACAATCATACAAAACTACAGCAAAATTCTTCCAAATTCCAAAACTACAGCAAAAATCTTCCAAATTCCAGAACCCTTATTTAATCTTGGAACTCACTACATCTAGAGTTCTTCCCAAGGGTCTACCATCCTTATCATTTATGATCAGCCCATACCTATGAAATCAAAATATCCTACCTAACTTGTAGAGTGTACATCGAGAAATTACTTGAGTACTAAGAGAATTAAAACATGAATGAGTGACATTTGAAATTTCACCAGCAAAATTTTCAAAATTAAACACGAAATAGAGAGGATATGGTTGACAAGGAGGCCAATAATGGGAGCCTTCAAAATGGTATGGCTAGGAGTAGTTTTTGGTGGGTAGGCATGGTTGTCATCATACGGTTCCACCTATTACTTAGAAGTTTCCACTCCCTCAGTCTTATGATTTACACTTAATCTGTTGTGAAGTGGAAGTTGTATTGTGTGCACCTAGCTCTTCTGTGGAGATTTCCTGAGAAAATCGAATGAACCACAACTGCATGTTCCACCCAAAAGCCCATGCAGTGTTTTTTTAAATTTCAAAAATGGGAACCCTATTTCAAAAGGGGTCTCAAGTGATAAGCAGTATCAGAGAGAGGACGGGTGCGAAATGATGAGAGGAAGACACATGGAGGAGTGGGCGGTAATGGATACTACCCATTTCAGACCCCCCACCACCACCCCCCCCCCCATGTTTAAAGTGCGAAAGATGCGGGGAGGTCCAAAATGTGTTAAGGACCATCAGATGCATTAGGGTGAAGGGGAGGTGATGAAGAGATACTAAGGGTGTAGCAGTGATGGGATGTGCGAAAACGAATGGGAATGGTAGGATTAATGGTGGGGCCGATAGTATTAATGCATGGTGGCAATGATTTAAACCCAAAGAAGGCGGGTCAGAGACTGGATGGTGGCTTTAGATGAGATGGCAAGGAAGGTGGGGCCCTTATCCCATCGCAAATTGCAGTCGGAATGTTTTATTAGAGCACAGCGGAGGGTAAGGGCTAAGATCCATGGGGAGTGATATGCGATGGGCAGAAGTGACGTGGTAGATGGTGGGACCAGACCGCAGCCCGTAGATCACAAAACTTAAGGTTTAGCCATAAGCGGAGGTGGTAAACACTAAAAGAAGGAAAGTGTGAAGTGTGGGGGAGAAGGTAAGTGATGTGGAGAAAAGGTGGGATCCAACCGCAGCGCAAGTTAAAAAAAATAGGTTGCGAGTGTTTCAAATGGTAAGTTAGAAATTGTGCGATGCGATATCGCACATCGAAAATTGTAGGTCTTAACGTTTCGCAGAATGGAATAAGTTGTAATTTTTTGAAATGTGATGGACAATGTGGGAAGGGTGACGTGTCAAGGAGAATGGCTCCACTTTAATCACAATCGCGGAATGGGGAACAGCGAAGATGAAACAATGATATAGCAGTGAAAAAGGAAAAGTATAAAAATAAATCGGAACGATGAAGAAATGTAAATTTTAAGGCGGAAACAAGATTTTGCATGCAGTTTCGATAATGTGGTAAGGTATGGCGGGTCCCGCTTCATCGCATTGCCAGAAAAACAAGGTTTGGTGTAAGTCCCAAGAGGTAAGGTTAAAAACCTGTAGGCTACGAAGTGCGGGTAACAAGCAAGGCTTATATGCGCACCACGGGTGAACGGGTCCCACCTCATCGCAAATCAATTTTTTCTCATTTTAACATTTACTCTTGTGCCCATCTTGAAACATTTGCGATCTGAATTTGTGATTTTAATCTTCGTTGTTGATCATTAATTAGAAACAATGATCCTCAATGTTACCTTACTGTGGTTTTATAACCTTGGGTTCGCTAATGGTAACTGCTTCTCCAGTTCTGCCCTTTAATTTCCTTATAGGGACCACTTCTCCATGTTATGTGCAATCACAGGCCAACACTAGTGATGTTAGAATTGATGCAGTTTCAGGTCCTTTTCATAGGCGGGGGTGGGGGAATGAACAAGTCTCCAATTAGTATTATTATATATGTTTCTTTGTGCGAATTGTTTACTATGCAAAGGACAGGGTATTTGCGGGAGAACGAGGGTGTAGAGAACAATTTATTCCATAGAGACGAAATTAATTTTAAACTCCTTTCAATTTAAAAAATTTACAAATTTAGCTATGCGAAAGAGTAGTTGAAGAGACTTATGAATATATGTGAAATTAAGTATTTTTAGAAGACGAGGTATGTGCAGGAGAAGTGGGATGCAGAGGGAAATCTATTCCCTTGGCACGTAATTAATTTAACTATGAACACATATCGAATTGATATTATTATGTTTCATTTTCTGGAGCTTTCTTGTGTGAAGCTTTACTTATGTGGAGATTTTAATGTGTGGAGGATGGGGTATGTGCGGGAGAATGGGGGTGTACAGGGAACTTTATTTTATAGGGATGAAATTAATTTCAAACTATTTTCCATTTTAAAAAAATTCAATTTAGTTGTTTGAGAGAGTAGTTGCATACAACTATGAATCTATGCAGAATCAAGGATGTGCGAAGGACAAGATATGTGCGGGTGGACAAGGATGCAAAGGGAACTTTATTCCATGGACACGTAATTAATTTAACTATGAAATAAAAACTTTAATTCATAATGTAATAATATTTCCCATTTTCCTATTACATATGTACAAATTTTCTTAATATACAAATTGATTAAGGTAGGGTTGTTTTAATTTACATTTTTTTACAATAAAAGTTCAAATTAATCTTTCATAGTAGACACAACGAAAACATTCATTATCTGAAGGATGTGCGGAGGATGGGGTATGTGTGAGATAACGACGGTGTAGAGGGAACTTTACTCCATAGATGTGTAATTAATTTAACTATGAATACATATTGAATTAATATTGTTATGTTTCCTTGTGCATAGATTCCTTGTGTGAAGCTTTTACTGTGTGAAGGACGACGCATGTGAAGGAGAACATGGGTGTAGAAGGAACTTTATTCCGTAGGGAAAAAATTAATTTTAAAATATTTTCCATTTAAAACTTACACAAATTTAACTGTGAGGGTGAGTAGTTGCATAGAGCTATGAATCTGTGCGGAATGAAGTATGTGCATGAGAACGAGGGTGCAAATGGAAATTTACTCCCTCAATGTATAATTAATTTAAATATGAACAAAAAAAATAATTCGTAATGTAATAATATTTCACATTTGTTATTACATATATAGAAATTTTCTTAATGTACAATTGATTAATTAAAATTTTTATCCTTATTGCAGTAAAACATTAATTATTGAACATGCATGACATGCAACTTTTGATTTGCATCATTTAGTACAAATAACTAAGTCATTTGTCAACTACATTGAACGTGATGTATACGGACATTACATCTTAATACTTAACACATACTATTAAATCCTTAGTTAATATATATATATATATATATATATATATATATATATAAAGAATACTATTGCAAATGTAAAGCTCCACTGTAGACAATTTCTCAGACATCCTTTCTGCCATATGTTGTTTATGCTTCTTTCACATATTAAAAATTAGTCTCTATTATGCAGAGATATAAAAAATTGTGAATCCATAAGGACGTGCAAAATATGGGCTATGTGTGGGAGAACAGGTGCAGATACATAATTATTTTTAAACTGTTTTGAATTTAAAACTTTTACAAATTTAGCTATGAGGGAGAGTAGTTACATAGAGCTATGAATCAATATGGAGGATGCAGAAGTTAGGGGTTTCCTTTGGTTATTATTGTGACATTGTCATAAAGATAGGTATTCCTAGTGTCTTGATACCTTATTTTTATATTTTAAGTTGTTTTCCATTTAAAACCTTAATATAGTTAGATGTGAATCTATGCACAATGAAATATGTGTAGAGGACGGGGTATGTGAACAAGAACATGGTTTTAGAGGGAGCTTCTTTGCATAAGAAGGAAATTAATTTGACTCTTTTATATTTAATATTTTTACATATTTATTTATGAAAGAGAAAATTTTAATTTAACTAGGAACATAAACTTTAATTCATAATGTAATAGATAGAATTAGAAACAATGATTTGTAAACTAGAAATAATCTATATTTCTCATTTACCTCACTAGTGACTATAAAATTTTCCTTGTTGTCAAAGTGAATTGAATTTTACTATTTATGTGTGACAAAAAATTTCATCCACAATGTTGTGTTTTTATAGAAAAACTTCACGTCGTTGAATTTCTTGGCTAAATTAACACACTACAAAATCATTAGCTAAATTAGCTTTGAAGTATTCGTTATCCATATAATCAAATTTTCAAACCTTTTCAATGGGAAATACTTATCTTCTATTTAAAAATAGACCTTGTTGATTAGTTCCTTATTGTAAGTGACTGTTAAAATATAGGAAATAACAAAGAGACTTAAAGCTCCAGTCATTCCCAACTGAAACCCCTTGCTCTTTGTCATGTTTTCTCTGTATTATTTTTTTTTCTCTTTCACAATAACCATTGGTGTTCTGATATTGTCAAAATTAGATAGAATTCTCTAACATAATTCATCTTGAAGTACACTAAGATAGATGGAATTCTCATATTAAGAATAAAAAATGGTAACTAGAATTCTTGTGGACCACACTATTATTAAACCAAATAGTAATGCAATCGCATAAGTTAAAGCATCATTGGTAAGTGCAGAGGGGTGTTTCTTTGGTTATTACCCTAGCACTAAGATCAAGACTTGATTTTTTAGTGTTTTTACCTTTTATTATTTCATTTTAAGCTCATTTCCATTGATAAATTTTATATATTTAATCGTGCAGAAAAATATTTTCATAGAGTTGTGAATCTATGAGGAACGAAGGATGTGTAGAGGACGGCATATGTGTAGGAGAACAAGGATTCGAAGGGAATTTTTTTTGCAAACACAAATTTAATTCAACTATGAACATAAAATTTGATTCGTAATGTAATAGGAAACTATTTTAAGGATGGTCGGTGTCAGACTAGAAAGGAGTGATTTCTTGTTATTTGAGGTTTATGAATACTATGTGCATTTGTGATTCCACATTTTTGGATTAAATTCCTATTACTATTATTTTTTAAATAAAAAACATTAATTTACACCAAAAACTTTACAAGAAACTATTAAAACACATATTTCATTAAATTTGGAAGTAGTCAATGGATCTAGAATTTAGAACTTTAAGTAGAATAAGTTTTTTCAAAATGAGGAAATAGAAAATCACTTAATTCACTAATTTCAATGTAGATATTTACCATTTTTTGTGAAAAAATTATCATGATAAACTATATAAAAGAAAGTTATAAAAAATTGCAAAATAAAATCTTTCACACCTTAATCTTGGATTCCTTACATTATCTCTTTTAAGATTTTTATGGTGTGTATTAAAAGCTAAGGTTGTTAAGGTTATTTTATGAAAATAATGTTGTGTATGTCACTCTTATTAGCCCATTTAATTATAATATGATATAGTAAATATCATATATGTGTTAAGTTCCAACTATTACTAAGACAAAGTCAGCACAATTTAAAATTCTACCTTTGCAACATTAGTAATATGGTTGAAGATGAAAAACCTCTTAGATCATCCAATGTATACTCATATTGGATTTAAATTTCAAAATATTTATGAACCTACCAACTTTCTTGATGTTTTAACTAAAAAAAATTATGATGATCTTGAAACACTTATTTTAATGTTTTTTTTAACATAACATTAAAATTCTAAAGAATTTTGAGTAATATATTTATGGCTTCTTATATACCATGTGCTATCAAAACTTGTGATACCTATAATTTCAAGAGTAATATTAATGCAGTAGATTATTAAAACTAATATTAAAGAAATATTTAGTAATACCTAGAGGGAAAATATTAAGAATTAATTATTTTTCAAAAGTTGTGATACATGAAATTAAATGAAATAGATGTGCAATATCAATTGTCTTGCAAACTATTGACAAGATTGTATCCCTTATTCATTACATACACATACAGAAAAATAACAAAACATTTGTAACGTTCACTAACATTGCCATTGAAATCCGAACAAATAGACATACAAACCACTCAAATCATCCAAACATAGACGTAAAAACCATTAAATGAAAGAAACACAGATTAAATTAAAGAAGAGATTAATATGATTGTATCAAGAAAAGAAAACATAATATACTTTTCAAAGTTTGAAGTTTATTTCAAACACATACGTAATAATGATAATCTAAAAATGCGAAATCACTTGCTTCAATTGGAACTAGAATAGATTGATCTAACTCTGGATCTACCATGCACTGAGAGGGATCAAATCCCTCGAGGTGAAAACCTTTCTCAAATTCTACACTCCAAAAACAAGATTTGCACCTCGAGGCATTTGATCTCTCTCAGCGCATGATAAACCCAGAATTAGATAAAACTATGCTTGTTAATATATTTTCCTCCTCCAAAGATATAAAATAATGTAAATATTAACTATAAACAAGAAATTGTAAACCAAAAGTCCTCATCACAAACTAGCTTGGTTACCTCCAAAATGCTTTTTTTAAAACTATACTCCACTATGATTTTCCTCCTACAAAGACATAAATATAAATCTAAAGTCCTTGGTCATCCTTGAAGGTCATAAAAGGTCCTTAGGAAAATGTAAATAAAAACTCCTTGGTCATCCTTGAAGGTGATAAAAATCCTTGGTCATCCCCAAGGAAGGAGTTTAAATTATTTTATAGATTCAAGTATTCAATAACTCTATTGGTTGTATTGTTCAACTTTATAACTTTGGTTAAACTCGCATGCACCTACCCTTTTCATTCCCCATATAAGAATACTATCATTTATTTTTCCCTCTTTTTAAATTGAGTTTCTTTTAATTTTTCTTTGTTTCTTTCTTTTACTTTCTCAGTCTTTCTGGTTTTTTTGAATTATTAAAGTGGTTGGTCAATATTAATGGTCATTCCACATTATTTAGGAACTAGTGTATTTATTACAAATCTCCTTTGTTAATATATTAGAAACTTTATTTTTGAAAGTGAGATAAGTGTTATCTTTTATAATTATATATAGAAAATGTTTAGATATTTTGTGCATACTTAATATATTATTGGCCTACTTTAACCTTGATATCTTACACTACACTTTATTAGTCCATGTCTTGCTAGGGACTATAGAATCTTCCTCACTATCAAAATGCATTGACTCTACATCAATTTGCTATTTTTTTTTTTGCAATTGTAACCAAATTTTCGAGAAAATTCTTAATATGTCTATTTTCCCATAAATTCAAAAATAATTTTCTAATTTTCTACAAATATTATTTCCAATTTTTTATTGGATGAGAGAGATATAATGGGACATAGTTCCATAGTGGATGGTCCTTAATTTTTCATATTTTTTAGTCCCTGACAATTCATTTTAAAATAAAATAAAATAGAAACTAATTTTCTGAGTGGTCATTTTGTTGGCGAGTACTCTCGCAATAACACTGGCACTATTATGTTATTGTTCTTTCTAGTTTTTATTGCTCCTAGAGACAACCTTGAGTTGCCGAAGACCAGTGCCTAGGACATCTTAAAATCAGAGGTTAAATGTGGACAATTTTATAAATGGCTCTGAAAAAATATGGAATAAGAGAACAATGGTTTTTGGTGGTTTATGGATGGAGAAGACCTTGGAGTCGATTCATGTGAATTCTCTATACCATGAGAGGGCTCAAGAGGCTATGAGGCTTGATGTATTTTAAATGGGGAAAGTATAAAACAATGAGAAGATGTTTTAAAATGTATAGAGGCATTGAGGAAGAATGAAGAAGGAACCCACAAGAGAAAGGCTTAAGAGATTCAAGAATCTGTCCCCCATGAACTTAGAGGAAACAAATATGAATGAGATATGGAAAGCAACTGAGGTTTGTGGAGTGCGAAATAAGGGCATGAAGCAAGCTTAATACATGAGTGTTAACACCTCGGTATTATACAGACATGAATTCATGAATAAAATTGCAGACTACCAGCAGCTACATTACACGAACCATCAAAGCAACAGAGCATGAAAGATGATTATACATAAAAAGGATATTACTGATAACGTAAAAAAACATATACATACTACTTTGTGCTCCATTTGGAATCAAAATAACAGCATTGTATCATATTAATTTCAAACAACTCTCCCAAATATGTATCTCATAGCACAGGGAGCACAATCATACAAAACTACAGCAAAATTCTTCCAAATTCCAGAACCCTTCTTTAATATTTGAACTCACTACATATAGATTTCTTCCCGACGGTCTACAATCCTGATCATTTATGATCAGCCCGTACCTATGAAATCAAAATATCCTACGTAACTTGCAGAGTGTACATCGAGAAATTACTTCAGTACTGAGAGAATTAAAACAAGAATGGATGAAATTTTAAATTGCACCAGCAAAATTTTCAAAATTAAACAGGAAATAGAGAGGACATGGTTGCCCATGGAGGCCAATAATGGAAGCCTTCAAAACATTATGGCGAGGAGTAGTTTTTGGTGGGTAGGCATGGCTATCATCATACGGTTCCACCTGTTACTTGTAATTTTCCACTACCTCAATATTATAATTTCCAATTAATCCATTATGAAGTGGAAGTCATATTGTGCGCACATAGCTCTTATGTGGAGATCTCCTGAGAAAATCGAATGAATCACAATTGCATGTTCCTCCCAAAATCCCACGTTGTGTTTTTTTTAATTGCTAAAAGGGGAACCGTATTTCAAAGGGGATCTCAAGTGGTAAGCAGTATTGGGGGAGGGGGGGGGGGGTGAAAAATGATGAGAAGAAGACACGTGGAGGAGCGGGCAGTAATGAATACCACCCATTTCAGACCCCCCCCATTTCTAAAGTGCGAAAGCTAGAGGGAGGTCTGGAATGAGTTAAGGACCATCGAATGAATTGGGGTGAAGGGGAGGTGATGGAGAGATATAGAGGGCATAGTGGTGGTGGGATGTGTGAAAAAAAATGGGAATGGTGTGAGTAATGGTGGGGCCAATAGTATTAACGCATGGTCGAAATGAGTTGAACCCAAAGAAGTTTGGTCAAAGACCGGGGGGGCGGCTTTAGATGACGTGGAAAGGAAGGTGGGGCCCTACTCCCATCGCAAATAGCAGTCGAAAGGTTTTATCAGTGCACAGTGGAGGGTAAGGCTAAGATCAGGGGGGAGCTATCTGCAATGGGAAGAAGTGACGTGGTAGACGGTGGGACCGGACCGCAACTCGTAGATCACAAAACTTAAGGTTTAGCCATAAGCGGAGGTGGTAAAACTATTGAAGCAAAGTGCGAAGTGCGGGGGAGAAGGTAAGTGACGTGGAGGGAAACTCGGACCCGAGCCCATCGCATGTTAAACAAAATAAGTTGCGGGTGTTTTAAATGGTATGTTAGAAATTGTGCAATGCGATATCACACATCGGCAATTGCAGGTTTTAACATTTGGCAGAATGGAATAAGTTGTAACTTTGCAAAATGCGATGGAAGGTGCAGGAAGGGTGATGTGTCATGGATAATGGCCCCACTTTAATCACAATCGAGGAATGGGGAAAAGTGGAGATGAAACAATGATATAGTGGTGAAAAATAAAAAGTATAAAGGTAAATTGGAACGACGAAGAAAGGTAAATTTTAAGGCAGAAACAATATTTTGCATGCGTTTTCGATAATGTGGTAAGGTATGGTGGGTCCCGCTTCATCGCATCGGTAGAAAAACAAGGTTTGCCATAAATATTAAGAGGTAAGGTTAAAAAGCTGTAGGCTGCGAAGTATGGGCACCAAGCAAGGATTATATGCGCACCACGGGTGAACGGGTCCCACCTCATCGCAAATCGCATTTTGCTCATTTTAACATTTACCCTTGTGTCGATCCTGAACCATTTGTGATATGCATTTGTGATTTGAATCTCCGTCATTACTTGTTACTTATAACCAACGGTCCTCAATGCTCCCTTACTGTGGTTTTCCAACCTTCTCTTCCCTAATGGTAACTGCTTCTCCACTTCTGCCCTGTGATTTCCTTATAGGGACCACCTCTCCATTTTATGTGTGATCACAGGCCAAGACTAGTGATGTCAGAATTGATGCAGTTTCAAGTCCTTTTCATATACGAGGGTGGGGGAATGAACAAGTCTCCAATTAATATTATTATATATGTCTCTTTGTGTGAAGTGTTTACTATGCGGAGGATAGGGTGTTTGCGGGAGAACGAGGGTGTAGAGAAAAATTTATTCCATATATACGAAATTAATTCTAACCTCCTTTCAATTTAAAAAATTTACAAATTTAGCTATGCGAAATAGTAGTTGAAGACACTTATGAATCTATGTGAAATTAACTATTTTTGGAAGACGAGGTATGTGCAGGAGAAGGGGGTGCAGAGAGAAATTTATTCCCTTGGCGTGTAATTAATTTAATTATGAACACATATTGAATTAATATTATTATGTTTCATTTTCTGGAGCTTTCTTGTGTGAAGCTTTCCTTATGTGGAGATATTAATGTGTGGAGGATGGGGTATGTGCGGGAGAATTTGGGTGTACAGGGAGCTTTATTTTATAGGGATGAAATTAATTTCAAACTATTTTCCATTTAAAAAAAATAATTTAGTCGTGCGAGAGAGTAGCTGTATAGAGCTATGAATCTATGCAGAATGAAGGATGTACGGAGGACGGGATATGTGCGGGTGAACGAGGATGCAAAGGGAACTTTATTTCGTGGACACGTAATTAATTTAACTATGAAATAAAAACTTTAATTGATAATGTAACAATATTTCCCATTTTCTTATTACATATGTAAACATTTTCTTAATATACAGATTGATTAAGGTAGGGTTGTTTCAATTTACTTTTTTTTACAATAAAAGTTCAAATTCCTCTTTCATAGGACACCCAATGAAAACATTCATTGTCTGAAGGATGTGTGGAGGATGGGGTATGTGTGAGATAATGAGGGTGTAGAGGGAACCTTACTCCATCGATGTGTAATTAATTTAACTATGAATACATATTGAATTAATATTATTATGTTTCCTTGTGCATTGATTCCTCGTGTGAAGCTTTTACTGTGTAAAGGATGATGCATGTGTAGGAGAACATGGGCGTAGAAGGAAATTTATTATGTAGGAAAAAAGTTAATTTTAAATTATTTTCTGTTTAAAAATTATACAAATTTAACTGTGCGGGAGAGTAGTTGCATAGAGTTATGAATCTATGCAGAATGAAGTATGTGCAGGAGAACGAGGTTGTAGATGGAACTTTATTCTCTCAATGCATAATTAATTTAAATATCAACTGAAACTTTAATTCGTAATTTAATAATATTTCACATTTTTTATTACATATATGCAATTTTTCTAATGTACAATTGATTAATTAAAAATTTTATCCTTATTGCAGTAAAAAATTAATTATTGAACATGCATGACAAAAAACTTTCGATTTGCATCATTTACTACAAATAACTAAATCATTTTTCAACTGCATTGAACGTGATATATAAGGAAATTACATATTTATACTTAAATCATACTATTAAATCCTTAGTTAATATATATATCTATATATATATATATATATAAAGAAGGAACAGTATACTATTGCAAATGTAAAGCTCCACTGTAGACAATTTCTTTGACATCCTTTCTGCCACATGTTGTTTCTCCTTCTTTCACATATTAGAAATTAGTCTCTATTATGCAAAGATATAAAAAATTGTGAATCCATAAGGATGTGCAGAAGATGGGCTATGTGTGGGAGGACAGGTGCAGATACATAATTATTTTTTAAACCCTTTTGCATTTAAAGCTTTTACAAATTTAGCTATGTGGGAGAGTAGTTACATAGAGCTATGAATCAATATGGAGGATGCAGAAGTTGGGGGGCTCCTTTCGTTAGTATTGTGACAATTTCATAAAGACAGATATTTCTTATGTGTTTATACCTTATTTTTATACTTTTAAGTTGTTTTCCTTTTAAAACCTTAATATATTTAGATAAGAATCTATGAACAATGAAAGATGTGTGGAGGATGGGTTATGTGAACAATAACATGATTTTAGAGGGAGCTTCTTTGCATAGGAAGCAAATTAATTTGACTCTTTTATATTTAATACTTTTACATATTTAGTTGTGCAAGAGAACATTTTAATTTAACTAGGAACATAAAGTTTAATTCATAATGTAATAGATAGAATTAGAAACAATGATTTGTAAACTAGAAATAATCCATATTTCTCATTTACCTCACTAGTGACTATAACATTTTCCTTGGTGTCAAAGTGAATTGAATTGTACTATTTATGTGTGACAAAAAAATTCATTCACAATGTTGTGGTTTTTCAGAAAAATTTCGTGTCATCAAATTTCTTGGCTAAATCAACACACTACAAAGTCATTACCTAAATAAACTTTGAAGTATTATTTATCCATATAATCGATTCTTCAAACCTTTTCAATGGGAAATCCTTATCTTCTATTTAAAAATTGACCTTGTTGATTAGTTCGTTATTGCAGGTGACTATTAAAATAAAGGAAACAAC
The DNA here is from genome assembly GCA_034641835.2 of Pinus albicaulis. Classification (NCBI taxonomy): domain Eukaryota; kingdom Viridiplantae; phylum Streptophyta; class Pinopsida; order Pinales; family Pinaceae; genus Pinus; species Pinus albicaulis. Next base: position 432,162,655 of record CM076580.1, read on the forward strand.
AAAGATACTTAAAGCTCCAGTCATTCCCAGCTGAAACCCCTTGCTCTTTGTCATGTTTTCTCCGTATTATTTTTTTTCTCTTTCACAATAACCATTGGTGTGTTGATATTTTCAAAATTAGATAGAATTCTATAACATAATTCATCTTGAAGTACACTAAGGTAGATGGAATTCTATATTAAGAATAAAAAATGGTAACTAGAATTCTCGTGGACCACACTATTATTAAACCAAATAGTAATGCAATCGCATAAGTTATCACATCATTGGTAAGTGCAGAGGGGTGTTTCTTTGGTTATTACCCTAGCACTAAGATCAAGACATGATTTTTTAGTGTGTTTACCTTTTATTATTTCATTTTAAGCTCATTTCCATTGAGAACTTTTATATCTTTAATCGTGCAGAACAATATTTTCATAGAGTTGTGAACCTATGAGGAATGAAGGATGTGTAGAGGATGGAATATGTGTAAGAGAACAAGGGTGCAAAGGGAAATTTTTTTTGCAAACAAAAATTTAATTCAACTGTTGGGTGCAGGAATTACACTTAAGCAAACTCCTCAACACTTAATTTCTCAACCCTGGGGATCTGTAAACTTAGAGATGAAGCACAGGAAATTCCAAAGATGGTATGAATCTTCCTAATATAAATCCCTACTTCCTTTAAAGGAAAAATTGCAAAATCATATAAAAAAGAGAAAAACGAAATTTGAACCATCAAAATAATCTAATACTGGAACAAGAAAGAATGCATTTGCAAGAGGGAATTAAAGATAAAAGGAAATCACTCTAGATAATTATTTTTTAACTAATTAGTGTGTGTTTTTCTTTAGTAGAGACATTTAGCAGTCTCATCAGATGGGCCCTTAAACCTTCTCCTTTAGAGATTTCCTTCTTGCACTAATATTTCATGCACTATCACAGTCTGCTTGCACTAGTGCAGGAACGAAGATTTATGGAGAAGGTATAAATGGTGTCTTTACTAAAGGCTTTTTACTTCATGCAAGGGCTTGAACTTTTCCAGGTTCAAATCACTCAGATCCCGTGGCAAGAAACTAGTTCTCACACCGGATCAGAGCTTCCTGCACTTAGCATTTAATTCTTAAATGAGTGCTTAATTATTGCAAGTGCTATTATACTGTTAAATAAAATTGCACACATAAAAAGTGAATGTTTATGATCTTAAAAGAGTGCAGAAATAAAGAAACAATCAATATACATTTATCCTGTCATAAGAATTTAATGAAGGAATGAATATTGCAGGAAGTAGATTAAGAAAGCTTGTTGCATCACACCAACGTGCACTGGTGCAGGTTCATTTCTCCTGCTTGGACCAGGCGGGGAAAACCAATCAAATAGAATTTCAGAAAAGGAGATATCACACCAACATGCAGTGGTATAGGTTTATTTCTCCTTCTTGGACCAGGTGAAGGAAAACCAATCTGAAATCAGGTGGAGGAAAGGAAATTGCAGGAAGAGGAAATTTATCTACTTCACACAACGGATTTGCTTTCACTCAGATAGGAATGCATGTGCTTAAAATTAAATCACACTTGACAATGTAAACACAAATTACAGGAAAATAGGAAATGGGGTAAACATGTTGGGTTGGTTGGGCCCTAGCCAGCCAACACATTTCCATTTTAAATAAGAACGTTTCTCAGTACCTTAATCAATTCATTAGCTCGAATACAGAAACGCAATTTGTGAAACATGAGGCGAAGCTCCATTTTATTAATTCACTGAGGCAATTACATACATTAATACATCGTCCAGCCTAGATTCGGGCGATAACAAAATACAACAACCTATTACTGCCTCTCTGGCTGTGTCTCTGTTCTCTTCTCCTACCAAAAATTTTTCCTCTCTAGTCCTATTTACATTCTACATTATATAGATATTTCACCAAAGTCCAAAATAGATCATTCAACCGATTACATAACCAAACCCAGAATTTAGCTTTTCAGCGTTCAAAATTAGACAGTTAACAACATTGGCCGTAGCCAATCTCTAGCTTTCTTCCTTCACAGATTTGGTCTCGGCTTCCTTTGGGTCGATCTTGCTGTCATGGCTGAAGCTTCTCAAAATGAGGTGGTGATCAAGGAGGTTCGGATCTGCTGCAAGGATTTGTTGTGCTCGCAATGGTGCAAGATTTGATCCTGCACTAAGATCAATGGTCACGGTAAGTACTCTAACTACCAAATAAACATTGGAGATATTGATAAGTTAAAAAGAGTGATTAAAAGTAAGAAATCATGTAATAAATGATTAATTAATGTTAAGTTGAATTAAAAGTATGAAAAATAAAGTTTATACGAAATATGTCTCCGTGTTTGGAATGGTACAAAATCAAGGACCTCAATATCCCTCATGGTTACATGAAGAAATTATTTTTCTTCTGTCTCGACAGGGGAAATGTCTCCTTTAGGGACCTCAATATCCCTCAGGGTTTCAACAAACACTTCTTCCTCTTATTATTCTTCTTATTATGGTTCTTCTTCTTATTCTTCTTCTTGCACTGGTGCAAAAGGGGATTCAACATCCTATGGGGATTGTGGTTCTTTGCTTGCACTAGATTCTTCATTCTTTTTCTGGGCCCTTTTAATGAAATCGTCCAACAGAGTGTCATCTTTGACCTCTACAAATTTTACCGTGTCCGAAACAACTGACAAGTTGTTTTCTTCGGGGGTCTGTGCCGGTACTGGTGTCGTAGAAGGAGTCTCTTCAATAGGTGGAGTAGATGTACTCTTATTTGGAGATGGGGCCCTTTCTTCTATTGATTTTTCAGGTCGTTTACTTTTTTCACTTGTGCAAGAAGGACTCCCCTTTACATTCTTACTTGGACCCTTGCTTCTGTTGGCGGGGTTCTCTGTCTTCTTTCCAGCAGTTGTTTTTTTATGTAGTTGTTTTAACAGCGCGTCCCAGGTCATGCCTTTTCCTTCTAATTATTTCTGGACCAAAATATTTATCAGGCCGTGGTGATATAACTTCTTGTCAGCCTGGTTAGCCCATTCGTCCTGCACACCCTTGGCCATTTTTTCCAAGCTCTTAAGAAAAAAATAGGGGAAATCAATCCTCCACTGGATTTGTCGGCTGGCTTCGAAATGCTGCAACATCCTAAAATGGTACAAAAGAGTGAAGGAGTACCTTCTCTCACAGGTTACAAATTATTGTAGGATGAAAAGGAAGTCCCACCATTTTCCGAGCAGGGCACTGCACGGAATTCATTTCTTCCAATCTACCTTCATATTCTTGTCGACAACGAAACACTTCCATTGCTTCCTTTCTAGTTTCTGATTTGTAAACCACTACTTACCAGTATTTTCCAAGCCTGTCACTGCTGCTATAAACTACTCCGTAACCTCAAATTTTAGAGGCCCCGTTTTTACTCGGCCATTTTTGAAACTTCTGGAAAACTGTAGGGCCACTTCATTGTTGTGCTCGTCAAAATTTTGCAAGAATTTAAGAAAGCTTGAGTCTCGCAATAGTGCAAGACTATTGCGATAATTAGCAGTTTGTTCTACCCCACTGAGAGATGAAGGTTCGGTTCAAATAGGCAGCATCGCTGCTTAACGGTTATGAAAAATCAAGAATTTACATGCAACACTAGCAAAATTGGTTCTTATAGATAGGGATCCAACCGCCCACCATCCCTTCCATTTTATCACCCACTCATTCCATTGAAATAGCCGCGAATTCAAGGCATCTTTGAGATCATGCAGGACTGGTGCTTGCGGCAGTGTTTTAACGGTTAGGTGAGGTAGTCATTAAGAGTGAAGGACATCTAGGATTATGGTGGAAAGGGGAAATTATATCCAAGCAACGGCTAAAAACTTCTGTACTCCTTCATAATTCATAAAATAACTTTAGCATTAATTAAAAATTGATCGTGATTCTTAACTTAAAAACACCTTGTACTTTAAATAATTTTCTCCTAGTTAATATGATAGCACAAGTACTGATCAACTAAGTGAAAGGAATTCTTATAAACTTTCATGATGGCCACTTTCCTATGACATATGCTATGAAAAGAACAAATTGTACTATGTTTCTGACAGGGTGCATGCTTGCACTGGTCTACTTGCACCACTTAAACTATGATATTCTGCTAGTACCATTTTTCTTGCATTATTATATAGGACAACATGCTTGCACTAGTGAAAGCATATTATCTAAAAAAAGATCAGGTAATTTGAGTAAAATATAGGCTAGAATTCCAACATGGCTTCCCCAACTTATACTGGAAATTTTCTCCACCCTTTATTGATGCTTCAGAGCATGTCCTTTTTCTCTTTTTGCTCGAGATCCTGCAATGAATTCATGAGGGAACAACGAAGTGGAAGAAGGGAAATTTCAAAATGGGAAGGAATTCTATTACATGGATTTCAGGAATAGTACCACAAGAGGGGATAAATAGAAGTGGGATAGGGAAAACAATTCAAGGGTAAAGTGGGGTTTTACGAAACGAACAGGGTAAATTTAGAATAATATGGGAAGGTTAATTATTTTGGGATTGAAGAAGAAAAATGAGGGAATTTTACGAAAGTGGAATATGAAGAAAGGCAGAAAATTTTCTAAAAGGTTTTTTTGCACTGGTGTAAGAAAAATAACTGCAGTGAGAATTAAGTGTTACTTGAATAAAAAATATCCATGCTAATTACCCCAATTGTATAAAGGTTGGTTATGTTGAACCTGTTTTTAATTGGTGGTTGCTAGCATATATAAAGATCAAGAAACATTCTCTTTTTATTAGAAATTTTTTATCTTCCTGCCAGCAAGCTGGTTTTTAGGTTGATCCTTCTGTAATCATGTCAGCGAACTGATTTTCATAATTACAAGAAAATATTTTTTCTGTACTTTTTATTTAATTTTTTTTTTTGTTTTTTAAGAAGAATAAGAATTCATGTTTTCAAAAGGTTGGTATTACCATTCACCACTACCATCTTGAATTATTTTTGGACTTGTTGTGTAAAATATTTCCTGGCAAGTGGCTGAAAATACTTATTTAATCTGTGTCCATTTACCAAGAATACTTAATTTTTTCCATCAATAGTTTTAACTTCAACTCCTCCATTCTCGAATACTCGTATCACTTCATAAGGTCCCATCCAACGTGTATGGAATTTCCCTTTAAAAATTTTAAATCTAGAATCATAAAGGAGTTCCCAATCACCTGGTTGAAATTGCTTTTTCTGAATAGACTAGTCATGCCACCTTTTGTGTTGCTGCTGAATTAGTATTAACTGCTGAACAATATCCCTACAAAATTCATCTGACTCATATAATTGGAGAAGGCGTTGTTTTTGTTCCTTAGAGAGATCTAGTCCTAACTAAACTGTAGTTCTGAAAGTTTTGATCTAGAATTCAATTGGTAACAGAACCTGTTTTCCATATACCAGCTCATATGGTGTATGTCCCATGCTATTTCTCCAAGTGGTTCTATATTCCCACAAAGCTTCTGGTAATATTTCAACATAGTCTTTCCGATTCATATTTACTGTCTTTGTAAGAATGGACTCGATCACTTTGTTTGTGGATTCCACTTGTCCATTTGCTTGCGGGTGATACGGCATGGATTTCCTATGCTGGATCTTGTATTGCTCCATCACATCCTGTACCAGATTAGAAATAAAATACGGAGCATTGTCAGAAACAATTTCTCTAGGCACACCAAGTCTAGTAAAGATTTCAGTAAAAATAAAATCAACAACAATTTTTTCTGTAGCAAAGGAAACATCTTTAGCTTCTACCCATTTTGTAACAAAATCTGTACAAACCAAAATATGCTTTTTACTTAATGACATTGGATTTATTGGCCTTATTAAATCAATAGCCCATTTTTCAAATGGCTCAATCATAACTTGGGGGAATAAATGCATTTCATTGGTTTGATTAGGCTGGCCCACTCATTGACAGTTATCACATTTCCTGACATACTATTTGGCATCCTTAAACAAGGAAAGCCAAAAGTAACCAACACGCAATACTTTATATGCAGTCCTCTTATCAGCGAAGTGGCCTCCACAAGGTTCATCATGAGAAGATTTCAATATGTCAAACACTTCCTCCTCTCTTACACATCTACGGATAATCAGGTCTAGACCAGTGTAAAAGAGATCTCCTTGAATCCAGGAGTATGTAGCACTTTTCTGAATAATATTCCCCTTTCACGAGCAGACAGGTGGGGTGATGTTTTCCCAGTAACCAAGTAATTAGCAATTTCAGCAAACCATAGAGAATATGTCGACATAGCAAAAATATGTTCATCCAGAAAATAATCATTAACAGGGGTTGCTTCACCAGCATTACCTAATCTAGAAATAAAATCTGCTATAACGTTAGATTTTCTTGGTCTATCAACAATAGTAACATTAAATTCCTGTAACAATAGAAACAACCTAGTCACTCTACCTCTAGTCAATGGTTTGTTCATCAAATGTTTAATCGTGGAATGATCAGTATATACAAATAATTCATACCCTGTAATATAGTGCCTGAACTTATTAATTGCAAAAATTACAACTAAAAACTCTTTCTCTATAGCTGTATAATTTAATTCAACGGAAGACAAATTCTTACTAATATAATAAATAACATAGGATTTCTTATTTTCCTCTTGTCCTAAATCCATGCCAATAGCAAAATCTGAAGCATCAAAGGAAATGTGAAAAGGCAGGGACCAATTCAGACCTCTCAAAACTGGTGCCTGTACCAACTTTTCCTTCAATGTTTCGAAAGACAGTTGGCAAGTTGTGGACCAAGAAAATTCACTATCCTTCGCTAGAAGTCGGAAAAGAGGGGCAACTATCTTAGAAAAAATTTCAATGAATCTTCTATAGTAACCATCATATCCTAAAAAACCTCTTACTTCCCTTTGAGTTTTAGGTGCAGGAAGATGCAGAATGATTTCAACCTTTTTCGGATCAACCTAGATACCTTTACCAGAAATAAATTGGCCAAGTACCACTCTGAATTTGCACATTAATCTACATTTATTGTCACTCAAGGCGAAACGGGATTCCTTACAATAGAGAAGTATTTTATCCAGATTTTTGAGAGATTCCTGAAAAGAATCACTAAACACAGAAAAGCCATCCATATAAATTTCTACAAATTCTAGATGAGAAAAAATGGCCAGGACTGCCCTTTGGAAGGTAGCCAGGGCATTACATAAACCGAAGGGAAGCACTTTATAAGAAAATGTACCCCATGGACATGTAAAAGTAGTTTTATCCTGATCTTCGGGTGCAATCTATATTTGGTTATAGCCACTGAAGCCGTCCAAAAAGGAAAAATATTTCTTTCCTGCAAGGGTATGAAGCACCTGGTCAATGAAAGGGAGAGGGAAGTAATATTTGAGAGAGCCTTTGTTTAATTATATATAATCAATACAAATATGCCATCTTCCATCTTTCTTATGGAGAGACCCACTGACTTTCGGAAATAGGTTAGATAAAACCAACATCCAAGAGTTTATGTACTTCTTCCTTCACAACATCTCTTAGAGTTGGATTCGCCTTTAGGGTTTTCAGACAGGTCGGGTTCCTTCCTAAATATAGATATGATGTGTACAAGTTTCAGGAGGAATACCCTTCATATCTTCATAGTCCCAAGAAAAGGAACTAAGATGGTTTTGCAACAAATTCAGAAGCTGCTCTTGTTGAGATGAGTCCAAATCTAAACTAATATGCAAGGATTTACTAGGGCTAATCTAACCAAGAGTAGTGTTAAGCTCAGGAGTACTCAAGGGAGTGGTCAAATGCAGCGGTACAAAATAATGAGAATCATGATTATCTTGAAAATATAGGCTGAAAATCTAGCTCAATGGCTCAAAATTAGGCATAGTGTCTAGACTTTTTAGGAAGTCTTGAATCTCATCTTTTTGTGAAGACACACTATAATGATGGATAAGGGAAATGGGTTGAGTCTCCTCATCACTTCTTTTATCCAACCATAAAGTATCTTGAAGGTCCTAAATGGATCTGGTAGGGGGGTATAAGGTAACTTTCTTCCTAGAATCTCCATGCAGAATATACATATCACCGGAACGACATCCAATATATGCATCGACCATAGCAAGTCATGGTCTTCCCAAGATCAAGGGATTTCCTCCTACTAGGTTCTTTGGCTAAAGCACAATGAAATCAAGAGGATATTCCAAGAATATAATGACATGATCACATCATCCAATACTCCTTATGGCTTAAGTTTAGATCTATCTGCTAATTCAAGCACAATGGGAGTAGGGAAAAGATGAGATAACCGAAGTTGATCCATGGTTTTATTAGTCATGACATTGATGGCTACCCCTAGGTCTATAAGAACATTAGAGACATTACCAATCTAAACTGAGACAACAGGGTTTTCGGGATCAGTATATTTTTTCATAGACACACATCCTGTCATCAACTCTGCTGCCCTACCAACAAATTGAATGGTTTGGGGTTCCACTCTCTTCCTACCGGGTTTCTTGAGATAGAGTTCCTTAATAATATTGCTACAAATGGGCATCTATTTAATGGCTTGAAGAAAAGGTATCTTAATGAAAGATTCTGAAGTTCAAATGCCAAACTAGTCTCAGAAATAGGATCACTTCTTTCCATTACTAGCCTCACTGGGAAGGGAGGCTAGTTGGAAGAAGATGGAAAGGATTCAGATGGTAAGGGCTACTTAGTGACAAATTCCAGGGAATGGTTAAGATTTTCCTCTTCTCCTTTCTCTTCAAAAATCACTATAGGTTCCTTCTAATTTTCTGATGTTATAGTCCTTCCCGATCTTAATTGAATATCATGAACCCCAACTGGAATAGATTGGTACTCGAATAATAAAGGTGGGTTTGTTACATATATCATTTGCACTACTTTATTATTGTTAGGATTAGGCATAGGTTGAGCAGGCAATTGAGGAGGTCAAAAGGGTGGAGGTAAAAGCAATGGTGGAGTATACTGACTCAGAAGTTGAGGCATTGAATAAGGTGTATGCGTAGATTGATATGACTGCATAGGTGGTTGGTAGGAATATGGAGAATGAGTTGGCCCTCTTCAACCTTGTTTCCATGGTTGAGAAGGTTTCCCATGCTGATATTGATTCCCATACTGCCACTGCTGATTAGTGTTAGGATAATAATATGCATGTGAATTATAACCAAAATAGTGTGGAGAAAATTTAGGAGCCATACCTGTACCTACCTGAGGCCAATACCTTCTTTCTCCCATAGCATACAAGTACTTAGCTTCAGGTTTTCCCCCTGTAAATATAGATTTAAGTCCTGTTATAGAGGGAGATTTTTCTCTGACATGGTATTCTGCACAAATAGCACACTTATTAGTTTCTTTCAAATTAAGAGGACACTCTTTAGGAGGATGCTCATCTCTACATTTAGGACAGAAAATATACAATGAATCTTGTTCCTTCATGAGTTTTTGTTGAAATTTTAAAGAGTCTAACTGTTTGGTAACAGTATTCATTATATCAATTTTCATGTTTTCCATTTTATTTTCTAGTCCAATAATCATAGCATCAGTAGATTCAGTTTTTGTATTTCTATTTCGAGTTCCTCTACCGGATCTATACTGATTTCTTGAAAATTTCTTGCATAATTCACAAATGTTTTCAAACATTTGCTAAGAAATATCACCTTGTCCTAACAAATTTAAATTATTTCTAGCATTATCAGTAATTCCTCTTAAGAACACGGTTCTAATAGTACTGGGATCAAAATTAAGTTTCAACCTTTCTAAAATATACATAAACCTTTCTAGTTAATCTTCGAGAGTTTCATCATCATTCTGTATGATTGTAAAAATCTCATCCTGCATGTCTCGAGTTTTGCAATATTCTTGATATTTAGAAAAAAACACTCTCTTCATCTAATCCCAAGAGGTTATAGTGTTTCCTCCTAACCCCATAAACTAGGGTAGAGCTGAGTCTTTGAGAGTAACACGAAATAACCTTAACTTCTGAGCGTCAGTTGAATAATCATAAATTCTACACAAAATATCAAACTCGAATAGAAAAGAGTCAGGATCTTCATGAACTTTACCACGAAAATGAGGGAGAGTTGATGGTGGAATATTCTTCATTTGCACCATAGTATCAGGATCCAAAATTGGAAACACAGAAGTATATTGTTCTTCACTTACCTGGTTTTCACTAGTCCCTTCCAAATGGTCTTCATGGTCCACCATTGTTTCCCTTTTACTTGTACCACTCTCAACGGGCTGATCCACACCTGAGCTATTATCACCAGAATCTAGGTGGATTGTTCCTACTTGATGGGTTTGAATTGGATTGGGCTTCCTGCTTACAAAAGGAGATCCAATATGAGAATTGTTTTCAGAATTCTTTTGGCCCTTAGTGGGCTTCGAACCCTTACCTTTTCTAGGCATTCATTTCAAAAAGGAAAGAAAAATAATAAACAAAATCTAGTAAAAAATGTTGTCATAAATCAATTAACACCAGCAAAATTCCTTCAAATAAGCTTTTCCAAACAATACTGCAAAAATAAATCAAAAATTACATCTATTGTATAATAAGAAAATTCTTACCAAATCAAATTGCCTCCCCGACAACGTCGCCAAAGTGTTGGGTGCAGGAATTGCACTTAAGCAAACTCTTCAACACTTAATTTGTCAACCCAAGGGATCTGTAAACTTAGAGACAAGCAGAGGCAATGCCAGAGATGCTATGAATCTTCCTAATATAAATCCCTACTTTCTTTAAAGGAAAGATTGCAGAATCAAATTAAAAAGAGAAAAGGGAAACGTGAACCATCAAAATAATCTATGACTGGAACAAGAAAGAATGAATTTGTTAAAGGGAATTAAAGATAAAAGGAAATCACTCTAGATAATTATTGTTTAACTATTGAGTGTGTGTTTTTATTTAGGAGAGACACTTAGTAGTCTCATCAAATGGGCCCTTAAACCTTCTCTTTTAGAGATTTCCTTCTTGCACTAATATGTCCTGCACTATCGCAATCTACTTGCACTAGTGCAGGAACAAAGATTTATGTAGAAGGTATAAATTGTGTCTTTACTAAAGGCTTTTTACTTCTTGTAAGGGCTTGAACTTTTCTGGGTTCAAAGCACTCAAATCCCATGGCAAGAAACTAGTTCTCGCACCAGATCAGAGGTTCCTGCACTTAGCATTTAATTCTTAAAATGAGTGCTTAATTATTGCAAGTGCTATTATACTGTTAAATAAAATTGCACACATAAAAAGTGAATGTTTCTGATATTAATAGAGTGAAGGAATAAAGAAACAATCAATATACATTTATCCTGTCATAACAATTTAATGAAGGAAGGAATATTGCGGGAAGTAGACTAAGAAAGCTTGCTGCATCACACCAGTGTGCACTTCTGCAGGTTCATTTCTCCTGTTTGGACCAGGCGGGGAAAACCAATCAAACAGAATTGCAGAAAAGGAGATATCACACCAATGTGCACTAGTGCAAGGTTATTTCTCCTGCTTGGACCAGGCGGAGGAAAACTAATCTAAAATCAGGTGCAAGAAAGGAAATTGCAGGAAAAGGAAATTTATCTACTTCACACAACAGATCCGCTTTCACTCAGACAAGAATTCATGTGCTTAAAATTAAATCACACTTGACAATGTAAACACAAATTATAGGAAAACAGGAAATGGGATAAATGTGTTGAGTTTGCCGGACCCTAGCCAACCAGCGTGTTTCCCTTTTAAATAAGAACGTTGCTCAGTACCTTAATAAATTCATCATCTCAAATACATAAATGCAATTTGTCAATCATGAGGTAGAGCTCCCTTTTATTAATTCACTGAGGCAAGTACATACATTAATACATCGTCCAGCCCCAATTCGAGCGATAACAAAATACAACAACATGTTATCACCTCTTTGCTTGTGTCTCTATTCTCTTCTCCTATCAAAACTTTTCCTCTCCAGTCCTATTTACATTCTACATTATATAGATCTTTGGCCAAAGGCCAAAATATATCATTCAATTGATTACATAACCAAACGAAAAATTTAGCTTTTCGGCCTTCAAAATTAGACAATTAGCAACACTGGCCGTAGCCAATCTCCAGCCTTCGTCCTTCGCAGATTCGGTCTCGGATGCATTTGGTTCGATCTTGCTGTCATGGCTAAAGTTTTTCAAAATGAGGTGGTGATCGAGGAGGTTCAGATCTGCTACAAGGATTTGTTGTGCTGGCAATGGTGCAAGATCCGATCCCGCACTAGGATCAACGGTCACGGTAAGTACTCTAAATACCAAATAAACGTTGGAGATATCGATAAGTTACAAAGAGTGATCAAAAGTAAGAAATCATGTAATAAAAGATTAACTAATGCTAAGTTGAATTAAAAGTATGAAAAATAAAGTTTATACGAAATATGTCACCGTGCTTGGACTGGTGCAAGATGAGGGTGCATAAAAGAGGTAAAAAAAAGGTAAATGGTTATGATTTAGGAAGGGGAAAATGGAAAAAAGAGAAAAAATTAGGGGGATAGCATCAACTATGAACATAAACTTTAATTCGTAATGTAATAGGAAACATTAATAAGGATGGTCGGTGTCAGACTAGAAAGGAGTGATTTCTTGGTATTCGAGGTTTATGAATACTATGTGCATTTATGATTCCACATTTTTGGTTTAAATGCCTATTACTATTATTTTTTAAATAAGAAACATTAATTTACAACAAAAACTTTACTAGAAACTATCAAAACACATATTTCATTAAATTTGGAAGTAGTCAGTGGATCTAGAATTTAGAACATAAGTAGAATAAGTTTTTTCAAAATGAGGAATTAGAAAATCACTTAGTTCACTAATTTTAATGTAGATACTAGATATTCACCATTTTTTGTGAAAACATTATCATGATAAACTGTGTAAAACAAAGTTATATAAAATTGCAAAATAAAATCTTTCACATCTTAATCTTGGATTCCTTACATTATCTCTTTTAAGATTTTTATGGTTTGTATTAAAAGCTAAGGTTTTTAAGGTTATTTTATGAAAAGAGTGTTGTGTATGTTACTATTATTAGCCCATTTAATTATGATATGATATAGTAAATATCATATATGTGTTAAGTTCCAACTATTACTAACACAAAGTTGACACAATTTAAAATTCTATCACCTTTGCAACATTAGCAATATGGTTGAAGATGAAAAACCCTCTTAGATCATCCAATTTATACTCATATTGGATTTAAATTTAAAAATATTTATGACCCTACCAACTTTCTTGATGTTTTAACTAAAAAAAATTATGATGATCTTGAAACACTTATTTTAATGTTTTTTGTGCATAACAATAAAATTCTAAAGAATTTTGAGTAATATATTTATGGCTTCTTATATACCATGTGCTCTCAAAAGTTGTGATACCTGGATTTTCAAGAGTAATATTAATGCAGTAGATTATTAAAACTAATATTCAAGAAATATTTAGTAATACCTAGAGGGAAAATATGAAGAATTAATTATTTTTCAAAATTTGTGATACATAAAATTAAATGAAATATATGTGCAATATCAATTGTGTGCATACTATTGAAAAAATTGTCTTCCTTCTTCATTACATACACATACAGAAAAATAACAAAACAGTTGTAACGTTCACTAACATTGCCATTGAAATCCAAACAAATAAACACACAAACCACTCAAATCATCCAAACATAGACGTAAAAACCATTAAATGAAATAAAAATAGATTAAATTAAAGAAGAGAGTAATATGATCATATCAAGAAAAGAAAACATAATATAATTTTCAAAGTTTGAAGTTTATTTCAAACACATACGTAATAATAATAATCTAAAAATGCGTAATCACTTCCTTCAATTGGAACTAGAATAGATTGATCTAACTCTGGATCTACCATGCACTGAGAGGGATCAAAACCCTCGAGGTTAAACCCTTTCTCAATTTCTACACTCCAAAAACAAGGTTTGGACCTCGGGGCATTTGATCTCTCTCGGCGCATGATAAACCTATAATTAGATAGAACTAGGCTCGTTAATATATTTTCCTCCTACAAAGATATAAAATCATTTAAATATTAGCTATAAACAAGAAATTTTAAACCAAAAGTCCACAAACTAGCTTGGTTACCCCCAAAATGATTTTTTTTTAAACTATACTCCACTATGATTTTCCTCCTACAAAGACATAAATCTAAATCTAAATTCCTTGGTCATCCATGAAGGTTAGAAAAAATACTTAGGAAAATGTAAATCAAAACTCCTGGGTGATCCTTGAATGTGATAAAAATCCTTGGTCATCCCCAAGGTAGGAGTTTAAATTATTTTATAGATTCAAGTATTTTATAACTCTATTGGTTGGATTGTTCAACTTTATAAATTATGTTAAACTAGCATAAACCTACCCTTTTCATTCCCCATATATGAATACTATCATTTATTTTTCCCTCTTTTTAAATCGAATTTCTTTTACTTTTTCTTTTTTTTCTTTGTTTTACTCTCTCAGTATTTCTGGTTTTTTTGAATTATTAAAGTGGTTGATCAATATTAATGGTCATTTCACTTTATTTAGGAATTAGTGTATTTATTATAAACCTCCTTTGTTAATATATTAGAATCTTTATTTTTGAATGTGAGATAAGTGTTATCTTTTATAATTATATATAGAAAATGTTTAGATATTTCGTGCATACTTAATATATTCTTGGCCTACTTTAACCTTGATACCTTACACTACACATTATTATTCCATGTCTCGCTAGGGACTATAGAATTTGCCTCACTATCAAAATGCATTCACTCTACATCAATTTGCTATTTTTTTGCAATTTTAACCATATTTTTGGGAAAATTATTAATATGTCTATTTTCCCATAAATTCAAAAATAATTTTCTAATTTTCTACAAATATTATTTCCAATTTTTTACTGGATGAGAGAGATATAATGGGACATAGCTCCCTAGTGGATGGTTCTTAATTTTTGGTATTTTTTAGTGCCTGGTAATTCATTTTAAAATAAAATAAAATAGAAACTAATTTTCTGAGTGGTCATTCTGTTGGCGAGTATTCTCACACTAATACTGGAACTAACACTGGCATTATTATGTTATTGTTCTTCCTAGTTGTTATTGCTCCTAGAGACAGCCTTGAGTTGTAGAATACCAGTGCCTAGGACATCTTAAAATCAGAGGTTAAATGTGGACAATTTTATAAATGGCTCTCAAAAAATATGGAATAAGAGAACAATGGTTTTGGTGGTTCATGGATGGAGAAGACCTTGTAGTTGATTCATGTGAATTCCCTATACCATGAGAGGGCTCAAGAGGCTATCATGCTTGATGGATTTTAAATGGGACAAGTATAAAACAATGAGAAAATTTTTTAAAATGTACAAAGGTGTTGAGGAAGAATGGAGAAGGAACCCACAAGAGACAGGCTTAAGAGATTTGAGAATTTGTCCCCTGTGAACTCAGAGGAAACTTATATGAATGAGATATGGATAGAAACCGAGGTTCGTGGAGCACGAATTAAGGGCATGCAACAAGCTTAATACATGAGCATTAACACCTGGGTATTATACAGACACAAATTCATGAATAAAATTGCAGACTACCAGCAGCTACATTACATGAACCATCAAAGCAGCAGAGCATGAAAGGTGATTATACATATGAATGAGATTACTGATAACATAAAAAAACATATACATACTACTTTTTGCTCCATTTGGAATCCAAATAACAACATTGTATCATATTAAGTTTAAACAACTCTCCAAAATGTGTATCTCAGAGCACAGGGAGCACAATCATACAAAACTACAGCAAAATTCTTCCAAATTACAAAACCTTTCTATAATCTTGGAATACACGTAGACGAGTGGGAAGTAATGGATACCTCCCATTTCAACGCCCCCACCCCCCCCCCCCCACCCATGTTTAAAGTGTGAAAGCTACGGGGAGATCCAAAATGCGTTAAGGACCATCGGATGCATTGGGGTGAAGGGGAGGTGACAGAGAGATACAGATGGCATAGCGGTGATGGGATGTGTGACAAAAAATGGGAATGGTGGGAGTAATGGTGGGGCCGATAGTATTAACACATGGTGGAAATGATTTAAACCCAAATAAGGCGGGTCAGAGACCGGGGGGTGGCTTTAGATGACGTGGCAACGAAGGTGGGACCTTGCTCCCATCGGAAATCGTAGTTGAAATGTTTTATCAGTGCACAACGGAGGGCAAGGACTAAGATCCGTGGGGAGTGATATGCGATGGGCAGCAGTGACGTGGTAGAAAGTGGGACCAGACTGCTGCCCGTAGATCAAAAAACTTAAGGTTTAGCCATAAGCAGATGTGGTAAACACTAAAAGAAGAAAAGTGCGAAGTGCGGGGGAGAAGGTAAGTGACGTGGAGGGAAGCTGGGACCCGACTGCATCGCAAGTTAAACAAAATAGGCTGCAAGTGTTTCAAATGGTAAGTTATAAACTGTGCGAGGCGATATCGCACATCAGAAATTGCAGGTTTTTACGTTTTGCAGAATGGAATAAGTTGTAATTTTTGGAAATGTGATGGATGGTGCGAGAAGGGTGACATGTTCGAGAGAATGGCCCCACTTTAATCACAATCGGGGAATGGGGAAAAGTGGAGCTAAAAAAATGATATAGCGATGAAAAAGGAAAACTATAAAGCTAAATCAAAACGACGAGCAATGGTAAAGCTTAAGGTGGAAACAAGATTTTTCATGCGGTTTTGATAATGTGGTAAGGTATGGTGGGTCCCGCTTCATCGCATCAGCAGAAAAAAAAGGTTTGGCATAAGTCTTAAGAGGTAAGGTTAAAAACCTGCAAACTACGAAGTGTGGGCAAAAAGCAAGGCTTATATGTGCGCCACAGGTGAACGGGTCCCACCTCATCACAAATCGCATTTCGCTCATTTTAACATTTACCCTTGTGCCCATCCTGAAACATTTGCGATCTGCATTTGTGATTTGAATCTCCATCGTTGATCATTACTTAGAACCAACGGTCCTCAATGCTCCCTTATTGTGGTTTGTCGACCTTGTCTTCACTAATAGTAACTTCTTCTCCACTTCTGCCCTGTGATTTCCTTATAGGGACCACTTCTCCATGTTATGTGCGATCATAGGCCAACACTTGCGATGTCATAATTGATACAATTTCAAGTCCTTTTCATAGGCAGGGGTGGGGGAATGAACAAGTCTCCAATTAATATTATTATATATGTTTCTTTGTGCGAAGTGTTTACTATGCAAAGGATAGGGTATTTGCGGGAGAACGAGGGTGGAGAGAAAACTTTATTCCATAGAGATGAAATTAATTTTAAACTCCTTTCAATATAAAAAAATTTACAAATTTAGCTATGCAAAAGAGTAGTTGAAGAGACTTATGAATCTGTGTGAAATTAAGTATTTTTGTAAGACGGGGTATGGGCAGGAGAAGGGGGATGCAAAAGGAAATTTATTCCCTTGACACATAATTAATTTAACTATGAACACATCTTGAATTAATATTATTATGTTTCTTTTTTTGGAGTTTTCTTCTGTGAAGCTTTCCTTATGTGGAGATTTTAATGTGTGGAGGATGGGGTATGTGCAGGAGAATGGGGGTGTACAGGTAACTTTATTTTATACGGATGAAATTAATTTCAAACTATTTTCCATTTAAAAAAAAATCGATTTAGTTGTGTGAGAGAGTAGTTGCATAGAGCTATGAATCTATGCAGAATGAAGGATGTGCGGAGGACGGGATATGTGCAGGTGAATGAGGATGCAAAGGGAACTTTATTCCGTGGACACGTAATTAATTTAACTATGAAATAAAAACTTTAATTCATAATGTAATAATATTTCGCATTTTCCTGTTACATATGTACAAATTTTTTAATATACAGATTGATTAAGGTAGGGTTGTTTCAATTTACTTTTTTTTACAATAAAAGTTCAAATTCCTCTTTCATAGCATTCATTATCTAAAGGATGTGTTGAGGATGGGGTATGTGTGAGATAACGAGGGTGTAGAGGGAACTTTACTCCATCGATGTGTAGTTAATTTAACTATGAATACATATTGAATTAATACTATTATGTTTCATTGTGCATAGATTCCTTGTGTGAAGCTTTTACTGTGTGAAGGACAACACGTGTGTACGAGAACATGGGTGTAGAAGGAACTTTATTCCATAGGAAAAAAATTAATGTTAAACTATTTTCCATTTAAAACTTATTCAAATTTAACTGTATGGGAGAGTATTTGCATAGAGCTATGAATCTGTGTGGAATGAAGGATGTGGAAAGGAAGAAGTTTGTGCAGGAGAATGAGGGTGCAGATGGAACTTTATTCTCTCAATGCATAATTAATTTAAATATGAACAAAAACTTTAATTCGTAATGTAATAATATTTCACATTTATTGTTACATATATACAAATTTTCTTAATGTACAATTGATTAATTAAAGTTTTTATCCTTATTGCAGCAAAACATTAATTATTGAACATGCATGACAAGAAAATTTCGATTTGCATCATCTAGTACAAATAACTAAGTCATTTGTCAATTGAATTGAACGTGATATATAAGGACATTACATATTAATACTTAAAGCATACTATAAAATCCTTAGTTAATATATATATAAAGAAGCAACGTTATACTATTGCAAATGTAAAGCTCCACTGTAGAGAATTTCTTTGACATCCTTTCTGCCACATGTTGTTTCTCATTCTTTCACATATTAAAAATTAGTCTCTATTATGCATAGATATAAAAAATTGTGAATCCATAAGGATGTGCAGAATATGGGCTATGTGTAGGAGAACAGGTGTAGATACATAAGTATTTTTTAAACCCTTTTTCATTTAAAAATTTTACAAATTTAGCCATGCGGGAGAGCAGTTACATAGATCTATGAATCAATACAGAGGACACAGAAGTTGGGGGCATTAAATTGGTTAGTATTGTGACATTGTCATAAAGACAAGTATTGCTAGTGTGTTTATACCTTATTTTTATATTTTAAGTTGTTTTCCATTTAAAACCTTAATATATTTAGATGTGAATCTATGCACAATGAAAGATGTGCAGAGGATGGGGTATGTGAACAAGAGCATGGTTTTATAGGGAGCTTCTTTGTGTAGGAAAGAAGTTAATTTGACTCTTTTGTATTTAATATTTTTACATATTTAGTTATGCAAGAGAATATTTTAATTTAACTAGGAACATAAACTTTAATTCGTAATGTAATATATACAATTAGAAACAATGATTTGTAAAGTAGAAATAATCTATATTTCTCATTTACCTCACTAGTGACAATAACATTTTCCATGGTGTCAAAGTGAATTGAATTGTACTATTTACGTGTGACAAAAAATTTCATCCACAATGTTGTGGTTTTTTCAGAAAAAATTTTTGTCGTCGAATTTCTTGTCTAAATCAACACACTACAAAATCATTAGCTAAATAATCTTTGAAGTATTCGTTATCCGTATAATCGAATTTTCAAACATTTTCAATGCAAAATCCTTATCTTCTATTTAAAAATCGACCTTGTTGATTAGTTCCTTATTGCAGGTGACTATAAAAATAGAGGAAACAACAAAGAGACTTAAAGCTCCAGTCATTCCCAACTAAAACCCCTTTCTCTTTGTCATGTTTTCTCTGTCTTCTTTTGTTCTCTTTCACAATAACCATTGGTGTGTTGATATTGTAAAAATTAGATAGAATTCTCTAACATAATTCATCTTGAAGTAGACTAAGATAGATGTAATTCTCATATTATGAACAAAAAATGGTAACTAGAATTCTCGTGGACCACACTATTATTAAACCAAATAGTAATGCAATCGCGTAAGTTATAGCATCATTGGTAAGTGTAGAGGGGTGTTTCTTTGGTTTATACCCTAGCACTAAGATTAAGACATGATTTTTTAGTGTGTTTACCTTTTATTATTTCATTTTAAGCTCATTTCCATTGAGAAATTTTATATATTTAATCGTACAAAACAATATTTTCATAGAGTTGTGAATCTATGAGGAACAAAGGAAGTGTAGAGGACGGCATATGTGTAGGAGAACAAGGGTGAGAAGGGAATTTTTTTTGCAAACACAAATTTAATTCAGCTACGAACATAAACTTTGATTCGTAATGTAATAAAAAACTATTATAAGGATGGTCGATGTCAGACTAGAAAGGAGTGATTTCTTGGTATTCAAGGTTTATGAATACTATGTGCATTTTTTATTCGACATTTTTGGATTAAATGCCTACTAATATTATTTTTTAAATAAGAAACATTAATTTACACCAAAAACTTTACTAGAAAGTATCAAAACACTTATTTCATTAAATTTATAAGTAGTCAGTGTATGTAGAATTTAGAACTTTAAGTAGAATAAGTTTTTTCAAAATTAGGAATTAGAAAATCACTTAGTTCACTAATTTTAATGTAGATATTCGCCATTTTTTGTGAAAAAATTATCATGTTAAACTATATAAAACAAAGTTATATAATATTGCAAAAGAAAATCTTTCACATCTTAATCTTGGATTCCTTACATTATCTCTTTTAATATTTTTATGGTTTGTATTAAAAGCGAAGGTTGTTAAGGTTATTTTATGAAAATAATGTTGTGTATGTTACTATTATTAGCCAATTTAATTATAATATGATATAGTAAATATCATATATGTGTTGAGTTCTGACTATTACTAAGAAAAAGTTGGCACAATTTAAAATTCTATCACCTTTGCAACATTAGTAATATGGTTAAAGATGAAAAACCCTCTTAGATCATCCAATTTATACCCATATTGGATTTAAATTTCAAAATATTTATGACCCTACCAACTTTCTTTCTTTTTTAACTAGAAAAAATTATGATGATCTTGAAACACTTATTTTAATGCTTTTTGAGCATAACAATAAAATTCTAAAGAATTTTGAGTAATATATTTATGGCTTATTATATACCATGTGCTGTCAAAATTTTTGATACCTAGAATTTCAAGAGTAATATTAATGCAGTAGATTATTAAAACTAATATTCAAGAAATATTTAGTAATACCTAGAGGGAAAATATTAAGAATTAATTAATTTTCAAAATTTGTAATACATAAAATTAAATGAAATAGATGTGCAATATCAATTGTCTTGCAAACTATTGACAAGATTGTCTCCCTTCTCCATTACATACACATACAGAATAATAACAAAACAGTTGTAATGTTCACTAACATTGCCATTGAAATCCAAGCAAATAAACACACATATCACTCAAATCATCCAAACATAGACGTAAAAACCATTAAATGAAAGAAACATAGATTAAATTAAAGAAGAGAGTAATATGGTCGTATCAAGAAAAGAAAACATAATATAATTTTCAAAGTTTGAAGTTTATTTCAAACAGTTACGTAATAATGATAATCTAAAAATGCGAAATCACTTCCTTCAATTGGAACTAGAATAGATTTATCTAACTTTGGATCTACCATGTACTGAGAGGGATCAAATCCCTCGAGGTGAAAACCTTCCTCAAATTCCACACTACATTTGATCTCTCTCGGCACATGATAAACCATGAATTAGATAGAACTAGGCTCGTTAATATATTTTCCTCCTACAAATATATACAATAATGTAAATGTTAACTACAAACAAGAAATTGTAAACCAAAAGTCCTCATCACAAACTAGCTTGGTTACCCCCAAAATGATTTTTTTTTAACTATAATCCATTATGATTTTCCTCCTACAAAGACATAAATGTAAATCAAAACTCCTTAGTGATCCTTGAAGGTGATAAAAATCCTTGGTCTTCCCCAAGGTAGGAGTTTAAATTATTTTAAAGATTCAAGTATTCTATAACTCTATTGGGTTGATTGTTCAACTTTATAACTTTTGTTAAACTCGCATGCACCTACCCTTTTCATTCCCCATATAAGAATACTATCATTTATTTTTCCCTCTTTTTAAATCAAATTTCTTTTACTTTTTCTTTGTTTCTTTGTTTTACTCTCATAGTATTTTTCGTTTTTTTGAATTATTAAAGTGGTTGGTCAATATTAATGGTCATTCCAATTTATTTCGGAATTAGTGTATTTATTACAAATCTCCTCTGTTAATATATTACAAACTTTATTTTTGAATGTGAGATAAGTGTTATCTTTTATAATTATATATAGAAAATGTTTAGATATTTCAGGCATACTTAATATATTCTTGGCCTAATTTAACCTTGGTATCTTACACTACACTTTATTAGTCCATGTCTCGCTAGGGACTATAGAATTTGCCTCACTGTCAAAATGCATTGACTCTACATGAATTTTCTATTTTTTTGCAATTTAACAAAATTTTCGGGAAAAATCTTAATATGTCTATTTTCCCATAAATTCAAAAATAATTTTCTAATTTTCTATAAATATTATTTCCAATTTTTTATTCGATGAGAGAGATATAATGGGACATAGTTACCTAGTGGATGGTCCTTAATTTTTGCTATTTTTTAGTACTTGACAATTCATTTTAAAATAAAATAAAATAGAAACTAATTTTCTGAGTGGTCATTCTGTTGGCGAGTACTCTCGCACTAACATTGGCACTAACACTAGCACTATTATGTTATAGTTCTTCCTAGTTGTTATTGCTCCTAGAGACAGCCTTGAGTTGCAGAAGACAAATGCCTAAGACATCTTAAAATCAGAGGTTAAATGTGAACAATTTTATAAATGGATTTGAAAAAATATGTAATAAGAGAAAAATGTTTTTTGGTGGTTCATGGATGGAGAAGACCTTCGAGTCAATTCATGTGAATTCTCTATACCGTGAGAGGGATCAAGAGGCTATGAGGCTTGATCGATTTTAAATGGGAAAAGTATAAAACAATGAGCAGAAGTTTTAAAATGTACAGAGGTTTTGAGGAAGAACTAAGAAGGAACCCACAAGAGATAGGTTTAAGAGATTCAAGAATATGTCCCCCGTGAACTCAGAGGAAACAGATATGAATGAGATATGGACAGAAACCGAGGTTCGTGGAGCGTGAAGTAAGGGCATGCAACAAGCTTAACACACGAGCGTTAACACCTGGGTATTATAAAGACACGAATTCATGAATAAAATTTCAGACTACCAGCAGCTACATTACCCGAACCATCAAAGTAGCAGAGCATGAAAGGTGATTATACATAAAAAAGGAGATTATTGATAACATAAAAAAACATATACATACTACTTTTTCCTCCATTTCGAATCCAAATAACAACATTGTATCATATTAAGTTCAAACAAATCTCCCAAATATGTATCTCAGAGCACGGGGAGCACAATCATACAAAACTACAGCAAAATTCTTCCAAATTCCAAAAACCTTCTTTAATCTTGGAACTCATTACATATAGATTTCTTCCCAAGGGTTTACCATCCTGATCATTTGTGATCATCCCATACCTATGAAATCAAAATATCCTACCTAACTTGCAAAGCGTACATCGAGAAATTACTTGATTACTGAGAGAATTAAAATAGGAATGGGTGACATTTGAATTTTCACTAGCAAATTTTTCAAAATTAAATAGGAAATAGAGAGGACATGGTTACCCATGGAGGCCAATAATGGGAGCCTTCAAAATAGTATGGCGAGGAGAATTTTTTGGTGGGTAGGCATGGCTGTCATCATATGGTTCCACCTGTTACGTAGAAGTTCCCAATCCTTCAATCTTATGATTTCCACTTAATCCGTTATGATGTGGAAGTCGTATTGTGCACAATTGGCTCTTCTGTAGAGATCTCCTAAGAAAGTAGAATGAACCACAACTACATGTTCTGCCCAAAAGCCCATGCGTTGTTTTCTTGAATTCAAAAAATGGGAACCATATTTTAGTGGGGGTCTCAACTGGTAAGCAATATCGGAGAGGGGGGGGGTGCGAAATGATGGGAGAAAGACACCTAGAGGAGTGGGCGGTAATGGATACCACCTATTTCATATCCCCCCCCCAATGTTTAAAGTGCAAAAGCTGCGGGGAGATCTGAAATGCGTTAAGTACCATCAGATGCATTGGGGTGAAGGGGAGGTGACGGAGAGATACAGAGGGCATAGCAGTGATGGGATGTGTGACAACAAATGGGAATGGCGGGATTAATGGTGGGGCTAATAGTATTAATGCACGCTGAAAATGATTGAAACCCAAATACGGTGGGTCAGAGACCGGGGGGTGGCTTTAGATGGTGTGGAAACGAAGGTGGGGCCCTGCTCCCATCGCAAATCGCACTCAGAAGGTTTTATCGGTGCACAGCGAAGGGTAAGGGCTAAGATCCATAGGGAGAGATATGCGATGGGAATAAGTGATGTGGTAGATGGTGGGACCGGACCGCAGTCTGCAGATCACAAAAATTAAGGTTTATCCATAAGCGGAGGTGGTAAACACTAAAAGAAGCAAAGTGTGAAGTGCGAGGGAGAAGGTAAGTAATGTGGAGGTAAGGTGGGACCTGACTGCATTGCATGTTAAACAAAATAGGTTGCGGGTGTTTCAAATGGTAAGTTAGAAATTGTGCGATGCAATATCTCACATCGGCAATTACAGGTCTTAACGTTTGGCAGAATGGAATAAGTTGTAATTTTGTGAAATGCGATAGGCAGTGCTGGAAGGGTGACATGTCAGGGAGACTGGCCCCACTTTAATCACAATCAAGGAATGGGGAAAAGGGAAGATGAAACAATGATATAGCTCTGAAAAAAGGAAAAGTATAAAGATAAATCAGAATGACAAAGAAAGGTAAAGTTTAAGGCGTAAACAATATTTTGCATGCGGCTTCGATAATGTGGTAAGGTATGGTAGGTCTCTCTTCATCGCATCGGCGGAAAAAAAAGGTTTGGTGTAAGACTTAAGAGGTAAGGTTAAAAACCTGCAAGCTGCGAAGTGCGGGCAACAAGCAAGGCTTATATGTGCACCACGGGTGAACGGGTCCCACCTCATCGCAATTATCATTTCGCTCATTTTAACATTTACACTTGTGCCCATCCTAAAACATTTGCAATCTGCATTTGCGATTTGAGTCTCCGACATTGATCGTTGCTTAGAACCAACGGTCCTTAATGCTCCCTTACTATGGTTTTCTGACCTTATCTTCGCTAATAGTAACTTCATCTCCACTTCTGCCTTGTGATTTCCTTATAGGGACCACATCTCCATGTGATATGCGATCACAAGACAAAACTAGTGATGTCAAAATTGATGTAGTTTCAAGTCCTTTTCATAAGCAAGGGTGGGGGAATGAACAAGTCTCCAATTAATATTATTATATATGTTTCTTTGTGTGAAGTGTTTACTATGTGGAGGATAGGGTATTTGCAGGAGAACGAGGGTGTAGAGAAAACTTTATTCCATAGAGACGAAATTAATTTTAAACTCCTTTCGATTTAAAAAATTTACAAATTTAGCTATGTGAAAGAGTAGTTGAAGAGACTTATGAATCTATGTGAAATTAAGTATTTTTGGAAGACGGGGTATGTGCAGGATAAGGGGGGTGCAGAGGGATATTTATTCCCTTGGTGTGTAATTAATTTAACTATGAACACATATCGAATTAATATTATTATGTTTCATTTTTGGGAGCTTTCTTGTGTGAAGATTTCCTTATGTGGATATTTTAATGTGTGGAGGATGGGATATGTGTGGGAGAATGGGGGTGTGTAGGGAACTTTATTTTATAGGGATGAAATTAATTTCAAACTATTTTCCATTTTAAAAAAATCGATTTAGTTGTGTGATAGAGTAGTTGCATAGAGTTATCAATCTATGCAGAATGAAGCATGTACGGAGTACGGGATATGTGCGGGTGAACGAGGATGCAAAAGGAACTTTATTCCATGGAAGCGTATTTAATTTAACTACGAAATAAAAACTTTAATTCATAATGTAATAATATTTCCCATTTTCCTATTACATATGTACAAATTTTCTTAATATACAGATTGATTAAGGTAGGGTTATTTCAAATTACTTTTTTTTACAATAAAAGTTCAAATACCTCTTTCATAGTACACACAATGAAAACATTCGTTGTCTAAAGGATGTGCAGAGGATGGGGTATGTGTGAGATAAAGAGGGTGTAGAGGGAACTTTACTCCATCGATGTGTAATTAATTTAACTATGAATACATATTGAATTAATAATATTATGTTTCCTTGTGCATATATCCCTTGTGTGAAGATTTTACTGTGTGAAGGACAACGCATTTGTCGGAGAACATGGGTGTAGAAGGAACTTTATTACGTAGGAAAAAAATTGATTTTAAATTATTTTTCATTTAAAACTTATAAAAATTTAACTATGCAGGAGAGTAGTTGATAGAGCTATGAATATGTGTGGAATGAAGGATGTGGAAAGGATGAAGTATGTGCAAGAGAACGAGGGTGCAGATCGAACTTTATTCTCTCAATGCATAATTAATTTAAATATGAACAAAAACTTTAGTTCATAATGTAATAATATTTCACATTTTTTATTACATATATACAAATTTTCTTAAGGTACAATTGATTAATTAAATTTTTTATCCTTATTTCAGTAAAACATTAATTATTGAACATGCATGACAAGCAACTTTTGATTTGCATCATTTAGCACAAATAACTAAGTCATTTGTCGATTGAATTGAATGTGATATATAAGGAAATTACATAATAATACTTAAAGCATAGTATTAAATCCTTAGTTAATATATATATAAAGAAGGAACATTATACTACTGCAAATGTAAAGCTCCACTGTAGACAATTTCTCTGACATCCTTTCTGCCACATGTTGTTTCTCCTTCTTTCATATATTAAAAACTAGTCTCTATTTTGCAGAGATATAAAAAATTTTGAATCCATAAGGATGTGCACAAGATGGGCTATGTGTGGGAGAACATGTGCAGATACATAATTATTTTTTAAACCCTTTTTCATTTAAAACTTTTACAAATTTAGCTATGTGGGAGAGTAGTTACATAGAGCTATGAATCAATACGGAGGATGCAGAAGTTGGGGGCTTCGTTTGGTTTGTATTGTGACACTATCATAAAGACAGGTATTGCTAGTGTGTTTATACCTTATTTTTATATTTTAAGTTGTTTTCCATTTAAAACCTTAATATATTTAGATGTGAATATATGCACAATGAAAAATGTGCGGAGGACGGGGTATGCGAACAAGAACATGGTTTTAGAGGGAGCTTCTTTGCGTAGGAAGGAAATTAATTTGACTCTTTTATATTTAATATTTTCACATATTCAGTTATGCAAGAGAACGTTTTAATTTAACTAGGAAAATAAACTTTAATTCGTAATGTAATAGATGGAATTAGAAACAATGATTTGTAAACTAGAAATAATCTATATTTCTCATTTACCTCACTAGTGACTATAACATTTTCCTTGGTGTTAAAGTGAATTGAATTGTACTATTTATGTGTGACAAAAAATTTCATTCACAATGTTGTGGTTTTTCAGAAAAATTTCGCGTCGTCAAATTTCTTGGCTAAATAAACACACTACAAAATCATTAGCTAAATAAGCTTTGAAGTATTTTTTATCTATATAATCGAATTTTCAAACCTTTTCAATGGTAAATCCTTATCTTCTATTTAAAAATTGACCTTGTTGATTAGTTCCTTATTACAAGTGACTATTGAAATAGAGGAAATAACAAAGAGACTTAAAGCTCCAGTCGTTCCCAACTGAAACCCCTTGCTCTTTGTCATGTTTTCTCTGTCTTATTTTTTTCTCTTTCACAATAACCATTGGTGTGTTGATATTGTCAAAATTAGATAGAATTCTATAACATAATTCATCTTGAAGTACACTAATATATATTGAATTCTCATATTAAGAATAAAAAATGGTAACTAGAATTCTCGTGGACCACACTATTATTAAACCAAACAGTAATTCAATCACATAAGTTATAACATCATTGGTAAGTGCAGAGGAGTGTTTCTTTGGTTATTACCCTAGCACTAAGATCAAGACATGATATTTTAGTGTGTTTACCTTTTATTATTTCATTTTAAGCTCATTTCCATTGAGAACTTTTGTATATTTAATTGTGCAGAACAATATTTTCATAGAGTTGTGAATATATGAGGAACGAAGGATGTGTAGAGGACGGCATATGTGTAGGAGAACAAGGGTGCGAAGGGAATTTTTTTTGAAAACACAAATTAAATTCAACTACGAACATAACCTTTGATTTGTAATGTATTAGGAAACTATTATAAGGATGGTCGGTGTCAGACTAGAAAGGAGTGATTTCTTGGTTTTCGAGGTTTATGAATACTATGTGCATTTGTGATTCCACATTTTTGGATTAAATTCCTATTTCTATAATTTTTTAAATAAGAAACATTAATTTACACCAAAAGCTTTAATAGAAACTATTAAAACACATATTTCATTAAATTTGGAAGTAGTCAGTGGATCTAGAATTTAGAACTTTAAGTAGAATAAGTTTTTTCAAAATGAGGAATTAGAAAATCACTTAGTTCACTAATTTTAATGTAGATATTGACCATTTTTTGTGAAAAAATTATCATGATAAACTATATAAAACAAAGTTATATAAAATTGCAAAAGAAAAGCTTTCACATCTTAATATTCGATTCCCTACATTATCTCTTTTAAGATTTTTATGGTTTGTATTAAAAGCTAAGGTTGTTAAGGTTATTTTATGAAAATAATGTTGTGCATGCTACTATTAGTAGCCCATTTAATTATAATATGATATAGTAAATATCTTATATGTGTTAAGTTACGATTATTACTAAGACAAAGTTGGCACAATTTAAAATTATATCACCTTTGCAACACTAGTAATATGGTTGAAGATGAAAAACCCTCTTAGATCATCCAATTTATACTCATATTGGATTTAAATTTCAAAATATTTATGACCCTACCACCTTTCTTGATTTTTTAACTAAAAAAAATTATGATGATCTTGAAACACTTATTTTAATTTTTTTTTAGCATAACAATAAAATTCTAAAGAATTTTGAGTAATATATTTATGGCTTCTTATATACCATATTTGGTCTTAGTCGATGAAAATCATCATTATCACCATCATCATTGCATACTATTGTAGGAAGTTTGCACCATTTTAGAGTTGACACGAGAACATATTTTTTTGCGATCAAATAAATTAAATATTGAATTAGAGTAGTAGCATAATTTGTTTTTTGTTTTTTATTTGTACTTTTTTGTTAAAAACTAAGTTGATGGAGGATTAATTATTGAATAATAGATTAATATGCAAGATATATATTAGGTATAGATTTATTTAATGACAAATTATCATAGTAATGTGTCCAATATATACCATCATAGACCCATCTTAAATAAGGATCCAACATGATCAAATTTATTCACGTACAAACATTTTTAGAGTATAAAATAGAATGTGTTATTTTTCATTGCTTAAATTGTATTTATGAATGCTAGATAGAGTATATATAAGACCAAATAAAAATTTTGACCATAAAAACTTAAATTTTTTTCTATATATTGATATAAATGAAGTTGATATCGACATAAATTAGTTAGCATAGATCTTCAAATATTTTATTTGAATCTATAGCTGAAATATTTTTGAAAAATATAAGATTTAAGCTTTTGACTCACACATTTTTTTTTACTTCTAATTACTTTACAACATATTCATTTTTTTTAAATTATAATCCATATTATCTTTCTATTTAGAACATCAATTTTTTTTTTAAAGGGGCACACATGAACGAGCAAACTTACACATCCCCTCATACTAGGTTGTAGAGTGAGCCTCTTGTCTCAATTACTAATCATTTTAATGATAAACTTTAGTCGTGAATTAGAATAGTAACAAAGTAGTACAATTTGGTTATTTTCGAATACAAGAGGAAAGAGAGAAAGTTTTCTAAACTATTTATTACAAATGTTTAGTTTTTATTCCTAGAGTGTTTAAGGATAGTATATTGAAAAGAACATATCGAAATTTATATAAAACTAATATTCCTTACATTAATTTTGTTATCATTAATATTTATATTTATGTATTAAATTTGACTGATGAATAAATGATTTTGTAAACAAATTCTTACCTATAAAGTTATTTAACAATATATTAATATTGCATTTCTTACTATTATTGACCATTTCAAATTGACACTAACTACTTTTCCCATGCTGAGTACAAATTTACCATACTAGTACAATGTTGGCGCCACTTCAAAATCTATATGAGGAAATATTTTATCAGTCTAGTTTCGCTGTTCAATGATCAAAATCATTTTATTTATAAAATAGAGTGCAACAAAATATAAATTTGACTAATATCAATTATAATATGGAATATTAAGGAAAAATCACTCCAAACATTAGTACAAGTGTATAGCATTTATCCATTAAGTGTTAAATAATTTATATTAAATAGAATACTAATTAGCTACTCCACTATTGTTTTAATAGACCAAGTTAGAAGACATTGTTTTTAAGTGCATTATTGAATTGATTATGCATATTTGATATGGTGAGAAGTCATGTTGGTCAAACAAAGCTTTGAAAACTTAAATATTTTATGGCACTGTCATGCCATTTGTATGACCACATGATTACACTCGAATACTAAATAATATAAAACTCCTCCAAAAATAATATGAAGAGAATATTTTATATACAAAAATTTTGAAAAGTGTGTCTGGATGTATATTAATAGATCCTTCAAAAAATTAAATTACATTTTTGAATCATACAAACCTAATCTTAAGATATTCACTCAGGTAGATAAAGATCAACTTATAAACCATATTTATTTATCTTGGTCTTCTTGCAATGTTCTTTCTATGACATTCATTCCCACACTACGGTATTAATTGGAATAGAGCCAAGTTTTGTGTCATCAAGATTTGGTACCTAATATTGCTCTAAAAATTTTCCATTATATTTCCCTGAAATAGGCTTTCAGCAATCAACATTTACATGAATATTCTCACTTTAATTATCCCTAAATATACCTGAGATGGATTTTTCCATCCAAAACATCTCTCTTACATCCCAATTTATTGAGCTAACTAGAAACACATTTACTTTCTCAACATCAATCATTGGTTTTAATGTTGGATTTGGCTTGTTGCATTTGTGTCGAACATATACTGGTTCATCTATCGCATTATCAAAATCTACATCCATAATACTTGAGATTACATGGAGTGCATTATGATCAACATCAACAATGTGCATTGTCTTGCCCCATAAATCCTCAGAAGATGAATCACTTTGGTCTATTATTCTATGATTATTATAGATTATATCTAATGTATCAAGAACCCTTTACCAATACACTACTTTATTTTTCCATTCCTCCGTAGCAATTGGTGAATCCTCATTCTTGATAGTGCCTTTCCACATTTTTATGTATGATGTTATCCCTTCCTTTATTTCTTTTAAATAGGCATCACTATTTTTGGAAGCTAAGAAATATGGATTCCCTATGGGAATTATAGGTTGACCATCATTATCTATATTTCATAACTCAATTGTTTTTTACCACTCAATATCTCTAATGGATTCTATTGTGGCTCATTTGCAATATCCTTTATTTTTAATTTTCAAAAATACAAAACAATATAAAATTATCAAAATATATGTTAAAGTATAAAAGATTCATATACTTTGGCATAAAAATGTAATATTCATTGCATTAGTTTTAAATTTAATGTTTTAAGACTTTATGGAAGCAAGTCGAAACACACAGATTAAAAAGCGAGCATCTTATGGAGCACGATCTGAGGATTTTTCAAACAATGAATAAAAGTGTCAACCCACAGGCACTTTTAGTGCATGGGTTATTGAAGAGGGTGTCTCCGCAGTTGACCATGTTGACTGCAGGGCCAATCCTGATCAACGATTGAGATTCACTGCGGGGGCATCAACCCGATGAGCTCTCCGTACCTTGAGACCTCCCGCAGTGATGTATGCAGCCAGGTGTTTACAGATGTGGTCCACGTCGGAGTAATTTTAATGGTCTTTTGTCGTGTCTCATCAGCATTTAATTCTTAAGCCCGCACCACCTATTTAAGAAGAATTCTCATTTTTCTAAGTTTATTTTTGTTATTTTGTGTTTGAAGTTTTGTCTGTGCTATGTATTTCTCTAAATTCTGCCACCTTGTCTATTTTTTGTCACCCAAAGTGAAACTATGGCCAAGCATCCATCCCTGTCAGCCTCTTCTAGTTACATTCCTCTCATGGACACTGAGAGGGACATCCAAGATATTGTTTGTACTCTTCACCAGCTTTAATTTTATTAGAAGATCTACATAAACGATAAAAATTCTCCAACTTACACTGTCATGGTCAAAACTGGTGTGTTGTCTGCATGCATCCCAAGAACTCACCTTTTTCTCGAATTTTTGTATTGGCTAGTGTCTATTATGTACCCTGGAAAATGTTGCGTAATGAATTGTCAAGGGGAAGATGTTATGCAAGTCTCAGCCCTATTAATTCGTCAAGCTTGATGTTACCTTGAGTCAAAGTCATATGTCCAATTCACTAATGATTCCTTGATGGCGCATTATGATAGTCTTCGAAGTCGGGAGTTTAACCAATTCATTTTTTTTCTGAAGCCAAATAAACAACATTTTGCACCTGATAATAAATAATTCCCCATCGAGGTTTTTGATATAGAATTTAGACCAGTGCTGAGGTGCATTTCTAAGATTTTTGGTAAGGATGATGACAGTATAGTGGAAAAATTAGTTCCGGGAATGTTCGCCTTCATGATGAAGAAAGGAGTGGTGCTAGATATTCCATATTATTGGCAATAACATGTCAACTCTCTACTAATAAGCCTATCACGGACGGGTATATTCAGTTTTCCTTCTCTTGTTATTTACCTGTTTTTATATCAAAATTTAGAATAATTCATGCATCTAGGGTTAAATATAATTTATATGAATAAAAAGAGGAATTCAGTAGTATTTTGGACAGACATAGTGAAGAAAGAATAGAATGAGGGTGGTTTTCTTTATTTTTCTAGTCATTTCATGTCTATAGCATATAAAATTTTGAATGGAATTACTCCCCCCTACTTTCTGCCAAAACCTCAAGAGTTCATGCAGCTGGGGACAATTTGTAAGTTTGGTGATTGGTTTGTCTTTGAAGACTATTTTGAAATTAGACTTTATGGAGCTAGTGTAGAACCTTATAGGCTTCCTGTATTTGTGCCTATGAGATTATTCGCTTTGGAGTTCATTAGGCAAAGTTTAAACGCGGATCAAATACATTTTGTACCTATGAAGAAAGGTCATATGTTTAAGTTTCCAATGACTGTTGGTCCTTTTATAGTTAATATGAGACAAGAAATTGATGAAATCACTAAGATGTTAGACGAAATTCACCTACTATTAGGAGAGAAGTGGGATTATAACCCTCACAGTGTGATTTATAATAGGAGAATTGAAAATGGGTATTCAACATTCAATCATGAAAGCAGAACTGATATAGAAAAAATGGAATGTAAAGGTTTTGCAGGTTTAGTATGTTAAAATGTATGGACTCCTATCATATCAGTGAAGTCAAATAAGAGAGGTAAAGAAGCAGTAATTGACTTTGAGGATGAAGAACAGAGGACTAAAAAGAGGACAATCTCATTGAGGATTTTTTAGATGGTCAACATGGTTTCTCATTGCAATTGGGAGATGATAAAAATGTCCCTGCTTCACCAAGGAGACATGAAGTCACTTAGGAACAAGTGCCTTTAATTAAACAAAAATTTTCCCAGATTGCAGAAAGAAATCAGAAGATGAAGGAAAGCATGGAGGCTCAAGCTGAGTACCAGATAACCCCGGATCAAACAAGACTTCTAACTGCAATGGATCTGGAAAAGGATCAATTTAAAATTTCCCTTTCACATCCCTCTAATATGTCTATTGGTTCATCCAATAATTTTAATACTATGAATCTAACTGTAGATGTGAAGAAAATTCCATTGCTTGACAAAGTAAATCTACATATGCAAATAGCTCAACTGATTGTAAATGACCTAACCAAAACCAATTCAATGGCACTTAAGGCTGAAAATATTCTTGGAAAAGTGATCAAGCAATTGAAGTTAGAAAAAGAAAATTCTAGGGCTTTGACAATCCAGAAAGAAGAACTCGAAAATATTATTGTGAAGATCGGGGTAGATCACAATGACACATCTACTGTATAGAAGCTTCTGCAAAGTGTTGAATCATAAATCCCTGTGCTAAAGAAAAAATTGAAATTTCCTACAAGAGAACACTCCATGGCAGCAGAGGTCATAGAGGTAGAAAATGAGAAGGATAAACTTCTTCAGCATCTTTTGCAAAAGGAGGAATAAATCACCAAATTGAAGAAAACTGCATTGTCACTACAGAATCATATTGAGTCTCATACTTGTACTTTTGTTTTTCCATCAGGTAATGAAGATACATTAGTAGAAATATCTCAATTAACCATTGAATTGTAGATGGCAGAGAGAGATCAGAAAAAGGCACAAGATGATTTGGAAATAGCAACAAAGATCATGCAAGCCACAGAGGGAGAAGTCAGTAAATACATAATAGACTACCAAACTACTGATGCTGAGATTAAAAATCTCAAAGAAAAATTGAAGGGAAATATTTCCCTAATACAAGGTAAGGATATAATCTGGAATGATATCATTGCCGAAATGAAAGCAAATTGGGATTTTATGACTATTGTTGCAGAGGAAAGAAGTATTATCAGGGATTTTGAAGAACAAGTCATGATAGGCAAGCAAAAGACAATTAATAGGGCCATTTGGGCAAGAAAATTCATTGACTTCATTGATTCCAAAACAAATCAAGAGTTGACAGAAAATGAAATTAAAGATGAGATTTTATATGCGGTGGAAATTAATAAGATGATTGTCAAGGATGATTACAGGAAGTCTACAGAAAAGAAGCTGATTGAGCTTAAGGAAGTAGTGACCTAGTTTGACACTTTATTTTACAAAATAGCAAGAGAAGGTTTTCCATCATGTTGGGGTCTTGGAGGTAGTCTTTTATAATGGGATTCTTATGAACCCTTACTGGTGTTGGAAAAAGTAAAGTAGACAGTACTCATGAAAAGACCCAGGTTCTTAAAGGAGAAACAGTGATCAATTTCCTTCAAAGATATTTTCAGTTGCTGTGGTTAGTGAAAAAATTATTTGTAGAGAGGCCATCATTCAACAGAATCACTTCTTTGATATTGGAATATCACAAGCTGTTCCATTCACCTAAGAAAAATATTGAGATATGGAAGAAATGAAGAACCTGGATGACAGATTTACCAAAGGACCCCTCGACCTCAAAGAAGGTTAAACCAGCCAATCAAGGGAATGCAACAGCAACATCATCAATTCAAATTTAGAAAATAGATTAGGATTTATGTTTTATGCTATTTTCCTCTTTTAAAGAGAATGTAATTGTGATAATACATTTTGATGACATGTAATAGGTAGTTAATGAAGTCCTAAGTAGTTGAAGCAGTCAGGATTAGTTCCAGCAGTTACAAACTGCTTTCTATTGTATTTAAAGAAAAAACACAAGAAAGAAAAAGGTTCCGCGTTTTGTACCTTCAGACTACAATTTTTGTACTCAGATTTCAAATGATTAATGAATGAAAAGCAATATTTTGCATTTGTTTACATTGATATGTCTTCTAGTTTACATTATGTGTTTTCTATCTTTGAATAAAATGAAGTAATGAAGTTGCAGGTCTCTTTTTACTTGTGTGAATAAGAGTTAAAATCCTTAATAGGCATTCCTTCATTTTAATTGTTCCTTTTCTTATAATTCTTCTGAATTTTGAGGTGATATATTATGTACATCAGCATATCAATTTGGGCTTCTTTCCTTCGTGTTCTTCTAATCTTTCCATTCTATATCAACAAATAATAACATTGTGGGACTTTCATTGTATTTGATCTTTGAGGGTTTAATGTTAAACATATGAAGGTGATTAAACAAAGACCAATCTTTCTGTGACACATTTATATAAATTTCTTAAGCACTGATTCCTTATCACAGCTAAGGGATTGTCTCTAAAGGTACAACATTTTTTGGCGCCATTGTCGGAGACGAAGAAGTGAATTTTTTCCCTAGGTTTATTTTATATTTCCTCTGGTTGTTCAAAGAGGAGGAAATATCAGGCTGTGTCTTCATTTCATAATTCTAGCATATAAAAGGCCACACACGAGGTCATATACCTCTCAGAAGAAAGCTCCTATTCTTTCAGATCCTGAAAAGAGGGTTTCTAAAAAAGGCCAGAAATCAAGAACGCTTTCTACACCTAATGCTACACTACCTGCACCAGGAAGCAGTTCTCATAACCTTTCATCCAATGATATTTCCCAGAAACTCATTTTCTTAGAACAATAATCCTTTTCCCCACATATTCATTTTCAGGAACCAAAGTTAGAAGAACAATCTTTTGATTCTATTTCATTCACATTTACAGAATCTCCGACTAATAGAGTTTCTAGTTCTTTTTCTATTGTTCATCAACCCCTTTCGATATCATTTGTTTCACCCCATTCATCCACATCTACAAATTTTACACGAATCACACCTACTCAAGGAGCAGTTAATCAAGGTAAAAATGGCAGCCCCTGTCCCTGCTTTCTTGTTGAATAGATATGCACCATTAAATCTTCCAAAACCTATGAATGCAATGCCTTGGGAATACCTTAAGTTGCCTCCTAGATTTACTGGTGAAGATGAAATAACTACAGAACAACACTTTCCTTTGTTTTTCACTTTTTCTGAAAATTTAAATGTTGAACATCTTGATGTAGTAATGAGAATTTTTGTATAGTCTCTAAATGGAGAGGCAAGAAAATGGTTTAAAGTATTACCAAATGGCTAAATTAATAATTTGGATGAATTAGAAAGGAAACTCATCCAAATATGGGGTGAAAAGAGAGATCATGGTGTTTCGGGAAAAAACACCCTAGAGGTTTGTTGGGTCAAAACCTCCACAGATCAGGGCATGCTATTCAGAAGGACTCACACACAACCACACTTAAATGCTAAAAACTAGATAAAAACGATAGTAGAACTCACTCGTAGTCCTAGGTTCGATGTAGATCCCGCGGGGTCCAAACCCCCAGCAACCCTTCATCCTCTTAAACCTGGAAAACAAGTAAGAACATGCATGGAAACCTAGTTGTACAACATATATTTACCCTAAATGTCAGTGAAAACCATGTGAAACATTATATAAACAATAATAAATGCTTAATAATCAATATTTTCACATATGCAAATAGATATTAACACATAAATTCAGGAACAAGATGGTTCTTCATTATTGTGAACAGCATGTAAAGAAATAAAAAGTGGAGAGATCACCTGAATCCTTCCACGGCCTTCGAACATACCATCGTCCAGATCTGTCCCGACCTTGCCTCGCTAAGATACTTTCAAGACATGTGCACTCAAGATGGCATATAAACTGATGGACATCTCCAGGAAACAAGGGTTTCCTGTAAAAATATGGGAAAGTGCAGGAGGCACGGTAAATAAAACTTGAATTGGGATTCCAACAGAGTATAATATCTATAAAATTTCTCTCTCCCTTAGGCCATACACATGAGGGGCTTTTATATTCCCTCAAAGTAGTTTCAATCAGTTGGAAACAGTTGGCCACGTGCTAGGGTGGTTGAACTACTAGAGTAACCATCAACCCAGCCCGAAAATAGGAAATTTTTATATATTTTTTAATGATTTTAATGGCATACGCCGAAAAGTACATGTGGACTAGCGTATACACACGGAAACGTCTGGGCATACCCGCGTATGGGATTTTTAACACTGTTTTTTATGAATTTTGTTCAACTCTGTGGGAATGGGTGCCCAAGGCCATAGAGACAATCGTGAATCACATGAGGGTGAAAAATGATGCTATAACAGATGCCCCCTAATATATGAGGTCAGAAGGGGTACATGATGGACGAAATGTATTATGCACATAGAAAGAACTTTGCAAGGACAAGGGAGGACTTCACCAGATTTCAGCCTGCCAAAAACCAATGAAAGAAAATAGAGAGTAAACTCATGCTGAGGCAGGCATACCCATGCTCAGTCAAAAATACATCATATCGAAATTACAGAATAGATCCAAAATGTATACAAGTATAGCTAAACTTAAAGTACACAATGAATCATCTGAGCATGGCCCAGAAGTACAAGTCAGAATCAATGTCTAAGTATCACATATAGAAAGCTGATCAATGTTGCTAAAACTGGATGTCTGATCATATAAGTAACTGAATCTCCAAGTACCAAATCATAAAAGGTGGAATAAATGGAACAATCACGCAACTCGAGAGCCAACATATAGGATGTTGTTGTACTGACACTGCAACATATAAGGGTGAATGGCATCACTGGCAGAAACTGAATGGACTGTCAAAAGTGAACCGAGAAATGCGGATGCAACCCGAGGTATTCACCAATCACTATGGCACAATTCTACACAATGGGAATAAATGAGCTGAAGTCGACCATGTAAGAAATCGTTGGATTACCGGTCAATAATGTATACTGTTAACCAACGCGAGATAACCCACCAATAATGAAAATGAGTGTCAAGGCTCCCCAGTACAATCTAATAAGTGCGAATGAATGAGTTGAAGTCGAACACTTGAAATAATCTACCGATCAGGAGGCAATGATGAGTCCCCACTTTTGATAGCGAAGAGTCTGCCACTGATGACTGCAAACCCTAAGGTACTGAAAAAAAGACTCTAGACCTTATTCCTAGAGCAATGAGTTGGAGTCGATGAGAAAAGATCTGTTGGAAGGAAGGCATTAAGGCATCCCACACCAGTCCAGTGCGAGTGTAACCCGTAGGCCAAAATTTGGAAGGAATCGAACGAAGTAGAGTGACGGAACCAAACTAAAGTACGTTTCCGATATGCACAAGATGAAGCTAGCGCACGGAAGAAACCCTCTGAAATAACCAATAATGAAATCTGACACAGAGGCGAGATATCCACCAATAGGGTCAAATGGAAATCAAGGTATTGCACGAATCCCATGTGTGATAATGTATGTTGACATTGAACACAGGGGAAACCACTCATTCAAAGACCCATAATGATGATCAAATGCTGAGCACAAGGTCACCTATCAATGATGGAAATAGGGCCAGGATGCGGCTCTAGGTTTGCTCTCAGAGCAATGTGTCGTAGTCGATAAGAGACAAACCCACCAGCAAGAAGTCAATGGAGACCTTCTTAAACTAGCACGAGCAGAAGACCAAAACATCTGATGTGATAGAACAAGATACTGACAAAATCAGGAAGGCCGACAGAATAATGAGTCAGGAGACACTGCAGAATGGCCGATTGTGGTTAGACTTCCCTTGAACAAAAGCACGACTCGTGATGACCATGACAGTAAAAAGTGACACTGTATAAGTCTGTTATGCAGGAGGCAAAACAAACTCTCCATATGATTGGAAGAGATAACCAACTGGGGGAGGACTGACCAGTGAAACAAGGCAAAGGCTGAACCTAGGTCAAAAACTAAAACCATCCCAAATGGAGGAAATATATAAGTGTATATGCTTTGTTCAAGGGCGACAAACTGACACTGTACTGCCATCAAATTACGAAGTTATATCCCGTTCCCGCTCTTTTTGTTATATTTGATTTTTTTGTCTTTTTCATATAATAAGCCTGAAAAATAATAAAAGAATGCTATGGTACAATGGATAGAACGAGTATCAAGAAACAGATGCACTAGTTCCTGGGATTGGAACGATCCTATGCTCAATGCAAGGTGGCGGAAACTGGTAAGCGATACTCAGAGGAATGTTCCATCCATGGGTAAAAGGGTGTCAAGTCGCGATAGCCAAATGCATGCAATGGTTAACTTGTACAGATAGGCAAGGTCAAAAGTTGGCTTAAACATTGAGTCCAAAATGAAGCCAGCTAAAGGCCAGGATAAACAAGTAGCCAATATGCAATGCAGTAATACAACTCAACAACACCAGGGAGCCTCTAGGGTAATAGCCAGAAAAATGATAGTGAGAAAGAAGAAGAATGAAGCTTCAACACATAAGTCATGGCGGGACTAAAGAGGACTCCCGAGCCTACATAAAACGCAGCATGGGCAACAAGTGATAGCGAGGAACTAACTAGGAAGCCCATGTAAAGGAAGGCTTTACCACCAAGTCATGATTAAATAATCGGCGAGTGAAATGGGTGTAATACTCATGACCTGATGGGATCGACCCTATGGCAAGTGATCAGAATGGAGGCTAGTATGCAAAATGCAACGGAAAGTGGATTCCCTAACCTATATGCTAGTGAAGATCATATACTTGCCATGACGGGTCAGCAGTCATGGGTCAAAAATCGGGAAAAATATCAAATTCGTCAAAATGTACCTGAAAATATACCAATCTGGGCACTTCCAAGCATCCGGATTATGCAGCTTAAGATAGATTGAAAAAATAAGCATAACAAATTTTTGCAAAAAATTTTCAATTTTGGGCATAAATACACAAGTTACCTCATATTTGGTTCATTGTTACATTGCTGATTTGGGAAAAAGTGCTATGGAGAAAAAGCCTCTTTCGTCAAAATAGGAGCAATCGACCGTCAAACTTCACCGAATTTGTTAGGTAAGCTCTTAATTCATCCTTGTTATTCATTTTGTCCGTTCATAAGTTAAAAATTAGGAATTTTCACCGTAGAACCATTTGTTTAAAATCACGGGTTTGCGCATATGCGGGTTTATAATGACCAAGTCGTGTATATACGCGACTGTGCACAAAGAAAGTCGTGTATGCGCAACCCAAAATGAAAAAAACGCGTATCTAATGAACAAATTATTGAATTTTTGCAGGATGACTATATCTTGGAGAGAGCGTGAGCACAGTGCCATTGACAATGAAGTCATGCAGGACCAAGTATCACTAAATATTCTCCGAAATTGTGGATTGCTCAAGTTTTTCAAAATGCAAAATATGAAGAGTAATGTCCGGTTGCTCGAAATTCTTGTGAACTATTGGGAACCGGAAGAAGACTGCTTCATAATAGATCAAATGCCCATACGTATCGAGGTGGAAGATATCTATTTTATTACTGGACTCTCCCGGAGGGGGGAGCCAGTAGACTTGCATGGTAAGCCTTTGGGAGGGCTAACCGTGGAAGATTATATCCATGTCTACTGCGCAGAGGGTTCTAAGAAAATTGGAACTCAAATTTCTATGAAATATTTAAGATACTTGCACATGAAAATTCTCCTCTTTACCATTGGTAGGGTAGCAGGATCTTCTTCCCTACACCAGGCATCCAGGACTCAAATGAGTATAGCAGTGGAATGCTTAACTCATTTATATGATTGGTGCACAGCTGTACTGATGAACATGAAGCAACAACTGAATTCTATCTGAAAAGTAAATACAAAACATTTTGGATATGGTACAATTTTGATGACATTCTTCTTTGAGAAGATTCCTGGGCTGAGACCCAAAGTGATCTCTTCTATCAGCAGCCCGAGAGATCCAAGAATTGCCCAATGGGCTGACTTGATGAAGAGATTGGGGGGAAGTGAAGTTCCCCGAACCACTTGGGATGATGAGTTATTCCACTGGTGGGGAGAACAAATCATCATTGCGGAAGACTATCCCTATGCCGGGATGGATTTTCGTGGCGATCTAGACCTTTTCCTTCCACCAGGCGCGGCATGGGGCACAGTCGGTAAGTTTGCAATTTTTTGACTTATATAATTTTTTTGGATTTTTTCAATATATGTGAAAAAATATGGAAAACAAACATGTTTTTGATTGGATTCAAGATGACTTACAATTTTATAATGATCATGATACAGATATTGGACCAGTTCGACCTGAGGGTTACCCATGACATAAGCGTTGCAGAGGTGAGGCAGATACAGTAGATCCAGACAGGACCCTCCAGGCTGTACAGAGGAACTTGGAGGGATTAACACGCCAAGTACCTATGGCTGCAGTGGAAGATCTGCCTGAAGCCATCCAGAGACAGGTGGTAGGAGTACCCCGTGACTGGGTACAGTTATTCTGCCGAGTTGCCACCGCGATCGTGTTCTATACGAACACAACTTCGGGTACTAATTTTCTGGTGGAGCAGCTACAGGATACCTTCTGGGAGTGACCTGATATTTTTCTAAGATCAGCATGACTGTGCATAAGCCCAATTTTTGTATGACTTATGAATCCAAATTTTGTATAGTTTTTTGAATATTCCGATGATATATATACAACGATTATTTGATGTGATGTGACAAATGATAAAATTTAAGTGATGTTTTTTATGATGTTTTTGTCAGGATGAATGATTTTAATATTAAATCAATTGATTAGCTAATGAGTCCGCTATCCAATTGTCACTTTATTGAACATGAATGAAAGCGAAAATTGAAATGATCTTTTAACAAATTATTTCCCGAAGAAAAACCAGTAAAATGACCCCTAACTCCATAAGTATTGTTCAATTGCGACACCATCACTTTAGTCCAAGAAAACTACCAACGAATCAACACCCAAAGATATTGCCTCCGAGAGTAGATAAATAACTGCAATGTATTCTGCTATATTATTAGAAGCAGGACCAATGCAGACTCCTCTTGATACTAACAGCTGACCGGATGGATGATGAAGCACCCAAGCCGCGGAAGCCAAGTTCCGGGTGGATCTACTAGCATCATCGGAGAAACCAAAATGACTCATGACGTTCGACACAACCTGCCAAAGCAGATCAAAAACATCACCATCCCATCAAAGATCGAAAAACCAGATATGTACAAAGTAAAACTACTATGTACAAAAGCAAAATGTCAGGCCGAAGCCTAGGCATAATACTTTTTCAAATAGAGCCCATTTCTGGGCTCTGGCAACTCATTTCCTTCAAAATCAACCAAGGTATACGCTCCTTTTTTAAGGAATTTTTTAACGATGAAGGGGCCATACCACATAGACTTAAACTTTCCTACCCCTAGGCCATAGTTTTCTTGGGCATAGACCAAAACAAGGTCACCTTCCGAAAAAACCCTAGGCTTGACCGCTTTATCGTACTGGACTTTAACTCGGTTTTTATGCGCTTCATTCATCGTGGCGGCATCCCGACGCTGCTCTTCAAGATGTTCTAGATGAAGGAGACGTTCCTCAAGACTAGAAGTGTCAGGAAGAAGTTCAACAACTAACTTAAGAGAAGGAATCTCACATTCAATGGGAAATACTGATTCCAACACATAGACTAGTTGAAACGGAGTAAAGCCAGTTGTAGTTTTCACTGACGTCCTGTATGCCCAAAGTGCAGGATATAGCATAATATGCCATTTGGATCGAGCTTTATTGATTGTCCTTTGAAGAATTGTCTTCAAGGATTTATTCACGGCTTCCACTTGCCCATTAGCTTGAGGATAATATGGAGATGAATTCTCCTGCCAGAAACCTAATTTTAGAGCCAACTCAGCCATCATGCTATTCTGAAAATGACTGCCATGATCAGTGACAATATCTCTAGGAATACCAAAACGAGCAATAACCTGGTTGAAAAGAAAAAGAGCTACAGTCTCACCATCATTCCCAAAAGTAGGCATAGCCTTGACCCACTTCGTAAATTAGTCTACCGCTACAATAATATACTTGTGACCTTTAGCCGAAGGTGGGTTACAAGTAGTATAATCAATACCCCACTTTGTAAAGGGACCGACAGTAATGACTGGAAAAAGCGGAGCTAGATGAGAGCACATTTTTCGAGTATAAACTTAACACGAATGACACTTTTTTATCGACTCCATACAATCTTTGAAAATCGAAGGCCAAAAGTACCTAGCACACAAGATCTTTTGGGCTATAGCAAGCCCAGAAAAATGACCACCACAAGCTCCACTGTGGCAATCATTCAGCACAGCCTCAGCTTCTTCGAGAGTTAAGCATCGTCTCAGGATTGAATCAACCCCTCGACGGTATAAAGCATCACTAATGATCAAGTAATTCTTAGCCAAGTGACGCAACTTACAATGCTCATCTTTCGAAAAAGTAGAGGGAAACTTCGCAATCTGGAGATACACAATTATATCTCCATACCAAGGATCCTGTGGAGAGATAAGAAACAAATGTTCATCCAGAAAGGATTCATCATAGACTATCTCTTCCCCACAGGACAACTCGGAGATCAATTCCGTGAAAACCAATGATTTCTTGGACTTGGCAGACAT
This sequence comes from Pinus albicaulis, assembly GCA_034641835.2. Taxonomy (NCBI): domain Eukaryota; kingdom Viridiplantae; phylum Streptophyta; class Pinopsida; order Pinales; family Pinaceae; genus Pinus; species Pinus albicaulis. The sequence continues at coordinate 432,206,913 of CM076580.1, forward strand.
AAAATCAAGATCAAATTCCTGCAAAATCACAATCCATCTATTGTATTTGCCCCCAATCACTCGCCTACTGAGGAAAAACTGAAATGGATTGGCTGCTGCCAAAACATAAGTTTTTCATAGAAGAATATAATGCCGGAGTCGATGCACAGCATGAACAGCTGGTAAAGCTAACTTTTCTATCGGAGTATACCAGATTTTAGGTCCTACCAATCCTCGACTAAGATAGTATATAACATGCTCTGCAAGAGCATCATCCTCCTGAACCAGAACCATACCAATGGTATATTCTTCTGCTGCAAGATACAAAAGGAAATCCCTGCTATAATCAGGTGGAATGAATAAAGGAGCAGAGGTCAATGATTTTTTCAAAGCATCGAATGAGCATTGAGCGAAGCCATCCCAAAAAAATGGAACTCCCTTCTTCAACAATCTCATAAATCCCTTGGTAACTTCAGCATAATTTACGATAAATCTCCGGAGAAAATTAGCCTTTCCTTGTAGACTTTGAAGTTGACGAATAGAGGATGGGGGAGGCAACCGAAGTATTGCCTCAACCTTGAAGGGATCTACCCTAATCCCTTCCCTCGACACAATGAATCCCAATAACCGACCGGATGTAACCGTGAAAACGCACTTGTTCGGATTCAACCTAATCTTGTAGAAATGACATCGTTCAAATACTTGACGGAGGTGAGCAGGATGATCCATTCTCTTTCGAGAATGAGCAGCTAAATCATCCAAATATGCCTCGATAATCTATTTGATGTCATGGAAGGCGTATGACATGGCCTGCTGAAACGTAGTCCCAGCATTTTTAAGACCAAAAGGCATATTCTTGTAAGCAAAAGTACCCCAGGGACAAATAAAGGCAGTCTTATGTTGATCTTCAGGACGGATAGTAATCTGATTATATCAGAAGAAACCGTCCACGAAGGAGAAAATTTCGTTACCGGCACACTCATCAATGATCTGATCTATAAATGGTGTGGGGTAATTATCTTTAGGACATGCTTTATTAAGGTATCTGAAATCAATGCAAACTCGAATTTTTCCTTGTTTTTTATCTACGGGAACAGGATTTGAAACCCATTCATTCAAAGGAACAGGGAAAATGAATCCCGCCTTGAGCAGCTTCTCCACCTCGGCTTTGATAGCTGCTACCTTCCTAGGATTGACCAGACGAAGTTTTTGCCTTACCGGCTTAGCGTTTTCGTAAGTCTTGATCTCATGCTGGACAATAGATGGATCTATACCAGGCATTTCTTCATAAGACCAAGCGAATACATCCCTATATTCTTTAAAGAGATCGGTGTAAATCTGAATCTCTTCAGGGGAACATTCAGCTCCGATGAAGACATTCTCAATAACATTGGGATCCCTGGAAATGTTCACCGGGATAGTTGGAGAAATCACAGCCATGTTCCCTTTAGCATATACCTGTGTTGGTGCTAAAGGGTTCAGGACTGTGCGAACAGGACCAGGAGACGGAGGACTTGGAAAACTTGATTCGACTTCGCTCAAATTAGGTAAAAAGTAAGACCGATGATGCAAATCATCCCACGGTCTATCTATACCAGTCATAGCTTCCAGGATGGCCTCTTCAGATGGAAGAGTGGTATCAAGGCAATCTTAGGCAGAAGAAGAACTAAGTGTCCAAGCCGGAGCCACATCTCCATCCAACTCATCCAGAGAAAGAGGAGCTGGAATGGATTCTGCAGAGTCAACAATAGACTGATAAGAAATCTCAGCTACACACATGGGAAGTGCCATTCCACCCACTTGACCTTCCGCTAATGTGGCGGTAGGGGAAGGCAAGGTGCAAGGGTCCGAAAAATAATGAGTTCTAAAGAACTCTCTTCGAAGAGGAGCCCTGGAGGATGAAATTGCATTTATATGAACCGTAGGAGGTGGAATATCAAAAGTACCCATCAAGGAAGAATACATTCCAACCCCTAAATTCTCAACAGGCGCCTTGGTATTATCCAACTTTGGAATAGTTGAGTCAGTAGATGCATTCGGGTCTATAGGAGGACAGTCCAGTTGATCCACTGTAACATTTGTGAGGGAAACAATAATCCGAAACAATGAGGATGCAATATCATCCATCTTATAAATCCAGTTTCGCCCCAACAGAAGGTTGTAGTCCAAGCTTGCATCAACTATCTCAACCTCTATATTTACAGTTTTTCCCCCAACACAGATAGGCAAAGCTGGGACAATACCATGCAGTCTGTGAGAATGACCGTCAAACGCAGTCAGAAGAGTAGTAGATGGAACAGCTGCGGGAGATCCAATTTCCTTCCAGCATGTGAGAGACATCACACATGTGGAAGCACCCTCATCAATGACCGTTCGAAAAATATTCCATTTTCGATATGATGATTTAATATGAAAAGCCATATGATGAGGGAGTATCTTTTTAAAATTAGACATATCAAATGTAATCATAAGAAAGTTCTTTGGATCAACAGCCCCAATGGCAGTGAGTAGAGCACTGTGCTGAGAAGGACAAGACTGGAGCACCTCAAGAGCCAACATGGCACAAGGACTTTGCGACAGATCTTCCACAATAGAGTAGTTCTGGGCAGCCCTAGCATTTGGATTAATCAACGTATGCTTAGTAGATGCTTTTGGCATCCGAGATATAGGCTCAACAGTAGGCCTCGTAATATGAAGCGGCTCAGTAGCATTAGGAGCACCCTTAGCTTTCGAAGACTCTTCTTCGCCATAGTCACAGGATCTCGTGGCGACATCCACGTGAGAACTCGTCATGTATATGTTTGACGGAATTTCCTCTTCCTGGGTTCCCTCAGAGGAAGCCCCAGTACTTTGATTCGCGCAAACAACTAGTTGTTTCCCTTAGGGAAAAGGGTTTGTCAACACAGCCTGGGAACCGGAAGAACCTTGTTGAGCTAACAAGCGTTGCACATCCTGAATTTTAGGGCAAAGGTGAGTAATATGGTCTCCAACACACAACTTGCATGGAAAATTCACTTTCTTTTTATCCTTTGGATCCTCACCAACATGCTCGTTGGTTTTATTTGCATTACCCTTCCCATTCTTGCCCTTTTTCTTATTATTCCGTCCCTTCTTCTTCCCTTCGGATTGTTGATTTCCTTTGGGGTCAGAAGTTTGGAAGGCATTTACTGAAAAAGACTGGGAAGGCGATGACTCAGCAGACACAGCCTGACTGGAAGGAGAAGATTGTATAGACAACTGCTGCAATTGAGTAAGCAGGTTAGCTGCACCACTATTGATCGACCCAATAAGTCCATCACCATGAGGACCAGGCTTAGTCTTGGATAAATCTAATTTTGAGTGAGGAGCATTGGGAAAATATTTATGAAGGACTCCAGACTGAGAATATATCAATTCAAGCTGCTGGGCCCTAAAAATGGCATGTTCCTCAGAAAATACCCCAGACAGGGATACATCTTTAGAAATATCTGACTGTAGAGATTTCAAACACCATTCCAAAAGGAATTCTCCTGGAATATGAGCTTTAATAAGCCTCTTCCTTCTCCGCCATTCCTGAATATGGTCAGAAATGTGGGTTGCGTCATCCTGTTTAAAATTAGCTAGGAGTTCAGTCCCGGCATCATAGCGGACAGGCAACTAGAAATGATTTATAAATGTAACAGCCCGGATCATGGCAAATCGCCCGCTAATCAGCATATTTACTGGCATGGCCTGCGCTAAGGTGTGTTAGAATCTTCAACTGAATCGAATCATCGACGAAGAAACATACCATAAATGGAAAGTGGTGATGTGATTAGCTGGATCCTCTCCATTCTTACCTTCAAACTTTGGAATGTCTGAAGGTAGTTTGGTCGGGGCCGGAGGCCACCCAGGATTATACCGGATCGGATCATTCGTTAATTTCGACAAATCTGGCAAGTTTAACGTTGCCAGAAAAGGTAAACGAGGCAGAGCCTGAGGATTCCATCCTTGATGGGATGAATTCCCTACATTCTGAAAAGAATACCCTGGATTTGATAAGGCACTAGGTTGCCAGAAAGAACTCGTAGAAAAAGGAGAAGAACCTCCTCCCAACGCAGAGTTACCAAAGACCGGACCAGTTCCCCCTCCAGAAGTATTGAATGAAGAGGAAAGCCCCCCGATAGTCTATAGCCAGGAAAGAGGAAAGTCCGGTTTAACGTGAGCGGGAAAGAAGTATTCCTGGTGACCAAAACAAGAAACCATTCCCTCGCTCATCGTAGTGAATGTTGTGGTTCCAAACCTACAAAAGTAGTCGACTCCCATCACTACCACAAGCAAAATTTGAGTCTGAGAAGTAAACGGAAAGGACCCTAAAGAAGGATTTGAACTAGGAATATGCCTAGTTCCGAAGGGGAACCCTTGAAAAGAAGATGATCCACTAGCCATGGAAGACATGGGTGTGGATGCAGCTGCAGCAGCGGAAAAGGAAAAAGAAGGAATCCCACTAGTGGGCATTCCAAAACAAAAGAGACCAGATTGAGAAGCATGTGCTTGGGTGAAACCAGAGCCAAACACAACAGTACTAGAAGAAATCGAAGATATAGCAATAGTGCCTCCTCCTTCTACAAAAGCAGGAGTCTGAATACCTGCAGCACTCATAGCTGAAGCCGCATTCCTAGTTGTGGCCATCGAAAGGTATGAATAATATGGAGGATCTTCTGGTCTTGCAGACTCAGGTCCGATGTACTCAACAATGAACGTATAATCAGGAGGAAGAGGAGATGGAAGTGACTCAGAGGGTTGAGGTACTTCCTCTACTTGTACTTCTTCCTCCTGTGGAAATAAGACTCTCGAGGTGAGTGGAACGCTCCTCTCGGAACCAACACCGGAGCCAATTACAAAACCTTCGATCCCTTGTGGAGGATATCTCTCTACTGCATCAGATGCCACAGGGTTATATTCACCTGCTAAATTACTCCTACGCCTTCTTGAAGAAGGCTCTGGACTCTCGATAGATAACCCTCGGATTCTCCTCGATCGACGAGGGGCTTGATCAGCCACTTTAACAAATTTTAATTAGACTCAAAAAGGTATAAAGCTAGGAAGGCTAGGAGCAAAGAGCACTCACTACAAAAAATCCCTGAGATACAAACAAGAAAACAGCCTTCAGGTATTTCCGCTCCGGGTGATTAGGACCAGACACCAAAATACAAGAAAGCGAAGAACATGACCTCCTGAAAGTAATCTGGGATAATTACGGCCCAGGCCTACTAGAGAAGGTAACAGAAATAGTTACGCCGACCTCCTAACAACAGCCTTTGCCGGCACAAGTACCCAAGCTTCACAAGGGCACCCCCCAGAAGTACTGCTGGAAGTGATACGACTTCTGCCTCAGGTATCACAGGTATTCCCCCCCGCAGTCACCTATGTGGAACATAGGAATGGAAAATATGGGCACCAATCCATGTCAGAAGCCGGGCGGAACGGTCTTGAGGTTAGATCCAGCAAATCAGAGAGGGGGTATCTCTCTTCTCGGCCTTCACTTCCCCTCGCGCTTGACTCTCTGGAGGAGAGCTTTCCCCGTCCACCTAACGGAGTTGGATTTCGCTCAATTAATAAACTTCTATGTTTTTGTTTGAGCGGCCTTGGAGAGTTAACTCTCCACTCACCTAATCCAAGGTCCTACAACCTAGCTAGTTGGTGTATGATACTTAATAAAAAACTTGCTAGTTGTTTTTAAATTATAGCGCTTATTTTAATCGGCTATTATATTAAGTCAAAGGGATACGGAAATGAAACTCGTTTTGTTTTGTGACTTAGAAAAGAAATTAATGAAAACCAAACTACATGCAAATGCAGTAATTGCCTTTCAATGAAAAGAAATTTCTACACAGGTTCTACGAGATTATATATTTTTCTTTTCAAATATCAAACTCACACTCGCAAAAACTATGAAAATGACTACAAAAGATTAAGTGCACCTAATGAAAATAACTAAGAGCATGCAAATTCTAAGATGCAAATCCTAACGAAGAAAAGATAAATTTCCCAACAATCCTTCAGTTTTATCACTTTTTGATCGTCCACAAAACTAGTTCTCAAAAGTAGAAACTCTCAATATGAAGACATCAAAATATGCTTGAAAACAAGAGGAAAAAACCAATGACAATTCCTTTCCAAAATCAAGTCAAAAACCAAAGGCAAGAAATCTCAACAAAGCTTCAAAAGGTGCAAAAAAACGAAAACAAAAATGCAAAACAAAAGCAAATGACAAAAAAAAATGTTTTTTGAGCTTTTGAATTTTATAAAAAGAAGAGCTCGAAGAGACCAAGAACACTATCCAATTACCAAGCCAAACAACTCTGAATTTCAAGAAAAACTCCAAAAAAGCTCCAAATCTTATAGTGCCACTTTAGTAGCAAGATTTATATCAGCAAAAGAAGACAAGAAACTCAGTAACTCAGCCCAGAAGAATAGTACAACCTTGCAACAAACAAAAACTTCCAAGAACCAAGAAAGACTCTTCAGAAATTGTAACAAGCCCTAGTCAACTGAACTCAAGAAAACCAACTAAAAAATGGGCAAAAATCAAAGTGCAAAGCAAGACACAAGGCTAGGAAAGAGTATATGAGCAGAAGCTCTCTGTCCTAATGAAGCAGAATAGCCAAGAATCCTCAGGAAGAGATCTTGGTACTCGAACCAAAAATGCAAGCACTAAAAACAAGATTTTCCAGATAAGCTAGTCTTCAACCAAACAAGAGAGAAAAAATACCAATGACCACTTTCAACACAATCCAGAGGTTATAAAGACACTACAGGAACAGGTCTCCATAGGAAGACAAGACTAAAAAGTCAAAAATTTCAAAATTTACCCAGGCATACGCTACTTGACAGTTTTGAAACAAGCATGCATACGCGACTGTGTCAAGGGAAACCCGTGTATACGCGACTTCCTTTGAAGAAAACTGTGTGTATACGCATCTGTGTATAGACAAACTCGCGTATGAAAAGGTAAATAATGAAAAATAAAAAAGATCAAGCCTGGATAAAGAACCAGGTCTTCAGTCTGACTGAGAAAAATTAAATGGACTGGTAATAATGATTCAAACTGTTTGAAACCTTTAAAACAGTTGAAACCACCCAACAGGGGAATCACAAAAATGCGATCGCCAATGGAGTCGCCAGTTCAGTTTTAGGAAAAAACACCCTAGAGGTTTGTTGGGTCAAAACCTCCACAGATCAGGGCATGCTATTCAGAAGGACTCACACACAACCACACTTAAATGCTAAAAACTAGATAACAACGATAGTAGAACTCACCCATAGCTTCACGTTCGATGTAGATCTTGGTGGTCTGATATGAAACTCTCAACTTTCTTTGCTCTTTTTCCTTTTCAATTCTAGAAAATGAAGAAAGAACATGCATGTTAAACCTAGTTGTACAAAATATATTTACCCTAAATGTCAGTGAAAACCATGTGAAACATTATATAAACAATAATAAATACTTAATAATAAATATTTTCACATATGAAAATAGATATTAACACATAATTTCAGGAACAAGATGGTTCTTCATTATTGCGAACAGCATGTACAGAAATAAAAAGTGGAGAGATCACCTGAATCCTTCCACGGCCTTCGAACAGATCGTCGTCTAGATCTGTCCCGACCTTGCCTTGCTAAGATACTTTCAAGACTTATGCACTCGAGATGGCATATAAATTGATGGACATCTCCAGGAAACAAGGCTTTCCCCCGTAAAATCAAAAGCGCAGTGCACAGAACAAGATGATGCTATATATTCTACGTAGCATAACATTGTAGGAATTTCTCCTTAGGCCATACACATGAGGGGCTTTTATACTCCCTCAAAGTAGTTTCAATCAGTTGGAAACAGTTGGCCACGTGCTGGGGTGGTTGAACTACTGGAGTAACCATCAACCCAGCCCGAAAATAGGGAATTTTTATATATTTTTTAATGATTTTAATGCCATACGCGGAAAAGTACATGTGCACTAGCGTATACATGCGGAAAAGTCTGGGCATACCCGCGTATGGGATTTTTAACACTGTTTTTTATGAATTTTGTTCAAGTCTGTGGGAATGGGTGCCCAAGGCCATAGAGACAATCATGAATCACATGAGGGTGAAAAATGACGCTATAACACATGGTTATTCACTGACAGAGTTTAATGCTATTAAGAAAAATTATGATGAAAGCATGAATGATTTCATTAAAATATTTAACCAAATGTATAATATTTTTCTCGCAGAAATCAAACCTCCTCCTATTGGATCAAGAGTTGTTTTTGCTAGATAATTTATATCATATTTTAGTTTCACTTTGAGAGAGAGAATATCTGCTACTATTGAACAAATCCAAAATGATGCTTTGGATATTGAAGCAATTATGACTTTTGCTAGAAAAACACAAGAAAAAAAGTTAGTTCAAGATAAAGGTAAGGCCAAAGAAGAGTCATCACAAGATCAAAGGATTGATGACATGACTAAGGTTATCAATAAATTATCAAATGAATTAGTGAAGATGGAATTTGACAATAAGAAACATGTATAGCAAAACAAAGAGTTTTCAATCCACAGTTTATAAAGCAACCCTTGCAGACTTTGCAGAGGGAAACAAGAGACTAGGATGAAGTCCAAGAGCCCTTATATATAGAAGCAACACCTTCATAGTCTGTTGAGGATTATCAAAATGATATTGAAGATCAAATATCTGTTGTTTATATGGAAGATGATGAGGAAGAAGAGAAATGTGAAGAATAATGTTGATGTATCATTTGATCAGGAAGAAATGGATGATTATTGTAAGAAATTCAGTAATTTTATGCAAGCGGGGCTGCATAAGAAGTATGAATTAAGGTCAAAAAAGAGATTAAGAACTCAGTATGATGAGGAAAAAGAGCCAGAGTCAGTCCCTTCTCCAATGGCTACTCCACAACCAAAGAATTCATCAAAAGAATCAGACAAGGGGAAACATCCTATGAATTCAGTGAGTGGAAATGAAAAGCAACAAGTTGAGGCTTCCCAGAATAAATCTATTGATTCTAATATTTTGGAGAATATTGTTACTATACCTGAGTAGAATTCTAATCCTAACAGGAATAAAGAAGAACTAGAGAATATTAATAAACAAAATCAAACTTTCAATATTTCCAAAGTATTAGAAAAGATCAAATTTCAAGTACCCTTGCTTGAATTAGCTAAGACACCTGGTTACAAGAAGTAAATTGCATAATTTATTGATCTTTCTCAATCTGATGATATTGGTGATAATGTGAATTTGCAAGAAGAAATTCCAGTGGTCACTTTTGGTCGACATGTTGAAGAGGTATATTCTTCTATTCCTCCATTTTATATATCAGTGCTTCTTCATGATTTCATTTTGCATAATTGTATGTTAGATTCAGGTGCATCATGTAATCTTATGCCATTATTTGTGATGAAAGAATTAAATTTACAAATAACTAAGCCCTATAGAGACCTTTATTCATTTGATTCAAAGAGTGTGAAATGTGTTAGGCTTATCAAAGACATGGTGGTATCCCTGGCCCAAATTCCAGCCAAGAGTATTATGATGGATGTAGTAGTTGCAGATATTCCAGCCAGATTTGGTATGTTGCTGTCTAAATCTTGGGGAGAAAAGCTTCGAGGGGTCTTAAAACTGGACTTCACATATGCTATCATTCTTATGTTTAATGGAGAAGAAAGAATATGGTACAGAGAAACAAGATTTTTTAAGACTACCAAAAAGAAAGATGCGGGAAATTCCCCTATCTATGGCCAAGAGAAGGAGGATCTCTCTTGTTTTATGCTGCATGAAGATGTAGAATTTGTTGAAGACTCATAGAAGCAACTCTCTTCAGCAATTGTACATAAGGATCTGGATTCAAATAAAATTTACAAGTGTTATTTTGATGGTGCCTATTCCAAGGATGGCACGGGAGCTAGATTTTTACTGATTTCTCGATAAGGTAATCTTTTTCCTTTTTCTTTTAAGCTTGAATTTGAGTCGAAAAATAATGTAGCTGAGTATGAGGCATTAATCTTGTCTCTTCAAACTGCTAAACAATTGGGAACTCAATGTATCTCTATTTTTGGTGATTCTGAACTGATTATAATACAAATTAAAAATTTGTGTCAAACCAAACATCCAAGATTGAGGTCATATAGGAATGATGTATGGGACCTGATTGAAAATTATTTTGAGGCTTTTAATCTTCAATTCATTCCAAGAGAAGAAAATTGAATGGAAGATTCATTGGGAGTTGCTGCCAGTACTTTCAAGCCACCTATTAATTTGAAGCTGAGATATGAGATTGAGATGAGGCATAGACCCTCAATCCCTGATAATGTTAACACTAGTAGGTCTTTGAAGATGATGAGAAGATCAATCAATTTTTAACAATGATTGGAAATTTTGAAGATAGTGAAATAGATCAGGAAAGTGAGCAGACTAATCAAAATGAAGACTTTACAAATATTAAACAATCAATAGGTGATTAGAAGATAATAAAATTAAAAGACAATGTATTACCAAAAGGTTTGGCTCCTCTTGAAGGGCTATTTCATGAAAATTATGTAGCACTGGATAAAAATAAGGTTTCTCAAAAAGGTGAGATGGAGGACTATAATCTAGGAACTTAGCAGGAACCCAAGATGGTCAACTTATTAAAAGGAGTTCCTAATAATTATAAAGAAAGGTATATTGATCTTTTTAAGAATTATATGGATGTATTTGAATGGTTCTATGATGATTTGAAAACATATGGTCTGGATATTATTCAGCATAAAATACCGTTAAAGGATGGAGTCAAGCCTCACAGGTAGAAGCTTAGGAAGATTAATCCACTGCTCCTTTCCCCAATTGAAAAAGAGGTGAAGAAAATGTTGCAAGAAAAAATCAAAGTCCTACTTAAATATTCATACTGGGTTTATAATCTGGTTCCTGTGAGGAATAATAATGCAGAGATAAGGTTATGTGTTGATTTCAGGAACTTGAACAGATATTCTCTAAAAGACAACTATCCTTTGCCAAATATGGATTATGTTTTACAAAAAGTCACAGGAGCTTATAGATTATCTATGGTTGATGGTTTCTCAGGGTACAACCAAGTAGCTGTTGAAAAGGAAGATCAGAAGAAAACAAATTTTACTACACCTCGGGGAATGTTCATGTATGCTAGGATGTCATTCGGTCTCATGAACGCAGGTGCTACCTTCCAAAGGGAAATGGACATATCATTTTTGGGTGACAAATTTATAGTCATATATTTGGATGATGTGAATGTTTTTTCTAGTTCTGATGATGAGCACTTGGAGCATCTGCAGAAGGCTTTCTTGAAATGCAGGAAGTTTGGGTTATCATCGAATCCTAAGAAATATTTGTTTTCTTTGGAGGAAGGTAAGTTGTTGAGACATATAGTTTCAAATCATGGGGTGAAAATTGATCCAACAACAGTTGAAGCTATACAAACAATTCCATTACCTAGAAGTAAGAAATATATCCAGAGATTTCTAGGAAAAATTAATTTCCTGAGAAGATTCGTCCCAAATTATGCAAAGATTGTAAGAAACCTAAAAGATATGCTGAAGAAAAATGCTGAAGTAAAATGGGACAAATATACAAGAGGATCCTTTGCGAGGATTGAAGAGGCTCTTCAAGAAGCTCCAGTTTTGATCAACCCAGATTATCAAAATCCTTTCCAAATATTTTCATTTACATCACCTTCTACCATTGTTGTTGTGTTGTTGCAGAAGAACAAAGAGGGAAAAGAGAAACCTATGGCATTTTTTAGTAAAGTTCTCAGAGATGCAGAACTAAAATACAATATCTTGGAGAAACAGGTATATGCCTTAGTTAAATCATTAAAATCGTTCAGGAATTATGTGCTACAGTCTCAAACAATTACATATGTACCTAAATCAATTGTAAAGGATGTGTTATTTTAAAGTGGTGTTGAAGGAAAAAGAGGAAAATGGATTGCTAAAATTTAGGAGTATGACTTAGACATTAAACCTACTAAATTAGTGAAAGGACAAGGCTTGGCAAAGTTGCTAAGATAATCAAATTTTCAAGCTCTAGGAACTAATCTGCTTGCACCTTTGGATGAATTTGTTGATGAAACAAGTCAAAGTAGCACAAAGTCAACAATTAAATAAAAATTTCTCTGCTCTGATTGGTATAAGGATATTATTCACTACCTATGTTTTTTCTCTTGTCCACCTTCAATAAACAGAAAAAAGTACAGAGCTCTTAAACTCAAATCTCAACTTTATGTTATAATTGATGCTAAATTATATTGGAAAGATCCTAATGGCATTTTGTTTTGGTTTTTGACAGAAAGAGAATCAATGGAAGTTATCAAAGAATACCATGAAATTCTGTGTGGCATCCATTATAGCTGGAAACTTACTGCTCATGAAATTATGAAATCAGGTTTTTACTAGCCTTCCTTGTTTGCTGATGTATATAGAGTGGTTAGAAGTTGCCAGAAATTTCAATTGTTTGCAGAAAGAAAAGGTTAGCTCCTATACCTCTTCTCCATGTATTTGTTGAAGAACCCTTTAGACAATGGGGATTAGATTTCATTGCAGAAATAAATCCACCATCAAGTGGGTAGTTTAAGTGGATCCTAACTTCCATTGATTATTTTACAAAGTGGGTGGAGGCAATATCTACCAGAAAATCAAATGATTTGGTAGTAATGGATTTTCTGGAAGAGAACTTCTTTAGTAGGTTTGGATGTCCGGTGAATATTGTAACAGACAATTCTCAAGTATTCAATTCAGTCAGATTCATTAATTTTTGTCAAACATATAATGTCATTTTGTCCCATTCTACAACATAGCATCCTCAAGGCAATGGGCTAGCTAAATCTTCCAACAAGACATTGGTTAAGATTTTGAAGAAAAAAATTAATGAGAATCAAAAGAACTGGGATTCAAAGTTGATATTTTCTCTCTAGGCAGTAAGAATGACTACTAGAAGATATACTGGTAAGTCCCCTTATGATTTGGTATATGGTACTGAAGATTTTTTTTCCCATTCAGCTAGCTAGACCAATAATTTATTTTCTTCAAGAAGCACAAGAAGAACCTAGAGCATTGATAAGAAGACTGAATAAGGTGATAGAATTGAGTGAGAGCAGGAATAAAGTCAAGGAAAACTTGGTCACCTATCAAGAAAAGATGAAGTCCATTTTTGATAGAAAAGCAAAAGAGATTCTTTTTCAAACTGGAGATTTGGTCTTAAGACGAGATACTAGAAGAGAAGAAAAAGGAAAGCATGGTAAGTTTGATCCTCTCTGGTATGGCCCATACAGGATCATTGAAGCTGGATCAAATAACACTTTTATGCTGGAGAATATTGATGGAGAAACATTAGAGCTGCCTGTGAATGTGCAGTATCTAAAACATTACTTCCAACATTGAAATTTTATGGTTCACCAGTGTACATATTATGTTTCCTTCATTATATATATTTCATCAAACAACATTTGAGTCCATACCCGAAGTGAAGGCACTAATATTCAATTCTTAGTCTTTCATGGCAAAAACACTATCCCTTGGTGCAGCCAGATGTTGTGGCTCATTTGCAATATCCTTTATTTTTCATTTTCAAAAATACAAAAAAATAGAAAATTATCAAAATATATGTTAAAGTATAAAAGATTCATATACTTTGGCATAAAAATCTAATATCCATTGCATTAAGTTTAAATTTAATGCTTTAAGACTTTGTGGAAGTGGGTCCCAACGCATAGATTAAAAAGAGAGCATCTTATGGAGCAGGATTCGAGGACTTATCAAATAGTGAATAAAAGTGTCAACCTGTGGGCACTTTCAGCGCGCGGGTTAACGAGGAGGGTGACTCCACAATTGACCATGTTGACTATGGGGCCGATCCTGATAAACGGTCAAGATTCATTATGTCGGCATGAACTCAATGAACTCTCTGTACCTTGAGACCTGCCACAGTGACATATGTAGCAAGCTGTTGACAAATGTGGTCCATGTCGGAGTACTTTTAACAATATTTTGGCGTGTCTCATCAGCATTTAATTCTTAAGCCTGCACCACCTATTTAAGAATAATTCTCATTTTTCTAAGGTTATTGTTGTTAGTTTGTGTTTGAAGTTGTGTCTACGTTGTGTCTTTCTATCCAGTCTTCCACCTTGTCGATTGTTTGTCACCCCAAGTGAAACTATGGCCAAGCGTCCATCCCTGTCAGGTTCTTCCAGTCACATTCCTTTCATGGACACAGAGAGGGACATCTAGGATATTGTATGTACTCTTGACTAGCTTTCATTTTATCAGCAAGTCTGCCTAAACGATAAAACTTCTCCAATTTACACTGTCATGGTTAAAACTGGTGTGTTGTTTGCATGCATCACCTTTTTACTGAATTTGTGTATTGGCTAGTGTCTTTTCTGTTCCTTGGAAAATGTTTCATAATAAATTATAAAGGGGAAAATAATCTACAAGTCTCAGCTCAATTAATTCATCAAGATCTATGTTACCCTAATTTAGAGTTATATGTCCAATTCACTAATGATTCCTTGATGGCGCATTTTGATAGTTTTGCAGGTCAGGAGTTTAACCAATTCATCTTTTTTTGAAGCCAGATACACAACATTTTTCACCTAATAATAAATAATTCCGTGTGGATGTTTTTGATATAGAAGTCAGACCAATGCTGAGGTGCATTACTAAGATTTTGGGTAAGGATGATGACAATACAATGGACAAATCAGTTCTAGGAATGTTCACGTTGATGATGAAGCTAAGAGTGGTGCTAGATATTCCATCTTATTGGAAAGAAGCTGTCAACTCTTAGCTCATGAGCCTATCACTGACGGGTTCATTCAGGTTTCCTTCTCTTGTTATTTACCTCTTTTTATATCAAAATGTAGAACAATTCATGCATCTAGGGTTAAATATAATGGATATGAATAAGAAGAGGCAGTCAGTAGTATTCTGGATAGACATAGTGAGGAAAGAACATAATGAGGGTGGTTTGTTTCATTTTTCTAGTCATTTCATGTCTACTGCATATAAAATTTTGAATGGGATTACTCCCCCTTGCTTTCTGCCAAAAGCTCAAGAGTTCTTGCAGTTGGGGACAAGTTTTCAGTTTGGTAATTGGTTTTTCTTTCAAGACTATTCTGAAATTAGACTTTATGCAGTTGGTGTAAAATCTTATAAGCTTCCTGTATTTGTGCCTATGAGATTATTCGCTTTGGAGTTCATTAGACAAAGTTTAAACATGGATCAAATACATTTTGAGCCTATGAAGAAAGGTCATATGTTTAAGTTACCAATGATTGTTGGTCCTTTTATATTTAATATGAGACAATAAATTGACGAAGCCACTAAGATGTTAGATGAAATGCACCTATTGTTAGGAGAGAAGTGGTCTTATGACCCTACAATGTGATTTCTAATAGGAGAATTGAAAATGGGTTTTCAACATTCATTCATGAAAGCAGACCAGATATAGAAAAAATGGAAAGTAAAGGTTTTGCAGGTTCAATA
This sequence comes from Pinus albicaulis, assembly GCA_034641835.2. Classification (NCBI taxonomy): domain Eukaryota; kingdom Viridiplantae; phylum Streptophyta; class Pinopsida; order Pinales; family Pinaceae; genus Pinus; species Pinus albicaulis. Next base: position 432,222,411 of record CM076580.1, read on the forward strand.
AGCTCAAATGTACAGACTCCTATCATATCAGAGAAGTCAAATAAGAGAGGTAAAGAAGCAGTAATTGATTTTGAGGATGAAGAACAGAGGATTGAAAAGAGGACAAAGGTCAGTGATGATTTTGTGGATGTTCAACCTGATTTCTCATTACAATTGGGATATGAGAAAAATGTCCCTGCTTCACCAAGGAGACATGAAAGCACAAAGTGATTTTAATTAAACAAATGTTTTCCCAGATTGTAGAAAGAAATTAGAATATGAAGACAATCACAGAGGCTTAAGCTCAGTACCAGCTAACCTCGTATCAAACAAGACTTATAACTACAATGGATCCGGAAAAGGACCAATTTAGGATTTCCCTTTCACATCCCTCTGATGTGTCTATTGGTTCATCCAATAATTTTAATACCGTGAATCTAACTATAGATGTGAAGAAAATTCCATTGCTTGAAAAAGTAAATCTATAAATACAAACAGGTCAACTAATTGTAAATGACCTAACCAGAACCAGTGCAATGGCACTAAAGGCTGAAAATATGCCTGGAAAAGTGATCAAGCAATTGAAGTTAGAAAAAAGAAAATTCCAGGGCTTTTAAAATCCAGAATGAAGAACTCAAAAAGATTATTGTGAAGATTGGGGTAGATCCAAATGACAAGTCTATTGTACAGAAGCTTCTACAAAGTGTTGAATCAAAAATCTCTGTGTTGAAGAAAAATTTAAAATTTCCTACAGGAGAACACTCCATGGTAGCAGAGGCTGCAGAGGTTGAAAATGAGAAGGAGAAACTTCCTCAGCAGCTCTTGCAAAAGGAATAATAAATCACCAAATTAAAGAAAAATGCATTGCCATTTCAGAATCATATTGAATCTCATACTTGTACTTTTGTTTTTCCATCAGGTAATGAAGATCCATTAGCACAAATATATCACTTAACCACTAAATTGTAGATGGCAGAGAGAGATCGGAAAAAAGAACAAGCTAGTTCGGAAACAAAAACAAAGATCATAAAATCCACATAGGAAGAAGTTAGTAAATACAAAGTAGACTATGAGACTGTTGATGCTGAGATTAAAAATCTCAAAGAAAAATTTAAGGGAAATAAATCCCTAATACACGCTAAGGATATCCTATGGAATGATATCATTGTAGAAATGAAAGCAATTTCGGGTTTTCTGACTGTTGTTGCAGAGGAAAGAAGTATTATCAGGGATTTTGAAGAACAATTCATGATAGACAAGCAAAAGACAATTAATAGGGCCATTTGGGCAAGAAAATTCATTAATTTCATTGATTCTAAAATAGATCAAGAGTTGGAAGAAAATGAAATTAAAGACAAGAAATTATATGCGGTGGAAATTAATAAGATGATTGTCAAGAATGATTATAGGAAGTCTACACAAAAGAAGTTGATTGAGCTTAAAGAAGCAGTGAGCTAGTTTGACACTTTATTTGACAAAATAGCAAGAGCATGTTTGCCATCATGTTGGGGTCTTGGATGTAGTCTTTTATCATGGGATTCTTATGAAATCTTACTGGTGTTGGCAAAAATTAAGGTGGATAGTACTCATGAAAATAGTCAGGTTATTAAAGGAGAAACAGTGATCAATTTCATTCAAAGACATTTTCAGTTGCTATGGTTAGTGAAAAATTTATTTGCAGAGAGGCCATCTTTCAATAGAATCACTGGTTTCATATTGTAATATCACAAGCTCATCCATTCACCTAAGACAAATATTGAGATATGGAAGAAATGCAGAGCCTGGATGGCAGATTTACCAAAGGACCCCTCGACTTCAAAGAAGGATAAACCAGCCAGTCAAGGGAATGTAGCAGCATCATCATCAATTCACATTCAGCAAATAGATTAGGATTTATGTTTTATGTTATTTTCCTCTTTTAAAGAGAATGTAATTGTAATAAGAAATTTTTATGACATGTAATAGCTAGTTGAAAAAGTCCTAAGTAGTTGAAGCAGTTAGGATTAGTTCTAGCAGTTACAAATTGCTTTCTATTGTATTTAAAGAAAAAAACAAGAAAGGAAAAGGTTCCGAGTTTTGGACCTTCAGACTGCAATTTTTGTACTCAGATTTCAAATGATTAATGAATGAAAATCAAGATTCCACAATTTTTTGATATTGATATGTCTTCCAGTTTACATTATGTGTTTTCTGTCTTTCAATAAAATGAAGTATTGAAGCTGCAGGTCTCTTTTTACTTGTGTGAATAAGAGTTTAAATCCTTAATAGTTGCTCCTTCGTTTTAACTGTTCCTTGTCTTATAATTCTTCTGAAGTTTGAGGTGATATATTATGTACATCATCATATTAATTTGGACTTCTTTCCTTCATGTTCTTCTGATCATTCCATTCTATATCAACAAATAATAGCATTATGGGACATTCCTTGTATTTTATGTTTGAGGGTTTAATGATAAACATATGAAAGTGATTAAAAAAATATCAATCTTTCTGTGACACATTTATATAAATGTCTTAAGCATTGGTTCCTTATCACAACTAAGGTATTGTCTCTTAAGGTACAACAGATTCTTTGTACCCTAGTACTAGAACATCATTAAGTAAAAGAAATTGGAATTATTGGACATTAATATGTCCAACTAGTGCATTCTTTCCCTCCTTGATGTATCCATTAAGGAAACTTTTGAAGTCATATACCTTGTCAATAAATGTAGGTGGAAACACTCGATTTTCTTCAATTATGATATATGTATCCATCATTTCATTTAAATAATATATATATTTACTTTTTAGGTTGGAGGACATTCTTTCATAGTTTCCATCTATATCTTCATGGGTTTTCCCCATAGGAAATAACCCAACCTCAATAGCGATGAAGACACCAAGTGCGATTAAAAGTGATATAAACCTAAAAAGATAACAATTCTTATTATCACTTGCTGCATTGTCCAACTGTAACAACAAATGCGGAGGAAGAGGTTTAAAATCAACATTTTGGCTTTTTGATCTTCCATGAGATATAAAATCATCCTTGTAAACTTGAAATTTTGAGCAAATAGAGGTGTCAAGTAATGCATTTGTAAGTGGGTTCCTCTAACTTCCACTCTCATAAAGTAGATCACCATACATATCAATTTGTGGTGTAGGAATTTACAGGGTAAGTTCTGTAGATCGAGAACCAAAGGTCACCGCTCACAAACAGATCACAAATCAGTACACTAGTATAATCACGTGGTTAAAACCATCGAAGACAGAAACAGTCCACGGCCTTAGTCAACGTGGCCACTTTAGGAAATTTATTAATATAAAAAGAAATGTTACATATGATTATCTCATAAATGGTTAACCTACAAATGACCCTCCACGCTCTTTAAATAGAGATCATGGACCAATCAGGTGTTAATCCATGGCTCAAGTGTCGTTAATACCAAGTAGAGAGATAACCTCCGGATCACTACAAATCGTGACCGACAGATTATAAGTTACAAATGTACATGGTAAAGAAACACACTTTACCTAACTCTACACTAGACTAAGTTATTCTTAACTATTTCCTATGTGTCAAAATATCCTAACATCCCCCCTTAAGAACAACTTGGGATAGGATTGAAGGATTTACAAAGGTGACACAAAAGGAGCCTATTTCCTATATGTCGAAATATCCTAACATCCCCCCTTAAGAAAAAATTGTGATAGGATTGAAGGATTTACAAAAGTGACACAATAGGAGAAGGAAGGAGGCATTAGAGCCTATCCCCCCCTTAATGAAAACTTTCCTAAACTCCAATAATGGATCAAAGTTTGGTAAACTTCGCTTCTGTGAGAGCCTTTGTAAATATATCGGCTACTTGATCATTGGTTGGACAGTACTTCACTTCAAGAACATGATCATGAATGAGCTTTTTGATAAACTGTATGTGGAGTTCAATGTGTTTCATACGCTGATGATGAACTGGATATTTACATAGCTAAATGGCACTCTGATTATCACACCAAAGTCTAGTTGGATGCTACTGATGAAGACCAAATTCAGACAAGATCTGACGAAGCCACATGGCTTCCTTGCTGGCTTCAACTGCACCACGATACTCTTCTTCTGCTGAAGAAAGAGAGATGGCACTTTGTTTCTTACAAGACCAAGTAATAGGTCCTGAACCAAGAATTAATACATATCTTGCAGTAGACTTTCGATCATCAGGGTCACCAGCCCAATCAGAATCAGTGAAACCAATCAACAATGGAGATGCCCCTGCACTATAATGAATCCCAAACTGAACTGTACCTCGAATATATCGAAGTATTCTTTTATCTTCTTTCCAGTGACTTTCATGAGGTTGATGCATAAACCGAGCAACAAGACCAATGGCAAAGGAAAGGTCAGGACAGGTATGGGTGAGATATAGAAGTTTAACAACAAGTTGACGGTATAAGGTAGCATCAAATTCAGGGGTAGTACAGTTGACTGAAAGCTTAAATCCAAACTAAAAGGGAGAAGGGGCTAGCTTACAGTCTTCCATGTGAAAGTGGTGTAGAATATCAGAGGCATACTTGGACTGAGAGAGGGTAATGCCTTCTTTGAATTGCAAGACTTTCAAACTGTTAGCACCTGAATTGGACCCCAGGCTGCAAAAGGAAAATCAGGGTAACAACTAAACCACACTCAGCCTTGTAGCTAGCCCTACAAGGACAGGAGAGGGCTCTCTCCGTAAAAGAATATTCAATGAAACATAATAAATGGATTGATATTAGGCTAGATAAAATGATGGGAAAAGGGTTTAATAGAATGAATGAATGAATTCTCTGGGGATGTGTGGGACAAAAATGGGACAGTTGAAAATGGGAATTAAATCAGGACACAGGGTATTTCATGGGGCAATATAGGCAGGAAAATTAGCAATTAAAATTTAATGAGGATGGGATGGAAAGACTAGTGAGCAGCTGAAAAGGGCACAATGAATGGATCCTTTTCAAACAGTAGAAAAATACAGAGAATGAATTTTTTCCCAAGGCAGAGCATATAAAATGGATTCTACCTTTCTATCTTGAAATAATTCAAAAGGAAATGCTTATGGATGAATGAAACACATAACAATTAACATATGAAACAAAAGGAGAAAAAAAAAATCTAACTCTCATACCACATGGATCCCACAAATCAGAGCTGCATCTCTTATTAATTCCTGTCAAACTGTACAATGTAGCGCAGAGATGTTCTTCTACACTATTCCCCTACTTTCTAAGTTACTGATTTCTAACTGCTTTACAAATGATTTACAATGAAATTAAATAGGCTGAAAGTGGGAACATAGATCCATAGAAAAGGGAGTTGTTCTAACAGCTGAAGAACTGAAGTACAATCATAGAAATAAATACAACAATCTGCCCCTGAAAAAGGGACAGCATTACACTTGACTTCTTGGAGATTTTGCTGTTAGGCTGTACGAATGAAAATAGGTAATCTGATGAACATATTTCTTATTTCTTTGATGTTGTAGATATCTTCATTTTATTTTAGGCTCTCGGCCTTTGACTATTCACTTTCCATTATTGTTTGGTGAAAACTGACATTTCTAATAATATTCCTTTGAAATAAAATAAATTGAATTTATGCATTCGTGAATGGAAAATCCATGAATAGGAAGGAAGGGAGAGGAGGCAGGTCCCATATGGAAATCGCAATCACAATCAGAATCGGGTAGGGGAGGGACAGGCGGAGTAATAAATTTACAAATATTGCGATGCGATTGGGGAGAACCCTTTGTAATAAACAAAACTGATAATTTTTAACTTTACAAAGGAAAAAGAGGTTTTTGTTATGAATGGCAGAGGAATTAAATGGCGGGACCGGGGGTACAGAATGCAATCAGAAATCGAAGCAAGGAGTAGGGCGGAGTGGTAAATATAAAACTTCCAATGCGATTGGGGGAAAACCCTTTGTATATAAATTAAAGCCAAAATTCGGGTTTAACAAAGGAAAAACCCTTTTATATATGAACGGGTAGAAAGACCGTATGGTGGGGCTCGAGGGGTCAATCGCATCAGAGATCGGGAGTGGGGGTAATCACAATCGCAATCGGGAAAACAGAATTTGCGATGCAATCAATCAGAGGGGAAATCTGATCGGGGGATCGGAGGGAATAGTGCAATCAGAGTGATCGGAGCGAAGGTGCGATCTAAGTTTTGTGCGGTTGATCGATCGGGGAATGGTGCAATCAATCGATCGGAGAAAGTTGCGATTGAAAGGGGAAGGGAAGGTTGCGATTGCGGTGGGGAATTTATATATGATATAAAATTTGTTTATAAAGTCTACGGGGATGGAAAGGGGAAGTGGTTAAGGGGCGGGGACTTTATAATATAGAACTTTTTATTATAAAGTCCTAAGGGATGGAGGGGAAGTGGTTTGATAATTAAATCTCATATTTAAAAAAAAAAAAAAAAATTATAATGCGATTTTGTAATTGGCAAGGGGAAAAGGGTTTTTTAAAGGAAAATATAAAACTTTAAATGAAAATTTAAAGGGGAACATGGGAAATAGGGGAGGTTTAGGGAATTTTATCTCACTTAAGCATAAATTTCAATCCAGAAGTCAGTTTTGGGAGTGTAGTATATCGTTGGAAAGCTCTTTTCGGGCTCTTTTTGATGGATCTTCTTGGAAGATGATTTGGCACTGAATATGCTGCGGAAAACTTCTCCGAAGGCAGGGACATCACTTTGTGGAGATAACAACTTCTGAATTGTGACTTATTACATATGATGATATAAAATTACATAATGAATAATAATAAAGGAAAAATATCATGTTTTCACCTCAAAACATGGTTTTGAGGAGAAATTTACATCAAGATGAATAAAATGTTTCTTTGATTCTTCCTGGTGCTGTGACTTTGAGCTTATTGAGATCCTCATGACCTTGCTGATATTATTGACATTTGACTCATTAATTTGACCATGGTGAGACCCTAGAAACTAATGAGACCCATCCTATGACCTACTAACATGATTTTGAGAATAAAAGTGACTAATCACTAAAGACGATAGGGAGGAAAATCAGCAACTACCTCATGAGGGAAAAATGGTAAAACAATACTACCATCAATGAATCCATGACCTAACAGAATGGTGAAATTTATTCGGTATGAGACGCCTAATATGCAAATGCAAAAGAGTAGTTTTGATCACTGATGGAAGTATGACTAGACTGACACTAACATTGGCTCCAATGGGGATGGTAGCTCCTTGGAGGTGCCAAGAACACCGTAGACCAAGTATCCTTATCCATTGGGCATGGAGTCAAAAATGTTGAAAACTGACATGAATGAAAACTAACTCTGACTATAGACTAAGACTAAAAACTGAAATAAAACCAAACCATACACATATCATCCAAGTTTTATAGCCTGCACCTCAGGCCCCAAACTTGAATGACTGTGCATTTCTGAACTTTGCTTTTAGAAAAATAAAATGGTATATACAATGATGATGAGATAGATTCTGATCCATGTCTTCAACAATGGTAGTGCTTTAGTAGCCTACCATTTACTGCTCCTCCAGGACAATCTTAGCCATCCTTTTATGAAAGTAAGAAGGCATTTTGTCCCCTATATGTTGTGATTCTGTATGGTCCCTTCCAAAGGTTGTCAAATTTACCATGTTTCCCTTTGTCTTCATTTCTTGCATCCCATTTCAACACTACATCAGCCAACTCAAAATTTTCTACTTTAGTCTTCCTGTCATAGATCTTTTTACTTTTTTCCTGCAACTAACTCGTTTTCTGTGACACTTCTTCTCTTGTTTGTTGAAGGTGGATCATATGGTTGATTCTTCGTTAGTTATCATCATCTTCACTGCCAACTTCTTGTAATAATATCATAACTGGAACTGTAAGAGAAGCAGGAAAAACAACATCAGTACCATAAACCAACTCAAAAGGTGACATACCTATTGATTTTTTACTACTGACTCTGTCTGCCCACGGTGCGTTGATAAACTTTCGGTGCCAATTTCTTTTGTTTGCCTCCAACATTTTCTTAATTATATTCACCAGCGACTTGTTGGATGACTCTGCCAGGTCGTTGCCTTGTGGATAATATGTTGTTGAATGGCCCAGCATGATTTTTTATTTATCATAGAAATCGATCATTTTATTTGATCTGAACGCGGCTGCATTATCTGTCACAATTTTACATGGGCAACCAAAACGGGACAAAATATTTGATTCCAGGAATTGAATAATTACCGTGTCAGTCACTTGCCTAGTAGGGATGGCCTCGATCCATTTCATAAATTAATATGTCCCAGTCAATATCCATCAATGTTGTGCTGAGGACATAGGATGAATTTCTGCTATAAAATCGATACCCCACTGTTGAAAGGGCGCGTTCACTGAAACAGGTTTCAAAGGAAGTGGAAGCAATTTCTTCCTCCCTTGGAAAATTTGACATTCATGACAATTCATCACTGTTTTATATAAATCAGAAAACAATGTGGGCCAATAATACCCGGCTCTCAATACCTTGTTTGCTGTATTTTTCCAAAACAAGTGACCACCACAGTCACCTTTATTGAAATCGTGCATTACCTTCTAAGCTTCTTCAACCAGGAAATTTAGCAAAACGCCTCCCGGATCCTTCCAAAACGGAGCACTATTCAAAATACAATATTTTGCAGATTTAAGCTTCAAAGATCTACCTTTACTCTTAGACATGCCTGGAGGAGGTGAGAGATGCTGAAGAACATACACAATATCTTAATACCAAGGGGACCGTAGAAAAATATCTGAAATAGGAACCAGAAAACCTTCATCTTCCTCTTCTGACATTGCTGAGATGAGGTTTATATCTAAAGCACACAGATTTTATTGGGCCATCAATTTCGCCAAACCTTGGCCTTTGATCAACTTCATAGGCTTAATCTCCATATCGTACTCCAACATAGCTGCTATCCATTTTCATCTTCGACCTTCTGGATCAATTTGCATGAGCACATCCTTGACTGCTACATTAGGGACATATGTTGTAGTGTGTGAACGTAGAATATAGACCCTAAAATCTTTCAATGCCTTGACAACAGCCAATGCATGTTTTTCAATAATATTATATCTTAAATCAGAATCTCTAATAGTCCTACTGAAAAAGGCGATTCGATTTTCTACTTCATCTCTCTTTTGCATTAAAACAACAGCCATAGTATGCTCAGATGCAAATGAAAATATAATAAAATCTTGAGTATAGTCGGGACTGATCAGAACTGGGGCATTAGACAAAGAAAAATTTACCAGATTGAAAGACTTGATAGCTTCCTCACTCCACTTAACAGTGCTATCTTTCTTCAAAATATTGGTCATTTCTCTCAAATGCTCAGCCAGTTTAGGTATAAATCTACGCAAAAAATTCATCTTACCATTAAAGGCCTGAATCTCTTTCTTGTTCCGTGGAATATCTATGAGATGAATTGCCTCCACTCTGGCTGGATCTATGCGGATGCCGTCTTTAGAGATGATATGCCCAAGCAATTTTCCCTCATCCATGGAAAAAAGGCTCTTTTTGGGATTGAGAGAAAACCCAAACTTTCTGCAATGCTGAAAAACCACTCTTAGATGGTGCAAATGCTCATCGTCTGAACCTGAAAACACTATCAAATCATCCAAATAAACAACAAGAAAACCGTCTTTTTCATTTGCAAAAGCAATTTCCATTGCACGCTGGAAGGTGGCTCCAGCGTTCTTCAGTCCAAAGGGCATCTTGGCATACTGGAAGGTTACGCAGGGTGTTGTAAAGGCATTTTTATCTTTTTCCTTCTCATGCACCAAGATCTGATTGTAGCCTGAGTAGCCATCAAGTAGTGACATCCTAGATGCTCCAACTACTCTCTGCAAAATATGGTCCATTTTCGGAAGTGGGTAATTATCCTTTAAGGATGCCTTATTCAAGTTCCGAAAGTCAATACACAATCTTATTTCTCCAGTCTTTTTACGCATTGGGACCAAATTCAAAATCCAATCAGAAAATATAATGGGAACTATGATACCTGCTTTGTACAACTTGTTTACCTCCTTTTCAATTGAAGGCAACAACTTTGGATTGACTCTTCTCAGCTTCTGTCTAAAAGGCTTCTGATCCGACTTGATAGGAATTGTATGTTGGATTATGTTCTTATCATACACTTCCGAATCTGAATAATCCCATGCAAATACATCAGAAAATTCGGAAAGAAATTTAACATAATTCTCCTTTACCTCAGGGGATAATGCCTTTGATAATTTGACAAACTTGGGCTGATCAGTTGTTCCAATATTCACATCTTCAACTCCTTTCTCTGTGGGCAATAAGCTTGGCTTCTTTGCCACATCATCCTGATCAAAAATCTCCTCCAGAGATATGAGACCTCTAGGAATTACATTATCCTTTAGCTGTAATATGTCCATCTGGTTTGCTTCTAACTCCTGATCATCAACCACATACTCACCTTCTATGGGAGTGTCCTTGAATTTCCCATCACCCTGCAAAAATGAATTAATCTCATTGTCATCCCAAAATACTTTCCAATACCTTAAATTGTCCAGAACAACAGGCCTATGTTTGACATATATCTCAAACTTATTGCTAGAGTTCATTGGGATCTTCAAGTTACTTGTAGTAGTGGCTAGGGAATCGGCAATCAGATTTTGCATCCGGGGTACTAATGTTAAAGTATACTCTGGGAATGTTTTCAAAATTTCCAAGACTGCATTTCTGTATGCCCTCAATCTTGGATGTTTTGCTTGATATTCTCCCTTCACCTGTTTGATTATCAGTTTAGAGTCTCCATACACAGAAATCCTTTTAGCATTCAACTTCAAAATTTTGAGACTTGCAATCAAAGCCTCATATTCTTCTTCATTGTTAGAGAAATCAAAAGCTAGCTTATAAGCACAAACTCTAACATTACTTGGAACCTTCTCAGGCTGAAAAATAGCACTCCTAATCCATATTCCAATGCCAACTCCATCCTTACCAACGGCTCCATCAAAATCCAAACTCCACAGGCCTTCTTCTCCTTCTTGAAGATGCTGGAAATTCGTTTCTTTCTCTTCATTACCTTGGTTAATTTCTGGCTGTTCATTGTCCCTTTGTTGCTGGTAGGCAGGAGGTTCAGAGGTGTTTGCTGCTTTGTCCTTTTCTTGTTTAAGGACCTCTCTGAAATTCTCTGAAATATTAGGTATTTCATCCACTTGTACCAATTGAACATTCTCATCATTTAAACCACCATCACAATACAAGACAAAAAACTAATTCTGTATGGACAGGATTAATGGGTTGATTTACGGGCTTGTCTTTGCTGGTAATCATATATTTCATTTTATTTTCCCTATATAACTTCCTCAACTGGCCAAATATAGGGATAGTGGCATAAGAGAAATCAAGTTGCATGGTTCCCTTGAGTTTGGCACCCCAAGACCTAGATAGAAGCATTCCAAACCTCGGTGGGACATCAGCAACCACTACATCCATCAAGACATTTTTTGCTAGAATCTTGTCTAAAGACACTACCAAATCTTTAATTAAACCAATATAGTGGACCCTACTTGAGTCAAAGGAATAAAATTCATGATATTTACGAGTGATGTCAAGGCCTAGCTTCTCCATGACAGCTTTAGGCATCAAATTATGTGAGGCCCCAGAGTCTAACATAGCATTATGCAGGATAAACTCATGTACTCTAAGACTCAAGTAAAAAGGAGGGACTTCATTTTCTTCAGATTCTTCTGTGGCTGGACCAATAATAATTTCAGGGTAGTCATCTTCTACATTGACCATATCAGAGACAGAATCTATTTACAATACTTTGGACACCTGAGTTTTATACAAACTATTCTTCACCAACTCTGTGAGGGGCATAGACACTTTTAATTTAGAGATTTCATTTTCTAGATTAAAGGAGGGAGATTTTTCTACCTCTTTAATGGGTGGGTATTTCTTCTCTGTTGGCTCCTTTACTGTGTTCTGTTGGTTCTTTTCGTTTGCTGTATTAGCAACTGTGGGCGCTTTGCTAGAAGAAGGATCATCCGACTCCTTAGCTTTCTTTTGTGCATCGTTCTTCATTTGGAGTTCCTTTCTCTTTTGAATGGGGCTAACTGTAACCTCTCTGTTCCTTAAAGAGTACTGCCTTTGCTGAGCCGATAGAGTGTTCATATACCCTCTCTCATAGTCATCATACTCCTCTTCCAATACTGTATCATTGGCCAAAATGAATTTTTGGTCTTTTTGAATGTCTGGAGTCACCACTGTATATTCTTTGTCTTCTGTAAGGAAAATGGGCACACCATCAGCCATGAAAAAATGATTAGCCTCAATCACAGGATCATCGTCATCTGAGTCTATCCCTTGCATGTAGTTTTGTTGCAAAGGATTTTTAATTTTCTGCTGTGGTGGCACCATTTGGTCTTGTGTTCTTTGCACTCTCTGTTTAATTCTGAATTGCGGCTGCTGCCCTCTGAAATTCGGATTTCTTATTTGAGGCTCTGGTCTGTCTGTAATGGTCAACCTATCAACCAGTTTTTCCACTATTCTGATCAGAGTATCCATTTTATTGTCTAAAGTAGAGGCCTCCTCTTCTATTGTGACACTTTTCTCAGCTCTGGCTCGTGCTCTTTTAGCCAGCAGATTAGCTTCAATGTTAACCGCTATCTTCTGCATGTCTTCAAGTGAAGACGGATCTATTTCATGCAGCTGATATGCCATGTCAGCATCAAATCCATCGGGAAATTTCAACAATTCTAGTCCCACAGGAGGCTTCAAATTAGCTATAATAGCATTATATACAACATTGAATCTCAAACAATAATCCTACACGGTTTCACCCACATTTCTTTTAATGTTCTCATATTCAGAAACAATTTGAAGTGGGTTCTTTTTTTATTTCCCACCGGTCCAGGAACTGAGTGTGCAACTCCTGCAAAGTGCGAATTGTGCCTGGCGGTAAGGCTCTAAACCACTTTATGACTTCACCTCCGAAACTTTGAACAAATAGCCTTGTCGTTACATTCTCCGCTTCTACTTCGTGAAAATAAAAAAATTCATTCATTTTATCAACATGTTTTTGTGCCGTGATGCTTTGAGTGGAATCAAAGATTGGAATTTTACTCTGATATTCAATAGGCATATCATTGAGGACCTGGGGTAAGACCAGAGGTGCATACCTAGCAGCCATAACTCTGGGTGGATTTACGACAGGATTTGTAGGATTTGAGGGAGGTGTTAATGAAGGAGATGATAATTGGGAATTGACTGATGGGAATGTTGATGAATTGGGAGGGGGAAATGCTATTCCTGATGATTCTGACGGCTCATGGATATTAGTTATAGTGAGGGACTGAGGAGAATTCAAAACATAATCGTCAATGGAGGTATTTTCTCTTTGGACTTAAATATCTACAAGGAAGTCAGGATCTAAAACTGTATCATCAATGTCATTTTCAGACTTATTCCTAAATAAAGAAAGCTCAAAATTCTCATCAAAGGAAAGATCTTCTACAAAAAACCATTCACTGAGCCAAGTATAGGATCTGAAGACGGGTCTGGGGCTTAATGATCCTTCTTGTCTTCTAACAATTCTTGGGATAAGATTTCGATTTTCAAACACAGGGGGAGGATTTGGATCTGGATTAGCCCTGGTGTATCTTCTTGAAGCCAGTGTGGTCAAATGTCTATTTTACAACAATATTATTTTTCAACCTAGCAAAATATGAACATCATCTTTCAAAAATCTAGAATTATTTGATGTACTAGGGCAAAAATTACAAGTCAGATGTTATGTTTATAAAACTAGACTGGAGATAACAACATTTATCTACTTATGCACCTGCAAAGAAATGTGCAGTTTCAAGGCTACCTGTCATAACTTCAGGCTCCGTCTGTAGTTTATAAAAAAAATAACACTAACAAACAAACAATCTTGAACTATTCCCTAGTGTGGTTGCCAGAGATGTTAGCACCTAAATTGGACCCCAGGCTGCAAAATTCAAATCAGGGTAACAACTAAACCACACTCAGCCTTGTAGCTAGCCCTACAAGGACAGGAGAGGGCTCTCTCCATAAAATAATATTCAATGAAACACAGTAAATGGACTGATATTAGGCTAGATAAAATGATGGGAAAAGGGTTTAATAGAATGAATGAATGAATTTTCCGGCGATGTGTGGGACAAAAATGGGACAGTTGAAACTGGGAATTAAATCAGGACACAGGGTATTTCATGGGGCAAGATAGGCAGGAAAATTAGCAATTAAAATTTAATGAGGATGGGATGGAAATACTGGTGAGGAGCTAAAAAGGGCACAATGAATGGATCCTTTTCAAACAGAAGAAAAATATAGAGAATGAATGATTTCTGAAGGCAGAGCATATAAAATGGATTCTACCTTTCTATCTTGAAAGCATTCAAAAGGAAATGCTTATGGATGAATGAAAAACATAACAATTCACATATGAAACAAAAGGAGAAAAACAAATGCTAACTCTCATACCACATGGATCCCACAAATCAGAGCTGCATCTCTTATTAATTCCTGTCAAACTGTACAATGTAGAGAAGAGATGTTCTTCCACATTATTCCCCTACTTTCTGAGTTACCGATTTATGACTACTTTACAAATGATTTACAATGACATTAAATAGGCTGAAAGTGGGAACATAGATCCACAGAAAAGGGAGCTTTTCTAACAGCTGAAGAACTAAAATACAATCATAGAAAGAAATACAACAATGTGCCCCTGAAAAAGGGACAACATTACACTTGACTGCTTGGAGATTTTGCTGTTAGGCTGTACGAATTAAAATAGGTAATCTGATGAACAGATTTCCTATTTCTTTGCTGCTGTAGATATCTTCATTTTATTTTAGGCTCTCGCCTTTTGACTGTTCGCTTTCCATTATTGTTTGGAGAAAACTGACATTTCTAATAATATGCCTTTGAAATAAAATAAATTGAATTTATGTGTTCATGAAGGGAAAAACCGTGAATAGGAAGGAAGGGAGAGGAGGCGGGACCCATATGGAAATCACAATCGCAATCAGAATCGGGCGGGGGAGGGACAGGCGGAGTAATACATTTACAAATATTGCGATGTGATTGGGGAGAACCCTTTGTAATAAACAAAACGGATAATTTTTAACTTTACAAAGGAAAAAGAGGTTTTTGTTATGAATGGAAAAGGAATTAAATGGTGGGACCAGGTAATGGATTGCAATTGGAAATCGGAGCCAGGAGTAGGGCAGAGTGGTAAATATAAAACTTCCAATGCGATTGGGGGAAAACCCTTTGTATATAAATTAAAGCCAAAATTTGGGTTTAACAAAGGAAAAACCCTTTTATATATGAACGGGCGGAAAGACTGTATGGTGGGGCTAGAGGGGTCAATCGCATCGGAGATCGGGAGTGGGGGTAATCGCAATCGCAATCGGGAGAACAAAATTTGTGATGCGATCGAAGTGATCGGAGGGAAGGTGCGATCGAAGTTTTGTGAGATTGATCGATCGAGGGATGGTGCGATCAATCGTTTGGAGAAATTTTCGATTGAAAAGGGAAGGGAAGGTTGCGATTGTGGCGGGGACTTTATATATGATATAAAATTTGTTTATAAAGTCTATGGGGATGGAAAGGGGAAGTGGTTAAGGGGCGGGGACTTTATAATATAGAACTTTTTATTATAAATTCCTAAGGCATGGAGGGGAAGTGGTTTGATAATTAAATCGCATATATATTTTTTTTAAATAATTTATAATGCAATTTTGTAATCGGCAAGGGGAAAAGGGGTTTTTAAAGGAAAATATAAAACTTTAAATGAAAAGTTAAAGGGGAACATGGGAAATAGGGGAGGTTTAGGGAATTTTACTTCACTTAAACATAAATTTCAATCTAGAAGTCAGTTTTGGGAGTGTAGTATACCGCTGGAAAACTCTTTTTAGGCTCTTTCTAATGGATCTGCTTGGAAGATGATTTGGCACTGAACATGCTACAGAAAAATTCCTTGAATGCAGGGACATCACTTTCTGGAGATAACATCTTCTGAATTGTGACTTATTACATATGATGATATAAAATTACATAATGAATAATAATAAAGGAAAAATATCATGTTTTCACCTCAAAACATGGTTTCTAGGTGAAAATTACATCAGGATGAATAAAATGTCTCTTTGATTCTTCCTGGTGTTGTGACTTTGAGCTTATTGACATCCTCATGACCTTGCTGATATTATTGACATTTGACTCATTAATTTGACGATGGTGAGACCCTAGAAACTAATGAGACCCATCCTATGACCTACTGACATGATTTTGAGAATAAAAGTGACTAATGACTAAAGACCATAGGGAGGGAAAACTGTTAAAACAATACTACCATCAATGAATCCATGACCTAATGGAATGGTGAAATATATTCGGTATGAGACACCTAATATGAAAATGAAAAAGAGTAGTTTTTTTCACTGATGGCAGTATGACTAGACTGACACTAACACAAACCAAAGAAATAATGCAAGTGTCCTAACTCTGTCATTTCAAACTTATTTTTGAGGCTATACTTCACATGGTTTATATTATTTGAATCACTACCATTAAGGATAATATCATCAACATAAAGAACAAGGATGGTGAAGTAATTACCCACTTTCTTGGTGTAGACAGTGTTGTCATAATGACACCTAGAAAAGCCATTATCTAAGACAAATCTATCCATTTTGGCATACCAAGCCCAAGGAGCTTGTTTGAGACCATAGAAAGACTTACCAAGGCAATAAACAAGGTTGGTGTCTTATTGGATAAATACAAGGTGTTGTTCCATCTAGATTTCTTCATGCAAAATCTCCACGTAAGAAGGCGGATTTGACATCCATCTGATGGAATTCTCATTTAAAGAAGGCAACAAGGGAAAGAACAAGGTGGATAGAATTCATTTTAGAAACAGGGGAGAATGTTTCTATATAGTTAATGCCTTCAACTTGTGAAAATCCGTTAGCGATAAGACGAGCTTTATGTCTATCCAATTTTCCATCTGTTCCAAACTTTGTTTTGTACACCCATCTACGTTTGACAAGTTTTCTTCCTTTTGGAAGAGGAACAAGATCCCAAGTATCGTTTTCCAATAAGGAACGATATTCTTCATTCATAGCTTCATCCCAATATAAATAACCTAAGGCTTCTTCAAATGTTTTTGGATAAAGTTTTTCTAGAACTTGAGTGAATAAGGAAGAGGCTATTTTGAACTGAGAACGTGTACGTCGTTGATCGACAGGGTCACCTGCAAGAGAACCTGCTGCGTCCCAAGTAGAGCAGACCCCTATTGGAAGTGGTGGAGTATAAGGAACAATTTCAAGAGGTGGAGGAGGATTTTCATCCTCGTTGTCATAATCTAAACTAGAAGGAATGCTATTAAAAATATAAGAGAGAGAGAGAAGAGGCACATATGCTGAATCAAGCTCGCAGGCCAAAGGTGGCACACCCACTGAACTAGGCTCGCAGGCCGATATATTTTCATCAAATTTTTCATCTCTTCCAATGATTATATTTTTGGATTTTGGTTGATGAAGTCTATATCCTTTGACATCTTTAGAATATCCAACAAAAATGCATTTTTCGCTCTTAGGTTATAAGGCTTTATGTTTTGCATCTAGAATATGGGCCCAAGCATCACTTCCAAAAACATGAACGTGAATTACATCTGGTTTGATTGAGCTCCAAGCTTCTTCTAGAGTTATATTATTTAAAACCTTAGTAGGAGTGCGATTTACTATGTAATTTGCACAGTTAATGGCCAAAAATTGAGACCAAGTTCTTTAGATTAAAGCATACAATTAGCCATTTCTTTTAAGGTGCGATTCTTCCTTTCAGCTACACCATTTCGTTGTGTAGCATATGGAAAAATATGTTTCAATTGAATACCATGCTCAGTGCAGAAGTTGATAAATTTGTTGTTAACATATTCTCCACCATTGTGTGATCTTAACTTAATAATTTGATGTCTAGATTATTTCTCAACAAAGGCCTTGAAGGCTAAGAACATGTTAAAAAATTCACTCTTGATTTTTAATAAATATAACAAAGTGCATCTGGAAAAATCATCAATGAAAGTTAAGAAGTACTTGCAACCAGAGAAAGAAACAATAGGAAGTGGACCACATAAATCACTGTGCACAAGCTGCAAAGGGGCTGAAGAGTGCCAAGAGGCACGTTTGTCAAAACTATCCCGATGATGTTTTCCGAGTACACATCCGGAGCAAACACCATCTTGGCAAGATACCATAGGAAGTCCCGTCACCATATTTTCCTTACATAGAGTTTGACGAGAGCTATAGTTTAAGTGAAAAAATCACTCATGCCAAAGTTTTCTCACATCATCATTATGAGTAAAACAAATGGAGGGAAGACATGATGACCCAAAGTTATCAAACTTATACAACCTTGTGGAATCATAAGCAATGCCAGTAGCTAAAATATGTTTAGGATCTTTGAGGTCCTTGATTACAACATCATGAGGTGAGAATTCTACTATTTTCCCTTCACCTAAATGAGTTATCTGATAAAAATATAGAAGGTTACATGACAAGGTAGGAACAACACATAGTACATCATTAAACTGACCATTATCTAGATGAATGGTTCCAAATCCTATAACACTAATAGATCTATCATCACCAACATAAATATGTTTGGTGTTACAATCATTTAAAGAATAAAACATGGATTTATATTTAGCCATGTGGTAAGAAGCTCCAGAATCCATTAGCCACTCATGAGAAGGAGAAGAGGAAGATACATTTAATGCATAACCAGATCTTGATGTTTGACAACCACAAGAAGAAAGTGCCATGCCTGAAGATGAAGGTGGAGAGTGTTCCAAATTGATTTTGTGCTTTTTCATTGCTGCTTCTAAGATTTCCATATTCTTAAAACATTTGGACTCTATATGGCCATCATGATTGCAAAAGTTGCAATGTCTATTTGTCTTCTTCCATTTGTTTTTATTTTCCTTATCATTTTAGTGAGATGATTTTTCAGTTTGCGGCTGAAATTTCTTAGGACCCTTGTTGGTTTAGGACCATACTTTTTAGGATACTTCTTCTTGGGATTCTTTTGATATGGTGGTTGTTGGACTGCTAAGGCTTTCTTAGAAGTGTTTCCAGGAGTGATAAGACCAAGGTGTAAGATTTTTTCTTGTTCTCTTATGAAAGAATCACAAAAGGAATCAAAGGAGGGATTCTTGTAGGTGGTTCCAAAAGAGATGATGGCTTCTCTAGTGGAATGGAAGGCAGAATAAAATACAGAGTATGCAGGGCCAAGCTTAGCAAGAATGCAATAGATGAGGCTACCATCTTCCTTTTTGACCTTACACCCTTATAAAAGAAGTGTAAGGGTCTTGAATTTGGAAAAAAAGTCTTCAATCGAGGAGAAATTATTAGGGTCCAAAGTAAGCAACTAATTTTCAATCTGGTGGGCTCTGATTTGATTTTGAATGCCAAAAACAATATTTATCTTTTCTAGGGATTTATCAGGGGTGTCAATGTTAAGGATGTGAAATCAAAGATCTTGAGCAATGGACATTCCTATCAACCCTCATGCTTGATATTTTTTATTTTCCCATTTAGGAACTTTATCATCATCGGAAGGTTTAGTTTCTTGACCTATGGCTATTCTATAAAGCCCTTTACTTCTAAGTATATCCACCATGTGAGGTAGCCATTGGAAATAATTGGTGTTGTTAAGAATAATCGGACATGCACTTTCCATTTTTTTTTAAACAAAGATGAGAAAAGGTGAACATAACTGCTCCAATGGAAATATCTCGAAACATTAGGTCGTTTCAAAATAAAATCTCGATAAACAGCTTCCGGATGAAGAATTTATGCCCTTTTGAAAACATGAGTCAAGGGGAGCGTTAGTTTGCTGTACTAACGCTCTGTTCTGGAGGATCACTAGCGTTACTAACGCACTTGTCAAGAGCAAGGAGAGCGTTATAACACACTGGTCAAGAGCATAGAGTCGCGTTAATGGCCCTTTACTTAGAGCGATTTTCAACTAATGTGGGTTGATTTCCAAAAAAAATTGGAAAAAAAAAAAAAAAAACTCTCTTTAAGCTATTTGGCTGTCAATTGTTCTTTCGTGTGCGTGCATTTTCCTACACACAACACCGATCAAAAAAATAAACGCAAGCCTTATGGTAGAATATTAGTTTTTTGGTTAGCCTTACTGGAAAATATATATTTTACTATTTCTGATTTCCTAATATCGCATAGAAGCATAGGGAAAGAGCATATGTAATAAATAAAAAAAACTTCTTCCTGTTTTTGATTTGCTGAGATCGCACATAGCGCAGGGCAAAGAGAATATGTAGAGAAGATGATATATATCTGGAAAATAAATAAAACCTAAAAACCGAAATAAACAGAGGGAACTGAAATAAGCAGAACTATTAACAAATATAACTGCAAAAAGAACACTTTCTGCCTCCAGATCTAAATTTAAATAACTTGGGCAGCCAGAAATATTTTTGCATGAAACGAAAGGTGTTCCTCAGTTTAACAGAAACTTTGGACACAACAGAGCAGTTCTCCAGGCCTGAAAAAGTTTAGAAATAATAGATATAGGAAACGGTAGTCGCATGCAGTCAAACCGGCTTCAGATTTGGATCAACAACAGATGCGACCCTCAAAATAGCTCTGATACCATGTAGGAATTTACAGGGTAAGTTATGTAGATCAAGAACCAAAGGTCACTTCTCACAAACAGATCACAAATTAGTACACCAGTATAATCATTTGGTTAAAACCCTCGAAGAGGGAAACAGTCCATGGCCTGAGCCAATGTGGCCACTTCAGGCAATTTATTAATATAAAAATAAAGGTTACATATGATTCTCTCATAAATGGTTAACCTAAAAATGACCCTCCATGCTCTTTAAATAGAGATCATAGACCAATCGGGTGTTAAGTCGTAGATCAAGTTTCATTAATACCGAGGAGAGAGATAATCGTCAGATCACTACAAATCGTGACCGTCAGTTTATAAGTTAAAAATGTACATGGCAAAGAAACACACTTTACCTAAATCTACACAAGAGTAAGTTATTCTTAACTATTTCCTATGTGTCGAAATATCCTAACATGTGGGTTGTTGTGAAAGGAGCTCCAAAATAGAAGAAAAGAGATATCAATGCCTTAGAAATAAGCCACTTCAAGGGGGCGACCTCCAATACATTACATGAATGAACAATTCTTGGATGATACAAATTACAAAACCTCCTTTCTATATATAGGAGTCCATGGGGCCACAATGTAATCCTAGTGGGACCACAATGTAATCCTAGTCGACCGAACAATAATAATTTAAGGGCACACTAATAACAATATGGGGGTTACAGGGGTACAATAATAAAAATAAGGGTGTTACAATAACAACAATAAGGGACTATACTAGTAATATAGGGACCTAACATGCTCCTCACCTTCAAAAAAGTGTTTTCCTCAACACTTGAGTAGCTCTGGGTGCTTTTGTATAATATTCTCATCCTCCCATGTAGAACCTTCAGTGGGTAAGTTCTTCCACTTGATGAGATACTCTGAAATTGATCGATTCCGTAGCTTTCGAGTTCTTGTTTCCGTGACCACTTCAGGTTCCAATATGATTTTTCCTTCCACATCAAGTTCTGGCAATATTGTTTGAACTGGAAGATTTTCACCTATAACTTTCTTTAAGCATTAAACATGGAAAACTAGATGCACTTGTGAAGAAGCAGGAAACTCCAATTTGTATGCCATAGTACCAACCTTTTGCAACACCTTTTAAGGACCATAGCACTTTGGCGATAATTTATTATCCTTCTTAGCTTGCTTGAGGTACATTTTTATATATGGTTGTAGCCATAAAAATACCCAGTCTCCTACATCAAAAATTCTCTCGCTGCAATGTTGATCTGCCTGTTGTTTCATTCGATTGTGTGCCAAATTCAAGTTATCCTTTAAGAGTTGGAGAACTTCTTGTCGATGCTCGATGTGATCTTCCACTACTTGTACCTTCGAATTTTCTCTTAAAGATGATGTGATGGATGGTGGATGATATCCATAAAGTGCCATAAATGGGGTCATTTTTGTTTTAGTATGGAAGGAAGTGTTATACCACCATTTCGCGAGAGGTAACCACTTGACCCATTGTGTTTGTTTATCAGATACAAAACAACGAAGATATCCTTCCAAAAATTTATTTACTATCTCAGTTTGACCATCGGATTGAGGATGATAAGATGAGCTATGAGCTAATTGAGTACCCAAACAAGAAAATAACTCCGTCCAAAAATTTCCAGTAAAAATTGGATCTTTGTCACTCACAATAACCCTTGGGTTCCGATGTAGATTTTGAATTGTGTCCATAAATGTAGTAGCAAATGTACTTGCTTTAAATGGATGAGATAATTCACAAAAGTGTGCATACTTGGTAATTCTATCAACTACCACCATGATGACACTCTTTACTTTGGACTTAGGTAAACTTGTGATAAAATCCATTGAAATATCCTCCCAATGTTGACTTGGAATGGATAAAGGTTGTAGAAGACTCGGGGTCTTAATTGTCTCAACTTTATTCTGCTGGAAAACCAAACAGTCCGCCACAAACATTTGAATATCAGATTTAAGGCCATCCCAAAAAAATTCTTTCTTCACCCTGTGGTAAGTTTTTAAAAATCCTGAGTGTCCTCCTAAAGGAGAAGTGTGCAATTCCAAAATAATATTTTGTTTTAGTTGGGAATTATTACAAATATATAAGCGATATTTGTACCATAAGGAATCATTTTTCCAACTAAATGTATCAGATATTCTAGGATCTTGCTGCAACTTTTGAATGAGTGTCCACACTTCTTCATCCTTCTTCCATTCACATTTTGCTTCAGTTATCCAATTTGGTTGGATAATAGAAATGGCACAAAGTAATGCTTCCACCTCTTCATTCTTTCTTGAGAGTGCATCTGCAAAAAAATTTAGCTTCCTTTCTTTGTAGATTATTTAAAATTCATAACCCGACATCTTTGTGACCCATTTTTGTTGCTCTTCTGAAGATAGTCTTTGTTGCAAAAAGTGTTTAAGACTATCATGATCAATTTTTACCTTGAAGTGTCTTCCCATTAGGTAAGTTCACCATTTCTTTAGTGCATGTAGTATTGCTAACATTTTCTTCTCATACATAGGTTTCTGTAAATACTTTCCTTTTATTGGATGACTTTCAAAAGCAATGGGTCTTCCTTCTTGCATTAAAATAGCACTAATTCCATTTCTTGATGCATCACATTCCATAATAAAAATTTTTGTGAAGTCATACGTAGCTATGACCGGTGCTAGGCACATTGCCTCTTTAATATGTTCAAAGGCCTTAGTTGCTTCAGGAGTCCATGAAAATGCATCTTTCTTCAATAATGTTGTTAGAGGTGCTGCTATTCTCCCATAATTCTTAAAAAACTTGCGATAATACCCTGATAACCCGAGAAATCCTCAGAAATTCTTTATGGTTGTGGGGACTTTCCATTCCTTAATGGCTTTAATTTTCTTGGGGTCTACCTTAACACCCTCGCAAGATACAATATGACCCAGATATTCCACCTCTTGTACTCCAAAGAAACATTTGGATGTTTTTTCATATAAGTGTTTCTCCTACAATAGTTGGAGCACCTTGTCAACATGTTGAGCATGATCCTTCCAAGACCTACTGTAGATTAGTATATCATCAAAAAATGCTAGCACAAATTTTCTAAGGAAGGGTTTGAAAATGGAATTCATCAATCCTTGAAATGTAGAAGGTGTATTGGTAAGGCCAAAAGGCATGACCAAAAATTCATAATGACCCTCATGAGTTTGAAATGCTTTTTTCGAAATATATTTAGTCTTCATTCTAATTTGATGATATCATGAATGAAGATCCAACTTGGTAAAATAAATTTCTCCATGTATTTCATCCAATAATTCATCAATCACAGGAATGGGAAATTTATCTTTAATGGTGAATACAGGAGCAAAGTAAGAACTTTGACTATGTTGAATTATCCCCACCTCTAACATTTATGCAAGCATACGTTCAATTTCACTCTTTCGGACATAAGGAGGAAAAATTCCTGGAATCAAATGAATAGCATGATCATGATCATGAATAGGTGGGAGCCCTTTGGGAGTTCCAAACACCTTGGAATGATTTTCCAACACTTTTTGGAGATCTGCAGAAATAGATGATTTTGATGTTGGAACTTCTAGTGATCATAATTGTGCAATTATGCCTCGTTGTTATTTCTTTAGAAGCTTTGTAATGACATTAGAGCTTATTATCTTTCCCAGCTTCCCTGCAATACCCCGTAATTGGAATTCCTTTCCTTCTGAAAAATTTCAAGAAAATTTCTTGAAAATTAAAAGCTACCATCCCCAAGGATTGTAACCATTGTACTCCTAGTACAACATCAACACCTCCCATAGGAATGGAAGGCATTGGACTATTCAATACATATTCCCCCATGGTTAGCTTGATATTATGGAATTTTCCAGAGCAATTTATAGTTCCTCCATTTGCAACCATCACTTGACATTCTGGTGCTCGGTATAGGAAACAATTCAATTCCTAGGCTACCTTACAATGAATAAAATTATGGGTGCCACCTGAATCAATCAATACTATTACCTTTTTCTTCTTGATATGTCCTTCTATCTTGAAAGTTTGAGGAGTGGTAATTCCTGCCAATGAATTACATGATATGGTCAGACTCATTTCTTCCTCTTATAGGGTTGGTTCCTGGTGTATATCCTCTTCTTGTTCATTTTCTTCTTCCTCTTCACAGCCTATGTAGAATAATTTCTTCTCAGCACACTTATGACCTTTAGTGTATTTGCTATCACAACTGTAGCAAAGCCCTTCTTCTCTTTTTTCTTCCAATTGTTGTGGTGTCAACCTTGTGGGTTGTGGAAATATAGGAGTAGCAACACTTCCATCTTTATAGAAGTAAGTGGTAGGCTTCCTTTTTGCTATAATGTTACATTCAATTTTTCTTGCCAACCTGAATGCCTTCTCCAATGCATCAGGTTCCAAAACTTGAACTTCATGTTGGATGTTATCGTTTAAAGTACCTATGAAGAGATCAACCCTATGTTCCTCTGAAATATCAGTTACCCTTATATTAAATTTTTGGAAGCCTCAATGTGCTCCCCCACTAAAAAATTTTGTTTGAGATTTATCAATTGGCTAAATAAAGTGTTGCTCTTTGTATCCTCATAATGTGGTCTCATTTCCTCCGTAAAAATTAACCAAGTGACAATTTTTTTACCGGAGCAAAGCCATCGTTACCATACAAATGTATTTTTTTCTAAATGTAAAGTTTCAATGCGTACCTTTTGTGTGTCTTGCACATTATTAAGATCAAAATATTGCTCCATCTATAGTATCCATGTTACAGGATCCTTTCCATCAGACTTCCTCATATCCATTTTTGGAATATGGTGGTTCTTCCCTCCAACATTAGAGTTTATGAAATCATGATTAACATTTATTTTGTTCTCATCATGAGTTTCCTCTACTTTATTTTCACCATATCAACTTTTTCAAACCTTCCATGTCTACTTTTAGATCATTCTTCATGTTTTCCATCTTAGCTTCCATGTCATCCATCTTAGATTCAATGCCAGCTTCCATGCCATCCATCTTAGCTTCCATGCCATTCTTCAAACCATCCATCTTAGATTCCATGCCTTTCTTCAAGCCATCCATCTTAGTTTCCATGTCATTTTTTGTTGCTCTTTACGAGAGCGAAATTTGTTGCACTTGCTTTTGTAATTTTGATATGTCATGTTGCCATTCTTTGTATTCATGAGTCATAGTAGAGCCTTATAAAGGCTTAATGGGTGTTGAATTCTTTTTAGGGGCCATTTGAGAATCCATTACTGATATACATTCTATAACATTCCCTTAGAATCAATTCAACTTGATTCTTCAAACAAGACTTATGCAATTCGGGAAAAAAAAAATACACACCTTTTACTTGTTTTTGAGGAACTCGATATTGAAATTGAATTTTCTATATACTTGCATATCCTCAATATCTGAAATTCGGCTCTGTAGTATTCCTTTGAACCTTCTTTCAAATGCCATAGGTCTGACTTGATTTGGATTCTTCAATACAAAGCTATGTCCAATCTCCCACAATGACCGAATTATGGACTAGTTCAGTAGAGCGAACTTGTATGACTTTCCACGTGTCACTGTTTCCTCCTTTGACACTAAAATTTATCTATAGGAAACTACATTCCGTGCACTTCCAGTCACTTTTTACAAAATTCCAATCAAATTCTGAAAGAGAGAGTTATGAAGCTTTTCCCACAATCACCTCTTTGAGATGAAATTCGGGAGCCTCAAAAAGACATATCTTCCACAGATCATATCTCCAAAACTATTACGAACCAAGCTCTGAAATTTTGTAAAGATATTCCTTAGGATTTCAGCTTCGTGCTCTAAGAATTTCAGCTTCTAAACCTTCAGAGAAAAAATGTTATAGAGAAAATTACACGATGACATTTTTAAGTGAAATTCAGGAGCCTATAGAAAGACCTAACTTCCACAGATCCTATCTCCAAAAATATTACGAACGAAGCTCTGAAATGTTACGACAAGGTTCCTTAGAATTTTGTCTTCACACGCTAAAAATTTCCACTTCTGAACCTTCGTAGAAACAAAGTTATAGAAAAAATTCCACGATGACCTGTTTGGAGCAGCGAAACCCTAGAATCCAAAGCTTTGATACCAAATGTTGTGAAACCAGCTCCAAAAAGAGAAGAAAAGAGATATAAATACCTTATAAATAAGCCACTTCAAGGGGGGAACCTCCAATACATTACATGAATGAACAATTCTTGGATGATACAAATTACAAAACCTCCTTTCAATATATAGGAGTCCATGGGGCCACAATGTAATCCTAGCCAACCTAACAATAATAATTTAAGGGCACAATAATAAGAATATGAGGGTTACAGGGGTACAATAATAACGATAAGGGGGTTATAATAGCAACAATAAGGGACTATACTAGTAATATAGATACCTAACGTGGGTCTTCAAGGTCCCTTAAGAACTATGCAAGGGATGTAACAGTAAATTAGGATCCCATATGTAAAATTTTTAGGGAGAAATGACCAAAACCTATTGTCTCATGCCCATGTGTTAGCATACATGGCAATGCAAAACCTAAATTTTTTCCTACAATAGATTTTGATTTGACACATAGCTTTGGGATTGAAGTCTTTGGTTTATCCATTTTTTCATGGATAATACTCAAATATTCCTTTGGAAACCCCTCTGACATAATTCTATGGGCATAGTAGCAATATATTCCACACATTCTTATTATTTTTGTTCATCCTACCTCATGCATTTTATTCCAAGTCTTTTGTTTCTATTGACTTCATCTGTGCTTTCAACACAATATATTCACTTCATTTACTGAAGTTAGTGTTATTTAAAAATTCCACATCTCGAAATTTAGTATTCCAAATCTTGCTCATTGTTGATTGTGATATTGACGGGTAATTGAGATTTTGAAGAGCCCCATTGATCTCCTTTGAAAAAAAAAATTGTGTTAAGTCAAAGGAAGCAATATTAAATGAGCAGATGTTCCATCTTCTTCAACTTGACATGTTTGGTTTGGTGAAAAATATGAATTATCCATTACAATTCTGTGTAATATTTCTATGGCTATCATGGTGTGTGCGCATAATTTTCATGTGTTGGTATTCCCATGAATAGATTTGATCTATCCATTTTGGAAATAATGTTGGTATTTATAGAATGATCTTTGAGGAATATTATGTATCTTACACCATGCTTTCTTACAAATAATATCCTCATTAAATCTCATGTCCTTTACATTTCTAGCAAGAGGTGGTAGGCCATGCCCATGGATCTTTGACATGACTTTGTTTGACATGAGTTAATTCAATACAAATTCCATAATACCATTTTTATTAATTTGTCTCATACCCATTCTAGCACCTACAATGGCCTCCCTATCCACATGCTGAAGACAATATTTTCTAAAACATACATCTACTACCAAAAGACGAATTTATTTCTCTTCATTTATTTTTGTTTGACATTTTTCAAATATTTTTGTAGCCATAACTCATTGAATCCTTTTATATGGCCTTGTTACATGCATATCAATTTATTTTCTATCCTTTCATTACAAAGATACCCATCCCATTTTTTTAAGGGATTTGTGTCCTCTATAACATCTCATATCACCATTTCCTTGGGTGGTTTCTTGAACTTTTTCTTAATCCTTAATATCACACCCTTTTTGTCCACCAACTTATTTATTGGCCATTAAACCAAAAAATGTATATACTTGTCCCCAATTCTTCATATTTCACAATTTCCATCTATATCTTCCAAAAAAACATCAAATTCCATTTCACCTAGTGTTTCACCTTCAACAATGTCATTCTCGTGGACATTAACTAGAATTCCTTTGGTAATGCACGTGATTGTTACCATGCATTCATGTGTAAGAGAAACCTTTGTACAAATGAATCTAAAAATATCTTGGGGAATATTTATGGCATGATCATGACAGTGAGGTTCCAAATATAATTATAGCCAAATATCATAAGATTCCAATGCACCCCCTAGTGTATGCTCAAATCCTATTAGAAGTGTTAGAGGAGCATCATGTTTTAACACCTTCTCAATTTTAACCACTATGCATCGTCTATTTACCATCTTTCCATGAAATTTATGCCAAAGCTATGTATTAAATATGTATCCCTCACCCACCTTCACTCCATGTTGCAAAAGATCTACCTTGTCTCTAATAGAAAATGTAGAAGAAAAAATTTCACCTATAAATGAATGTAAATAAGGTTAGTATTTCCTAAAAAAAATTAAAAAATATTATACTATCGATAATATTTAACACATGCTTCAATATTTTGATATACCTATGTTGTGCCTCAAATCCATGATCTTACATGGATGTATGTCCCCTTCATCAACATAATCCTCAATCAAATGTGGTTGACTGACATAAATTATAAAAATTGTAACATAACATGCATTAACCCTTTCTCCAACATAATAAGTTGCAAACTCTGTATATTTGACCCTTCCTAGCCCAATGCCTTGATCATTAATAAGGAGATCAACATAGTCCCCCTTTTGCCACAATTATATTTTCCATTATAGCGTGTACCAATTTTGTAACAAAAATTAAATCATAATTTGTAGTTAAAAGGTTGAACCATGTAAATTGTGATTTTATATTTTAGCAAAAACACACAACTTTAAAAAAAGTAATATATATGCAATAATTTAAATAGTATGGTAGTCATTTTGTATGTAATGAAACATTGTTCCCCAAAATCTAGTGTCTACTACCAAAAGGTACTTTACATACAAATTACACAAAAAATTTATATGAAGACGAGGAAATTAGAGATGTAGATAGTATCATAGAATGACAAATATCAACTCATATCAAACCACCAAGTCCATATTTAACTTCAAAAATGACACTTGTAGTACTGATGCATGTGTATGAATAATGATCATAATATATTTCTAGAAGTTGAAGACCCAAAACATAGTCCTTTGGAAAATCTAAGAAATTCCAAGATTGATGCTACATAATATGTCTAAAATACCCAAGAGAAGGAGAAATTATTAATGCATTTAAATTCATTTTATTCATATAAAATTATAATTAATAAAATAGAACTTAACATGTGCTTTCACTTGCATTCTCTCACTATCAGCTCATTCATTTGACCTATCTCTATTTATTGCTCTATTCCTTATTTGCTTCTCCTCAACTTTTGTCCTAAAAATGGGTCTTGGTATAGACTTGAAATGTTGACACTTAAAATGACTAATGTGGAGCAAATTTTGACATATTATATTCAAAATAAGTCCCCACATAAATATACAAACCATAAAGAGAAATTAAATTTATATTTCACTTAGTGAGGATGTTTGATGTTTGAACTTGATAATCGAAAGCCAAACTAAAATTAAATTTATATTTCACTTAGTGAGGATGTTTGATGTTTGAACTTGATAATTGAAAGAAAAACTAATTTTTTTCTTCCAAATAAGAGTTTTGGTACTATAAATACTAGATAATTCTCATTTTTATTCTAATAAGAGTTTTACTCCGTATGTATACACATCTAAGGACATACTATTTAGGATGGATACAAATGGATGTTAACTTTAGGTACTATAAAAGTGTAGATTTGAGTTTTCATATATTGTTATGTTGACGAGGTAGATTCTTATCTTATGCGTCCAGACATTAGTGAAATTGTTTTTATAAGTTCATAACTATAAAAAAAAATGGAGAGAAACACAATACATGTTAAAAAAATTGTGCTTCATACTTTAAAGTTGCATACATGTGCATTGGAATAAAAATAAAGTATACCTCAATAATACTTTTATTCATAAACTTCAAAATTATTGTAGAATTTCCATGATCTTGGGTCTAGGATAGAATCTTAAAATATTTTATGCTACCAAACCAATAATCTCAACATAACTACTATGCACAAAGAAAAATATAAAGCACTAAATCATATATGCAAAGAGTATAGACAAAATTTTAAAATTTTCAACCTAACTTTGTTATATTAATTCAAATGAGATAATGCAATAGTCTAGGGCTCCTGTACTAGGGATAATGGCCCTCATACATCCACTAGTAAAAGATACAAAACAAGATACTATAACCATCTAGCTTGCAGTGCGATCTCTTAGCTCCTCTCGGTCGTACCCTGTACCTGCTCAGTCCTTCGGCTCCAACACCAATTACGTGTGGCCCTCAAAGAGGTGTATTACACCCAAATAATACACAAAACCATCCCTTAACTTAACTCTATGACAATGAATTATGATCTTTACTTCTGGATGGTTTTACCAAGTCAAGAAATCTCCTAACAGCTCATTTACATTCCCCAGACCTGTGGCCCTATTCCTTATAAATCCACACTCCTAAAACATGTCCAGACTCGTGATCCTAGCCTTCTTCACCCTCCTTTGATCTCATTGTCCAATCGCAGAGGTATTCCTTGATGGATGATCTCTTGGATGATCTAAATTGAATGTATCACACCTTATATTTATACAAAAAATAAGGGCTCCATGAATTTGTTGAAGAGACATGTCTTTTGTTCCAAGCCTACATGACTTGACTATCCATAATTAATTGTCAAGTTCAAAAATTCATATCTCAAGATCTAGAGCTCTAATTTGGGTGATTTTCAAAGCGTTGGAATTGACACGCCAAGCTTCATTAGCTAAAATTTTCTCATGCTAAAAGTATTCATGGTTTTGGCCCAAATTTCGATGGGTCTAAACAACATGTTTGGGTTTCAAGACCATAAGTGCCTCTTGTGGTGATTTTCCATCCAATCGTCGAACTTGAGGGCTTGGAGTACCTCCCAAGCTATGTAAAAAATCAGCACTCCATCTTAGTGAGGGAGGTACTTATAATACTAGGATTTAACCATCATCATCTAACAATACTACCCCATATTTCATCTGTCACTGCACCATACCCTATATAATGAAATCGTCAATCTCGGTAGAATATCTACCTCATCATATCTAAACCATAATATCTCGAACCTCCATAGGGTTTCTCCCTCTAAGGCTACACTCCCTTTGAGCCTACGCTATATCATCTAGCACAGTCCTACAAGCACTCATCCTCTTGGATAAAATACCACTTGTGAAACTCCCTCCAATCTCAGATATGAAAAATCAAAATTTGATGAATACTATAGCCTACCAATATGAATTCCATCACACGAAGCCATCTCAATCAACCATATCTCTTCCAAGCCAAAGAAAACCTCAATATTCCCCAACCATCCATAGAAAATCAAAGAAATTCCGCGATCAAAAACCTTCCCTACAACAAAATGTTGTTCATCAGGCTCACCACCAATCCACCAAAACTCCCAGCTAATCTCATTGTCAATCCAGTGAGGACCACATCTCCATGTCGTCAGCTGAACCCTCTCCTCCATGATATAAACACCCACAGCTCCCTCTGGGTTACTTCGCTATGCACACTCTGATTCACTATCCCTAAAAGTAGCTCAGATATGATTTGATACCATGTCAAATTTCCACGATATTAGGTCTAGGATATAATATTAAAATATCTGACGCTACCAAACCAAGAATCTCAACAGAACTACTTTGCACAGTGAAAAATATAAAGAAGTAAATCACATATGCATAAAGTATAGATAACTTTCTAAAATTTTCAACCCAAATTCATTATATTAAATCAAATAATATAATAAAACACTCTAGGGCTCTTGTATGAAGGATAGTGGCCCTCATACATCCACTAGAACAAGTTACAAAATAAGATACTCTGACCGTTTTTCTGTAGCATGCTCTCTTAGCTCTTCTCGGTCATATCATATACATGTTGAGTCCTTCACCTCCCAATCTGTAGTTCCTAGCTCTATGAGAGCTCCAATTCAATCTATCCAGTTAACCTCAATTGTAAAAATGTTATCTATTAGATCGTTCGTCCACTGACGCATCAACACATCGATACTCCTATCGAGTTGTTCATAGCTTCACTTATGAACAACTATCAATATTTCCACTACTACTCCTCATCTACTCAAGGACTTCTACCCACTATGGTATTCCTGTGCTACAACGAAGAAGACAAACATAGGTGACAGAGGGAGGCCACCTATCACTACAAGGTTTCTATATCCCATAATGAAAATGGGTTAGGAGGACTGCACATCATTTGTTTTAGAAGTCCTTCTCCACATACAAGTCTCAGGTTCCACAAACTGCTCCTGGTTGATCAGACCCTTGAGCTCTAACAACTTCCACTCTAGAAACTACCTCTGTCCATCAAGGTGTTGCACACCGGGCTCCAGCATGGACACTATCATGATGTCCTCCCACATACCATAAGTGCCCAATCCATGTTCACATTTGGTCCACTCTCACATTTCCCTCCAACAGTCCATGAGTAGCTATTCCATGTTGTAGCATTTTCACCTTTCTAGGGCATCCACACTAGTTGCAAC
This sequence comes from Pinus albicaulis, assembly GCA_034641835.2. NCBI lineage: Eukaryota > Viridiplantae > Streptophyta > Pinopsida > Pinales > Pinaceae > Pinus > Pinus albicaulis. Next base: position 432,255,507 of record CM076580.1, read on the forward strand.
CTTGTATAGGAAACTTAATGTGGGCTATTAGGTCCTTCCTAGGCCTTTAGGCCCTCTCAAACATCCCTCCAAAAATATTTTGCAACACTAATTAGCCACGACCCTCACATAAGTTTATCACACCCAAATAATACACAAAACACTCCTTTAACTTACCTTTATGGCAAAAACTTAGGATCTTCACTCCTGGACAATTCTACTAAGTCAAGAAACATCCTAATAGCTCTTGTACATTCCCCATACTTGCAACCCTGTTCCTAAAAAATCCACACTCCTAAAACAAGTCCAAGCTCATGCTCCTAGACTTCTTCCTCCTCCTTTGATCTCATTGTCCAATGATAGAGGTATTATTTGAAGGATGATCTCTTGAATGATATTTAATTAATGTCTAGCACCTTATAGTTATACGAAAAATAAGGGATCCATGAATTTTTTGAAGAGACATGTATTTTGGTCCAACCCTACATGACTTGAATTTCCATAATTAATTTTCAACTTCACAAAATCATATCTCAGGTTATAGAGCTCTGATTTGGGTGATTTTAGAAGTGTTTGAATCGACACACAAAATCTAACACATAAATTTTTCTCATGCTCAAATTCGTCATGGTTTTGTCCCAAATACTGATGGGTGAAAAACCTCATGCTTGGGTTTCAAGCCCACAAGTGCCTCTTGTGGTTCTTTCACCTCTAATCCTCAAACCCTAGGGATTGGAGTACGTCCCAAGCTACAAAAAAAAATAAATAAAGATCACAGTATTCTCCATGGATCAAATAATTATGATTGTGTTATCACTCATAAAATTGTGAAACATTACTTTAAATGGTCATACAGTACACTCATCAAAAGGATAAGGTCTCCTTAAGCCTTTCCAAGTTTGTATAGGAAAATTTCATTTTTTACATGTTTAACCTATCCTAAGGTTCAAGGCCACCTCCATTTATGTTATGTCATGTCCCATCAGTACTCATATGGTGTTAATTTTCATTCCCCTTGCATTTAAATCCAAAAAGGGCATCTGTGTCAGTTTTTCAATTTTTCGTAGTGTTTAAGCAAAACAACAATTTTCGCTACGAAACTGCCTAATAGTTTCATAGAAAAACTGACAGAGGTTAAAATAACTATGCTACGAAAATGTTAGGTCCCTATATTACTAGTATAGTCCCTTATTGTTGTTAGTGTAACCCCATTATTGTTATTATTTTACCCCTGTAACCCCCATATTGTTATTATTATGCCCTTGAATTATTATTGTTAGGTCGGCTAGGATTACATTGTGGCCCCATGGACTCCTATATATAGAAAAGAGGTTTTGTAATTTGTATCATCCAAGAATTTTTCATTGATGTAATGTATTGGAGGTTTCCCCCTCGAAGTGGCTTATTTCTAAGGTGTTGATATCTCTTTTCTTCTCTTTTTGGAGCTATTTTCACAACATTTGGTATCACTGCTTTGGATTCTAGGGTTTTGCTGCTCCAAATAGGTCATCGTGTAATTTTCGCTATAAATTTTTTTCAAATAAGTTTCAGAAGCTAAAATTTTTAGGGTGTGAAGCCAACATTCTGAGGAACATCATTGCGAAATTTTTAGATCTTGGTTCACAATATTTTTGGAGATATGATTTGTGGAAGTTAGGTCTTTTTGTAGGCTCCTCAATTTAATATAAACAGGTCATTGTGGCATTTGTGCTATAACCTTTTTTCTACGAAGGTTCAGAATCTGAAAGTTTTAGGGCGCGAAGATAAAATCCTGAGGAAACCCATCACAAAATTTTAGAGCTTGGTTCGAAATATTTTCGGAGATATGATCTGTGGAAGGTAGTGCTTTTTCAGGCTCTTGAATTTCATCTCAAAGAGGTGATCGTGGGAAAATCTTCATAACTCTCTCTTTGAGCATTGGATTGGAGTGCCGTACAAAGTGGTTGTAAGTACATGGACTTTAATTTCTGTGCTATCAATTTCAGAGCTAAAAATATGAAACAATGATGCATGGAAAGCCATACAAGTTCACTCTACTGAACCAGTCCATAATTAGGTCATTGTGGGAGATTGGACATAACGTTTCCTTGGAGAATCCGAATCAAGTCAGACCTATGGCATTCGAAAGATAATTCAGAAGGCTACCTCAGTACCAAATTTCAGATATTGAAGAGCTGCGATCACAGAGATAATCCAAATTCAATATCGAGCTCCTCAAAATCAAGAAAAAGGTGTGTATTTTTTTTTCCGAATTACATAAGTCTTGTTTGAAGAATCAATTTGAATTGATTCTAAGGGCATATTGTAGAATAGATATCAGTATTGGGTTCTAAAAAATGCCCCGTAAAAATAACTCAACACCCAGTAAGCCTTCAAAAGGCTCTACTATGACTCATGAAGATGAAGAATTGCGACATGATCTATCAAAATTACAAGAGAAAGTGCACCAAATTTCGCTCTTGCAAAGAGCAACAAAAAAGGAAATGGAATTTTGAAGAACAGTGTGGAAGCAAATATGGATGGTTTGAAGAATAATATGGATGGTTTGAAGAAAGGCGTGGAATCTAATATGGATGACATGGAAGCTAAGATCAATGAAAAAATTAAAGACAACATGGAAAACATGAAGAATGATCTAAAAGCAGACATGGAAGGTTTGACAAAGTTGATACAAGAAATGTTTCCTAATGGTGAAAATATAGTAGAGGAAACTTGTGATGAGAACAAAATAAATGTTAATCGTGATTTCATAAACTCTAATGCTAGCGAGAAGAACCACCATATTCCAAAAAATGGATATGAGGAAGTTTGATGGAAAGGATCCTGTAACATGGATACTACAGATGGAGCAATATTTTGATCTCCATAACGTGCAAAACACACAAAAGGTATGCATTGCAACTTTAAATTTAGAACAAAATACATTTGTATGGTATCGATGGCTTTGCTCCCGTAAAAAAATTGTCACTTGGTCAATTTTTACGGAGGAAATGATAGCACATTATGAGGATACAAAGAGCAACACTTTCTTTAGCCAATTGATAAATCTCAAACAAAAGTGTTTAGTGGGGGAGCACATTGAGGACTTCCAAAAATTGAATATAAGGGTAACTGATATTCCAGAGGAACACAGTATTGATCTCTTCATAGGTACTTTAAAGGATAACATCCAACATGAAGCTCGCTTTTTGGAACCTGATTCATTGGAGAAGGCATTTAGGTTGGCAAGAAGAATTGAATGTAAAATTATGGCGACAAGGAAGCCTACCACTCACTTATATAAAGAAGGAAGTGTTGCTACGCCTATATTTCAACAACCTACAAGGTTGACACCACAAAAAATGGAAGAAAAAAGAGCAAAAGGGCTTTGCTACAGTTGTGATAGCAAATACACTAAAGGTCAGAAGTGTGCTAAGAAGAAATTATTTTACATAGACTGTGGAGAGGAAGAAGAAAATGAACAAGAAGAGGATATACACCAGGAACCAACCCTAGAAGAGGAAGAAATGAGTCCGACCATATCATGTAATGCATTGGTAGGAATTACCACTCCTCAAACTCTCAAGATAGAAGGACATATCGAGAAGAAAAAGCTAATAGTGTTGATCGATTTAGGTAGCACCCATAACTTTATTCATTGTAAGGTAGCCAAGGAATTTAATTGTTTCCTATACCCAGCACGAGAATGTCAAGTGATGGTTGCAAATGGAGGAACTATAAATTGCTTCGAAAAAATCCATAATATAGAGATAAAAATGGGGGAATATGTATTGAATAGTCCAATGCTTTCCATCCCTATGGGAGGTGCTGATGTTGTACTAGGAGTACAATGGTTACAAACTTTGGGGATGGTAGCTTTTAATTTTCAAGAAATTTTCTTGAATTTTTTTTTAGAAGGAAAGGAAGTCGAATTATGGGGTATTGCAGGGAATACAGGAAAGTTAATAAGCTCTAATTTCATGACAAAGCTTCTAAAGAAAGAATAACAAGGTGTAATTACACAATGATGCTCAATAGAAGTTCCAACATCAAAATCATCTATTTCTGCAGATCTCCAACAAGTCTTGGACAATCATTCCAAGGTGTTTGAAACTCCCAAAGGACTCCCACCTATTCGTGATCATGATCATGCTATTCATTTGATTCCAGCAAGTGTTCCTCCAAACATCAGGCCTTATAGATATCCTTACTTCCAAAAGAGCGAAATTGAACGCATGATTGCGTAAATGTTGGGGAGGGTGGTATATTTCCCACCTATTCAAAGGTTTCTCCTGCCCCCCAACAGGCACAAGAAGGATCCCAACTTTCCCACTTCATACATGTTCAGAATACAAGAGCTCAATAAGCTCACCATTAAAGATAAATTTCCCATTTATAGTGATTGACACCTATTGATGGCGTTTTGAATTTATTTTACTGTTGATCTTCATTCGTGATATCATCAAATTAGAATGAAGACTGAAGATATTCAAAAAACAGATTTCGAACTCATGAGGGTCATTATGAATTTTTGGTCATGCCTTTTGGCCTTACCAATGCACCTTCTACATTTCAAGGGTTGATGAATTCCATTTTCAAACCCTTCCTTACAAAATTTGTGCTAGTATTTTTATACCATATACTAATATACAACAGGTCTTCAAAAGATCATGTTGAACATGTTGACAGGGTGCTAAAATATTGCAAGAGAAACAATTATATGCAAAAACATCAAATGTTTCTTCGGGGTAAAAGAGGTGTAATATCTGGGTCATATTGTATCTCACAAAATTAAGGTAGACCCTAACAAAATTAAACCATTAAGGAATGGAAATTCCCCACAACCATAAAGCAGTTGTGAGGATTTCTCAGGTTAACAGGGTATTATCGCAAGTTTGTTAAGAATTATGGGAGAATAGAAACACCTCTAACAACATTATTGAAGAAAGATGCATTTTCATGGACTCTTGAAGCAACTAAGGCCTTTTAACATCTTAAAGAGGCAATGTGCCTAGCACCGTTCTTAGCTACGCCACACTTCACAAAAACCTTTATTGTGGAATGTGATACCTCAGGAGATGGAATTGGTGTTGTTTTAATGCACGAAGGAAGACCCATTTCTTTTGAAAGTCATCCAATCAAAGGAAAGTATTTACATAAACCTATTTATCAGAAGGAAATGTTAGCAATACTTCATGCACCAAATAAATGGCAAACTTACCTAATGGGAAGACACTTCAAGGTAAAAACTGATCATGATAGTCTTAAACACTTTTTGGAACAATGACTAGCTTCAACAGAGTAGCAAAAATGGGTCACAAAGATGTTGGGTTATGAATTTGAAATAATCTACAAAAAAAGGAAGCTTAATGTTGTTGCAGATGCACTCTCAAGAAAGAGAAGAGGTGGAAGCATTTCTTTGTGCCATTTCTATTATCCAACTAGATTGGCTAACCGAAGCAAGAGATGAATGGAAGAAGGACAAAGATGTATGGACACTCATTCAAAAGTTGCAGCAAGATCCTAGTACATCTGATACATTTAGTTGGAAAAATGATTCCTTATGGTACAAAGATCGATTATATCTTTGTAAGAATTCCCAACTAAAACAAAAGATTCTTCTGGAATTGCACACTTCTCCTTTAGGAGGACACTCAGGATTTTTAAAAACTTACCACAGGGTGAAGAAAGAATTTTTTCGGGATGGCCTTAAATCTGATATTCAAAAGTTTGTGGCGGAATGTTTGGTTTGCCAGCAGAATAAAGTGGAAACAATTAAGACCCCGGGACTTCTACAACCTTTATCCATTCCAAGTCAACGTTGGGAGGAGATTTCAATGGATTTTATCACAAGTTTACCTAAGTCCAAAGGAAAGAGTGTCATCATGGTGGTAGTTGATAGACTTACCAAGTATGCACACTTTTGTGCATTATCTCATCCATTTAAAGCAAGTACAATTGCTATTACATTTATGGACACAATTCAAAAGCTACATGGAAACCCAAGGGTTATTGTGAGCGATAAAGATCCCATTTTTACTGGAAATTTTTGGACGGAGTTATTTTCTTGTTTGGGTACTCAATTAGCTCATAGCTCATCTTATCATCCTCAATGTGATGGTCAAACTGAGATAGTAAATAAATGTTTGGAAGGATATCTTCGTTGTTTTGTATCTGATAAACAAACACAATGGGTCAAGTGGTTACCTCTCGCTGAATGGTGGTATAACACTTCCTTCCATACTGCAGCAAAAATGACCCCATTTATGGCACTTTATGGACATCATCCACCATCCATCACATCATCTTTAAGGGAAAATTCGAAGGTTCAAGCAGTGGAAGATCACATCGAGCATCAACAAGAAGTTCTCCAACTCTTAAAGGATAACCTGAATTTGGCACAAAATCGAATGAAACAACAGGCAGATCAACATCGCAGCAAGAGAATTTTTTATGTAGGATACTTGGTATTTTTACGGCTACAACCATATAAACAAATGCCCTCAAGAAAGCTAAGAAGGATAAAAAATTATCACCAAAGTACTATGGTCCTTACAAGGTGTTGCAAAAGATTGGTACTATGGCATACAAATTGCAGCTTCCTGCTTCTTCACGAGTGCATCCAGTTTTCCATGTTTCATTCTTAAAGATGGTTATAGGTGAAAATCTTCCAGTTCAAACAATATTTCTAGAACTTGATGAGGAAGGAAAAATCATATTGGAACTTGAAGCGATCACAGAAACAAGAACTCGACAGCTACGGAATCGATCAATTTCAGAGTATCTCATCAAGTGGTAGAACTTACCCACTGAATATTCTACGTGGGAGGATGAGAATTTTATACAAAAGCACCCAAAGCTACTCAAGCGTTGAGGAAAACACTTTTTTGAAGGAGAGGGGCATGTTAGGTCCCTATATTATTAGTATAGTCCCTTATTGTTGTTAGTGGAACCCCCTTCTTGTTATTATTGTGCCCCTGTAACCCCCATATTGTTATTATTGTGCCCTTAAATTATTATTGTTAGGTCGGAGAGGATTACAATGTGGCCCCACTAGGATTACATTTTGGCCCCATGGACTCTTATTTATAGAAAGGAGGTTTTGTAATTTGTATAATCCAAGAATTGTTCATTCATGTAATGTATTGGAGGTTGCCCCCTCGAAGTGGCTTATTCCTAAGGCATTGATATCTCTTTTCTTCTCTTTTTGGAGTTGGTTTCGCAACAGAAAATCTGTTTTCTTACCTTTCTTGTCAAATTCGATAGGAAATTTCATTCCATGATTGGAGGAGTTAGGGTGGTGGTCATTCGAGTATGTTATAGTTAATTCAAAGGTACATAACCGTGTCTGAGGTCATCATTACCTTTTTCGTATGCATGTGTCATGATTAAAGCATGATTTGTAATTTAAACCATAAAACCTTACCCCAATTAGCCTTTTATCATATTCCACTTTATCTTTGCATGTAATTGGATCTCTGGAGAGCTGCTTCATCAAGCCAAGCAGGTTGCTGGAAGATTTGAGCTTTGTAGGTGTCATCAAGAAAGAGAGGCTGTGAAGATATAAAGAATCCATGGCTGCAAGAAGGAAAACAAACAAAGGTGGTCATTGCTAAAGGTATGAGCCCATGGACATGAATTTTCTCAATGAAGACCCAACTGCCATGGAGGTTTTCAGAAGAAATAGTTGCTTGCAATTTTGTAAAAGGTTGTAGGGCTTTCATCTATATTTTTCCAAGGATTTTACTGCCAGCTTCATAGGAACAACTTCTAAACTGGGAATTCTGAACCTTACAGTAACACCAGACAACATTTCATCAGCAACAGGAATATCTAGAGGAGGGGAACAGTGGTTTAAAATCATCAAATTAAAATTTCACGACCACAAAGAGTTCATCAAACCAGAACACAGTGAAATTGATTTGAAAAATGATATCCCTAGGGGTTTCATGAAGGAAAATTATTCAAAGCTGCTGATGATAATCTCTAACTATTTTACCTGTGAAGAATGGTTTCACATGGTCTAATCCTATCATCTCATAATTATGTTGCATTTTGTGGGCAAGAGGTCACTTGAATTTCCTTTTTATTTATACAGAAGTCTATGGAAAATTTCATATAAGTTTCAAATCAAAAAAGAAGGTAATGAAACTTATATTCTTCATCATGGTTTGATTAAGCTATTGGTGTTAGAGGAATTGAAGAGACTAGATAGAGATTAGACTTCCTTTCTATACATGAGTGGTTATGAAATTGATGTTGTCACTCCTAAGAGACCCTCCAACCTTTGAAAAATTTCATCACCAACTATGGCAGAGGAAGTTGAAGAAGGGAATAGATCATCTCCTCCAGAACTAGTGAGCATGGAGGCAGAGGCTTTGGAGAAGATTGACAGACCTAAAACAACACCTGCAAAATAGAAGCAAACAGTCAGCAAACAAGGCAGCAAGAGAGTCACTAGGAGCCAAACATTGGCTAAAGGAAACTTAGAGGACATCTTGAATGCAATTGAAATTGAATAAACTCCCATTGTCCAAGACGAATACATTGAAGATGGAGGAAGAAAGCTGAATAAAGGTAAGACAACTAAAAAATTAGAGTTTGCAGGTGATGATGGTGGTTTCATGTTTCAACCTAGAAAGCCAATGACCAGACATGCAGGAAAGGTCATGGAAAGCAGCAAAGGGACTGAGAAGATAAAATAAACTGCTCAGCCACCAAGCATCATAGATCTGTCTTCACCTGTGAAATAAGAGTTGGTTATCAAAAAAAGGAAGGGTAAAGAGAAAATTAGTGAAAAATAGGAAATTGAAACCCTTAAAGAGTATTTGAAGGTGGAAGGTGAGGAGATATCAGTTTTTAATAAAGAGGAAAAGAAACACAGAGTTGAGAATGTTCAGTTTGAGAAAATGAGAAAAATCTAGGAAGATCAAGTCCCAAGTGTTTCAAAGACATTGGACAATACAAAAAATTTGATAAAGTGGACTCAACCACTAAGAAGAGAGGTCAAACACATAAAAAAGATAAAATTGCATTTGCAATCCAAGAATAGGGCATTAAAGGACAAATTGAAAGATCTTTAGGAGGAATTGGATTTGATTCATGGGGAGTTGGAAAAGAAAGGACTGAAAATGACAGGGGTAGAGGATCCCATTAGTCAACTGATTGTAAATGAGGAGGAAACACCACAGGAGTAATAAGTTAAGATGGATATGTTTTAGGAGGTTCATAACATGCAGAGAACCCAAATTTTACAGGTGGAAAATATTTTTTGAAGACCATCTTGAAAACAACGTTTTCTCGTTTTTTTTACACAATTTCGTAGCATACCTCATGCTTGAAGCCAAAAATACGCTATGAAAATTCATGTAGGTGATTTTTTTCATTTAAAATATGTTTTGGCATATTTTAAGGAGGGAGATCAATGGTTTCAAGGTGTCATGACATGATTAAGGTGTTGGAACAACAAAGAAGTAAAGAATATTGATGGAAAATCCAATTTTCCCAAGTTACTAAAACTCGCTACGAAATTGTCCTATTTTCGTAGCGAGAAATTGTTGAAGGATTTTTAGCATCTTAACATCATTTTTTGCCAGTTGGAGACCTCAAACATGAAAGTGGACCTTATTAGTAGATATTCATGACTCAAAGAGAGTACCACACAGCGATCTCATCAGTCAAAACATCGTTAAAGATGAAGGTCATCTATTCCTAAAAAGAAGGATTATGTTCCACAGATATAGGAGTGCTTTAAAGGTGTAAAGTGGTTTTGAACTAGGGTCATTTGTTATTTGAGAATGTGACATTCATGATGTAACCATTATGTAACTGTTTCAGTAATAGGATAAAGGAATGTAATAAATAAGACATAAATTCCTATTAGGGTTTTGTTTTCTTTAAGGATAGCTATCAATTTTCTGTTTTAAGTTAGTGATTTCAGATATAATAGGTGTCAGAGTAGAATTCGAGGATCCAGCCACTAGGCAGATCATCCATATTGTAAAGAATGTCTATTTATAGACAAAACATAGAGGAAGCAAAGGGTTGGAGAATATTGCACCAAATTTTTGCTTGTATTTTTTTTACCATTATTAGTAATACAAAGTGACATTCTACTTCCAGACCTAAGATTCTCATGAGTTTTTTGATGTCTTATTGATATGTATCTTTATGTTTAATCATTTTCAGTAGATTTAATCTATAATTACTCAGAATTCATAGTATCATGCTCTGACTTCCTTTAGTGGTGAAATGAATTTGTTTTTCTATGTTTTTTGTGTGAATTATATTTGTTAAAAACCTATATCTGCCTCAGCTTCCATGCAAATAACCACTGTCACTAAGACTATTGATTGTTGACTCCATAATCCCAATGGTAGCAAGCCTTCATTTTTCGACCTAAAATAATACAAAAACACGTTAAAATTCCATATAGTTAGCCATCTAGTACTATCTTTATTCAAAATCATAAACCCATCTTTGAGAGAGCCCTCTCAGACTGAAGAGGCTAATATTCAGTTAGAAGTGGTTTAAAATAGTTGCATTGATTTGATTGATGAGCAGCCAGTCAATATCAATTTGGCACCACATTTTGGTGCATCTTCTCGGAGTCTGAAGACATATTTCCCAAAGTTTTTGTGGAAAAATTGAAGCTAAACTCTTTGAGGTAGCAGGAGCTCAGAATCTGTTCGAATCTGCAACTGCCTTGGTGACTCCATTTCAAAAATTTCATGTTTAAAGTTGGCTTCAAGAAGGAGATACATGAGGATCAATCCAGATCCTAACCCACCTACTATTATGGATAATAAAAACACAATTTCTAGAGGCATTCAAGGTAGCTCTTCAAAATCAGTTACCTCATTACATTCAAAAGCTTTTCTCTCTGAAATTTTAAGAAGTCCTGAAGATAAAAAGTTTGATGATAAAATTTAGGAAGTCTTGTTTAGGTCTAAAAATGAAAATGAATTGACTGAGATTGTTTTAGACCTGCAAACAAGAGGTATTGATACCTAGGCCTTAGTGATCCTAAAAGATAAAAAAATAATCTTCGGGGGCAGTCACATCAAAGCTATTGTGAGAGAGGGAATCTTTGCATAAGCTGAAGGAATTAGACCCATTTGAAATCTTGCTAAGAAGAAAATATGGTATTCCTTTACCTACCTGGAGCTCATTTGTAACTATACTACAAATACCAACTACACCACCTCCTAGCAGTTCCTCTTCTACTATTGTTGTCCCTAAAAATACCACAGTCCCTGTCATCATGGTTGGAAATTTTCCACCTCCACCTGTTGCTACACCTTCTAGGTATGCTCCACTTGTTCTCCAAGCTATCCGTAATGCCCTCCCAAGTAAATACTCTTCTAGAATAAAAACTTGGTGAAGTGATGAAGAAATTATAGTTGAAGAACATTTAGACCAATTCAATCGCTTTATAGGTAGAGAGAAGGTTGACCATGAAGATGTAAAAATGAGACTATTTTCTCAACGTTTCACTGGTGAGGTCAGAAAGTGGTTTAAATCCCTTTCTCCAGGAAGCTTGCATAATTGGAATGAGTTTGAGGATAGTTTCTTAAGAAATGGGGTAATAGAACAAACCCTGTGAAGGCCCTCACTAAGTACAATAGTCTGAAAAGAGTTGTAGTTGAGACTGTCCAGAATTTATCCAAGAGATTTAACAAAGTCTATGATTCCATCCCTTGTCATCTTAAACCTCCACTAAGAGAAGCTCAATTGTGCTATGCTGAGGCATTTGACTATGACTTCTCTATCCTTCTTAGAGAAAGAGAATCCCCTTTACTAGAAAAAATGAAAAATGATGATGTGAAAGTAGAAGTGAATATGATTGCAGCAAAGAAATCCTAGATGGGAAAAAAAAATTGAAAGAAGAAGATAAGCCTTCCACGTCAGATGATAAGTTTGATTCCGTGATGAAGACAATGGAGAAACTCATGGATAGGCTTGCCCTTGAAAAAACTTCTGCACCTCCTACACAACATGAGCCACAATTTAGAAACCAACAGTTTAGAAGGCCTCAAAATCAGAAAAGACCAAGGGAAAATAGAAATGAGCCTGACCCTAAAGTGAGGCCTCATTTTCAGCAGAACTTAGTTGATGAAGCTGAAACTCACCCTAAAATTCAAGCAGACTCCATTCACTACCTAGATGAAAACATGTCTGGAATGTTTTTTACAAAAGAAGAGCATGATGAGTCTGATCATGATGTAAAGAAGGGTGAGGAACCATCTGACTACCTTAAGGGTTATCAACATGCAATCTATGAGATGAAGAAGCAATACAACCTCAGAAACATATATGTCCCTATTACTACAAATAAAACACATCCCAAGAAAGATGCTCCTAAAGAAGTTGAGGCTAGAAAAGATCCACCATCTCCTCCTCCTGTCAAAGAAATTCTGAATATTACTTCTGTTTTCAGTTTGGAGAATGAGATTTCCAAAACCAAGATGCCAGCCCCTTTTGAATAAATTCTTAAATTGAATTAGTATAGAAGAAAGATTGTAAAAATGTTGAATTCTCAGCTAGGAGCTACAGATATCCTTAATGTACAAGAATACCATGCTACCATATACTTGGGACCAAGATTGGAAGATGACCATAATGAAGAAGTACCTCCTTTTTATGTTAGCCTTAGTATCCATGACATGTCCTTACAAAATGCCATGTTGTATTCAGGGGCTTCTCATAACCTCATGCCTAAAGTGATTATGGAAAGGATGGGATTGCAAATCACTAGGCCATACAATGATTTTCTTTCTTTTGATTTGAAAAGAGTTCGATGCATTGAATTGATAAAATATATTATTGTTGGCCTTACACAAGTTCGTGACAAGACAGTGGTAATGGAGATTGTGGTAGCAGACATTCGACCCAATTTTGGCATGCTTTTATCCAGATCTTGGGCAGTAAAAATCAAAGGCACCATGAATATGGAATTGACATATGCTACCATTCCTATTTTTGGTGAGCAAATAAGACTATACATGGAGACAAAGATGGCTTATATGGTAAGCAGCAAGGATAAACCTTAGAATTTTCCAATTTATGTTGTTGAGACTGAATTAGGATTAGCAATTCTTTTCAATGAACTAACTGATGAAACATAAAATGAAAGGAAAGTAAAAATTCAGGAGGTTGAAAATCAGGAAATCATTGAAGAAAAGGCAGAGGGTTGGTGGCTTTTGCACTTTGATGGATTAGTTGGAAGAGAGGGGGTTGGATCAGGCATTTGGATCATAAAAATTGATGATGAAAGTAAGTTATTTTATTTAAAATTGAACGTTGATTTCACAAATAATATGGCTGAGTATGAATCTCTATTTTTGGGTTTATAAATTTTGAAAAGATTGGGTGCCCAAAAAATTTCAGTTTGTGGAGATTCTGAATTGGTGATTAAACAAGTTGAAGGAGTATATCAAATCAAGGATGTGAGAATGAGAGCATACAAAAATATGATAATGGAGATGTTAGAAAAAGTTCAATAATATTCATTTATTGTGAAAACTAGGGATCAAAATTCAGTAGTTGATTCCTTAGCTATTTCTGCAAGTCTGTTTGTTATCCCTGCACATTCCACTGAAAGTATGAGGTTGAAGTTCATCATAGGCCTGTTATCCCAGACAACATCATCCATTGGCAAGTGTTTGTACATGACAAGCAAGTCAAAAATTTCATAGAGTTGAAAGAGGAGTTTGAAATCACACAAGTATATCAGCAAAACATTCTTGCTAAAACTAAGGGTAACTCTAAAGTTTTGTAGCAGAAGAATAATTGTATACCCAAGGGAAATATTTTTGACCAAAATGATGTGTTCAAATCTCCTAGAATTCAGACTGATGATGAAGAGGAAGAGAGTTGTAATATTGGTATAGTAAAAATGCCTAAAATGATAAATCTTTCTAAGTTTATTTTTGTAGAGATGAAATAGAAATATATTGAGATGATGAAAAAGATCATTGATGTTTTTACATGGAGTTATGATAATTTAAAGAAATATGGTCCTACTATTATTTAGCATACCATTCCTATTAAAGAAAATGAGAAACCATCAGAAGTTGAGAAGGATTAATCCATTGATCATGCCTCTGATTGAGAAGGAAATTAAGAAGCTCTTTGATGCAAAAATTATTGTTCCTATCAGATTCTCAAAATGGCTTGCTAACTTGGTACCAGTCAGGAAAACGAGTGGAGAGATCAGAATTTTCATTAACTTCAGAAACTTGAATAAGGCTTCTTTGAAAGGCAATTAACCTCTCCCTAAGATAGATCGAAGTCTATAGAATATTGTTGGTTCCCGAAGGATGTCTATGTTGGATGGTATTTCAGGATACAATAAGATATTGGTACACCCAAAAGACCAGGAGAAAACAACTTTTACTACACCATGGGTGGCATTCATGTATGCCAAGATTCCCTTTAGTTTCACGAATGTAGGAGCGACCTTTCAAATAGCAATGGACATTTCCTTTGCTGAGGAGAAGGATAAGTTGGCGGTTTTATATCTAGATGACATAATTGTATTCTCAAGAAGAGAGGAAGACCATTTGAAGCATTTGGAGAAATTTCTGTTGAAGTGTAGAATATTTGGTATTTCTCTTAATCCCACTAAAATTATTTTTGATTTAACCTCTAGAAAGTTGCTTGGGCATATTATATCAAAATATGGGATAAATATTGATCCAAATAGATTCAATGACATTCAGAAAGTTGACTTGCCAAGGAACAAAAAGGAAATTCAGTCTTTCCTTGGAAGAATGAATTTTGTTAGAAGATTTATCCTAAAATTTGCGGAGATTGTCAAAAATATAGCCAAGATGCTGAAGAAAGTAGCTGATATTAAATGTATAGTTGAAACAAAGTAGTCACTTGAAGAAATTAAGAAAGCACTCACTCAGGCCCCATTATTTATTAGCCCATATTTTTCAAAAGAATTTCTAGTTTTTACATTTGCATTAGAAAACACCATTTCTGGAGCTTCACTGCAGAAAGGATAGCATGGAACAAACAAAACCATTTAATTCTTTAGTAGAACCCTTGCTAATTCAGAGTTGAAATACAATATTTTAGAAAAATGGGAATATTCTTTCATCAAAGCCATTAAAGACTTTAGAATCTATATTCTACATTATCATATCATAGCATTTGTGCATAACACTGTGGTAAAGGACATCTTAACTGAAGTTGATCCTGATGGTAAGCGAGGGAAGTGGATAGCCAATTTCTTGGAGTATGATATAGAAATTAGACCTACAAAATTGGTGAAAGGATAGGGGCTAGCAAAGCTAATGGCACAGTCTAATTTTGAGTGTCTTGATATGAATCTTATTGTAGAAATTTCAGAGTTATCAGATGAAGATGAAGATTTGATTCCTATTGAAGAAAAGTACATTCTATCTGACTGTTACAAAGACATAGTCTTTGTCTTACATCATCATAGAGCTCTTGCAGAATTGACTAAATCTAAAGCAAGGTTTGTGAAGCTGAAATCACTGAGGTACTGAATTATAGATAAAAATCTTTATGGAAATATACTGGTGGCATTATTTCGAATTGTTTTTTGGAAGAGGAAGCTGAAAGGGTGATTGAAGAGTTTCATAAAGGATATTGTGGAGGAAATCACTACTGGAAAGCCACAACAAACAAAATTCTTAGAGCAAGGTACTACTGGCCCACCTATTCAAGGATTTTTACAAGAAGATAACTTCCTACCATGAATGCCATATTTTTTATGGTAAGAAAAATTTAGTTCCTTTACCCTTGATGCCAAATTATGTTGAGGCACCTTTCTAGCAGTGGGCGCTAGATTTTTTTGGTGAAATACACCCATCATATCTAGGGCAACATCATTGGATACTGACAACAACATATTATTTCACCAAGTGGATTGAAGAAATCCCATCAAGGTAGACAAATGATTCATTCATGATCCAGTTCTTAGAGAATAACATATTGTCCAAGTTTGGCTGTCCTGTGAAGATTATTACTGACAATGCATAGGCTTTCAAATCCAAAAGGTTGATTATCTTTTTTCATTAGTATCAGATAACACTTGGACAATCTACTACTTATTACCCACAGAGTAATGGTCTTGTTGAGTCTTATAACAAAAGCATTGTGAGAATTATTAATAAGGTTATGCAATAAAACAAAATATCATGGCATTTTAAGTTGAAGTATGCTCTGTGGGCTAATAGAGTATATACAAAAAGATCAATTGGTACTTCACCTTATGAGTTAGTGTATGGAGTTGAAGCCATTCTTTCCACATCCTTGGTAGTGTCTGTTATGAAGTTGCTTCAAGGACTAGAGGAAGAGCCTAATGCTCTTCAGAGGAGGATAAACCAAACTTATAGCTCTGTAGGAAAAAAAGGAGGAGGTATATAACAACCATCAGTAATCAAAAAACATAATAAAGAAGACATTTGACAGGAAGGTCAAAGAGGAAAATTTTCAGATTCAAGATGTGGTGTTGAAGTGGGAGGCCAGAATTGAAGAAAATGGGAAACATGGTATTTCTGAGAACATATGGAAAGGACCATTCATAGTAGTAGCATTCCATGGCAACAACACTTGTCTATTGCAGGAGATGAATGGACAACCTTGTGTTGGAGGGGCTGTCGATGGCACGTTTCTAAAGCAGTATTCCTCTTAAGCTCTATTGATTTTTCACTCCATTGTATATATTCCATTCTATTATTCTTTCTTGCTAATAAAGAAAAACTGATCATCAAACTTGAGCCTGAGGTGAAGGCCATAAGAGTTTGAAGAAGGCTTGGCAAATTTCAGAGTTTTTATTTTCAAAAAGATGGATGGCATTGGAACTACAGGTTCTTTGGTGTACCACAGGTGCACACTATCCTAAGTGGAGCCACTTTTATCACTCATAAAATTGTGAAACATTACTTGACATGGTCATACAGTTCACTCATCAAAAGGATAAGGTCTCCTTAAGAATTTTCAATTTGGTATAGGAAAATTTCATTTTTTACATGTTTAAACTATCCTAAGGTTCAAGGCCACCTCCATTTGTGTCATGTCATGTCCCATCAGTCTTCATATGGTGTCAATTTTCATTTCCCATGCATTTAAATACAAAAAGGGAGCTTGTGCAAATTTTTCAAATTTTCGTAGCGTTTTATACAGCAAAACAAAAGTTTTCGCTATGAAACTGCCTAATAGTTTCGTAGCGAAACTCTCAGAGGTTAAACTAACTAGGCTACGAAAATCTGTTTTCTTACTTGTCTTGTCAAATTCGATATGAAATGTCATTCCATGATTGAATGAGTTAGGGTGGTGGTCATTCGAGTCTGTTATGGTTAATTCAAAGGTACATAGTCATGTCTGAGATCAGCATTACCTTCTTTTGCATGCATGTGTCATGATTAAAACATGATCTCTCATGTAAACCATAAAACCTAGCCCCAATTACCATTTTTGTCATATTCTGCTTTATCTTTGCATGTAATTGGATCTCTAGAGAGTTGCTTCACTGAGCCAAGTAGGTTGCTGGCAGATTTGAAATTTGCAGGTGTCATCAAGGAAGAAAGCTTGTGAAGATATAAAGCATCCATGGATGCAAGAAGGAAAACAAACAAAGGTGGTCATTTCCACAGGTATAAGCCGATGAACATGAATTTTCTCAATGAAGACGTAACTTGCATGGAGGTTTTCAGAAGAAGTAGTTCCTTGCAATTCTGTTAAAGGTTGTAGGGCTTTCATCTATAGGTTTCCAAGGATTTTTTTCCAAATTCACAGAAACAACTTCTAAAGTGGGAATTTTGAACCTTACAGTGACAATAGACATCATTTCATCAGCATCAGGAATCCCTATAGGAGGGGAAAAATGGTTTAAAATCATAACATTCACAGTGTAGGACTGTAAAGAGTTCATCAAACCAGAACGTGGTGAACTTGATTTCACAAATGCTATCCCTAGGAGTTTCATGAAGGAAAATTATTCAAAGTTGTTGATGATCATCCAGAAGTATTTTACCTATGAAGGAAGGTTTCACATGGTCTAATCCTATCATCTCAGACTTCTGTTGCATTTTGTGGGTATGAGGTCACTTGACTTGCCTTTTTATTTATACATAAGTCTAGGGAAAATGTCAGATAAGTTTCAAATTACAAATAGAAGGCAACGAAACTTCTATTTTTCATCATGGTTTGATTAAGCTATTGGTGTTACAGTAATTGAAGAGACTAGATAGAGATTGGACTTCATTTTTGTTCATGAGTTGTTATGAAATTGATGTTGTCACTCCTAAGAGAGACTCCAAACCTAGAAACATTTCATCACCAACTGTGGCAGAGGAATTTGAAGAAGGGAATAGATCATCTCCTCCAAAACTAGTGAGCATGGACGTAGAGCCTTTGCAGAATATTGACACACCTAAAACAACACCTGCAAAACACAAGCAAAAAGTCAGCAAACAAGGTAGCAAGAGAGTCACTAGGAGCCAGACATTGGCTAAAGGAAATTTAGAGGACATCTTGCATAAAATTGACATTGAAGAAAATCCCATTGTCCAAGATGAAGACATTGAAGATGGAGGAAGAAAGCTGAAGAAAGTTAAGACAGCTAAAAAATTAGAGTTTTCATGTGATGATGCTAGTTTCATGTTTCAACCTAGAAAGCCAATGACTAGACATGCAAGAAAGCTCATGGAAATCAACAAAGAGACTGAGAAGATAAATGAAATAGCTCAACCACCAAGCATCATAGATCTGTCTTCACCTGCAAAAGAAGAGTTGGTTATCAAATAAGGGAAGGGTAAAGAAAAAATTAGTTAAAAATCAGAAATTGAAACCCTTAAAGAGCAATTGAAGGTGGCAGGTGAGGAGATATCAATTTTGAAGCAAGAGGCAAAGAAACACAATGTTTAGAAAGTTCATTTTGAGAAAATGAGAAAAAAATGGGAAGATCAAGTCACAACTGTTTCAAATACCTTGGATAATACAGAAGAGTTGATAAAGTGGACTCAGCCACTAAGAGGATAGGTCAAACACATCAAAAATATAAACTTGCACTTGCAATCCAAGAATAGGGAATTAATGGACAAAGTGAAGTATCTTCAGGAGCAATTGGATCTGATTCATATGGAGTTGGAAAGGAAACGATTGAAAATGATAGTGGTAGAGGAGCCCATTAGCCAACTGATTGTAAATGAGGAGGAAACACCACAGGAGTAATAAGTTAAGATGGAATATGTTTTAGGAGGTTCATAACATGCAGAGAACCCAAATTTTGTAGGTGGAAACAAATTTTGAGGACCATATTGAAAACATCATTTTCTCATTTTTTTTACACAATTTCGTAGCATACCTTAGGCTTGAAGCCAAAAATACGCTACGAAAATTACTGTAGGTGCTTTTTTGCATTTAAACTCAGTTTTGGCATGTTTTAAGGAGGGAGATCAATGGTTTCAAGGTCTCACGACATGAAAAAGGTGTTGGAATAGAAAAGAAGTCAAGAATAATGATGGAAAAGCCAGTTTTCCCACGCTACTAAAACTCGCTACGAAACTGCCTTGTTCTCATAGCGAGTAATTGTTGAAGGATTTTGAACATCTTAACAGCATTTTTTGCCATCTCGAGACCTCCAGCATGACAGTGGACCTTATTAGCAGATATTCATGACTCAAAGAGAGTACCACATAGCCAGCTCATTAGTAAAAACAACGTTAAAGATGAAGATCATCTATTCCTAAAATGCAGGATTATGTTCCACAAATCTAGGAGTGCTTTAAACGTGTAAAGTGGTGCCGAACTAGGGTCATTTTTCATTCGATCATGTGATATTCATGATGTAACCATTATGTAACTGTTTCACTAATAGGATAAATGAATGTAATATATATGAGATAGATTCCTATTAGGATTTTGTTTTCTTTAAGGATAGCTGTCAGTTTTTTGTTTTAAGTTAGTGATTTCAATTATGATAGGTGTCAGAGTATAATTCAAGGATCTGGCCATCAGAAAGATCATCCATATTCTATATAACGTCTATTTATAGACAAAACATCAAAGAAGCAAAGGGTTGGAGAACATTGCACCAAATTGCTTCTTGTATGTTTTTTACCATTATCAGTAATACAAAGTGACATTCTACTTCCAGATATGAGATTATCATGAAGTTTTTGATGTCTTATTGATATGTATCTTTATGTTTAATCATTTGCATTATATTTCATCTCTAATTACTCATAATTCATAATAATATGCTCTGAATTCCTTTAGTGGTGAAATGATTATGTTTTCCTATGTTGTGTCTGTGAATTATCTCCGTTAAAAACCTCTATCTACCTCAGCTTCCATGTGAAGAACCACTGTCACTAAGACTACTAATTGTTGACTCCATAAGCCCAATGGTAGAAAGCCTTCATTTTTCAATCTTCAATCATACAAAAAAAAGTTACAATCCCATAGAGTTAGCCATATAATACTATATTTATTCAAAATCACAAACCCCCCTTTAAGAGAGCCCTCTCAAACTGAAGAGGCTAATATTTAGTTAGAATTGGTTTGAAACAATTACATTGAATTGATTGATGAGCAGCCAAACAAGATAAATTTGTCGATAACAGATTGTATTATTGTGTTTGTGCCAAAAGAAAAGCTATACCATTATATTTACTTCGAACTCAAGCACAAATGTAGTGCCAACAACAAAATATATTTATATCCACCTCTTTTGCACTGTTATTGATATTCATAAATTGTTGTAAATTAAATAAAAGGGCACATGAAAAGCTATAAATCTAATCGTTGTGCTTATTGGGACAATGTCACCCCTAGATCATTGGTGGCATAAGTGTAACGGTGTGTAGAAGAAATCTAGTAATCACTAGGTATCCTTCAGGCATAATCACAAATGAACTGCCAAGAACAATATGAGAGCACTAACCTTGGTGGGGGTGAAATATTGATTGTTTTTCTTTTGGAACAAGAACAAATAGATCTACTGCATTCTATAATTCCTTCTAACACAAATACAAGCACATTTCAAACAATAATGTTGCATTGCGAAAAAATTCTAACACGTGTAAGATTTACTTCTACCACAAACAAAAACTGATTTTAAATAATAACATTGCAAGATGAAGTAAGTTTAACACATTCTAACCTTTCTTCTAGCATAATGAAAAACATATTTCTAATAATAACATTTAATTATGAAGGAAATATAATGTTTTCTAGCTTTCCTTCTATCACAAGTAGAAGCCCATTTCGAACAACAACATTGCACCTCAAATGAAAGATAGAAATCAATATCATTCCTTCTACTACAAACATAAGAATAATGATATAAGCAACATTACATGGTCAAATGTATCTAACACACGCTAGATTTCCTTCTAGCGGAAACAAAAACACATTGCCAATAACAATATTCTAAGGAAAACGAAATCCACCACATGCTAAATTTCCTTCTAGCATAAATAGAAGTATGTTACTCACAAAAACATTTCAAAATAAAATAAATATTACACATTCTATAGTTTCTTCTAGCACAAACACAATGAAATTGGCAAGGACAACATTATAGGGTGGAAGATATCCATCCTACGCTTGATTTACTTCAAGCACAAACACAAACACATTTCCAACAATAAAATTGTATGGAAAACGAAATCCAGTGCATGATATATTTCCTTCTAGCACAAACACAAGTACATTCCCAGCAATATTGCATTGCAAAAGAAATCCAATGCAGGTTATATTTCATTCTAGCACAGGTACAAGCATGTTGCCAACAACAATATTTCATTGCAAAAAAAATCTATTGCATTCTAGATTTTATTCTAGTATAATAACAAGCATGTTTCTAACACCAATATTGCATTGCAAAATAAATTTAGTGCATGATGTAGTTCCTTCCACCATACACAAGCATATTGACAACTTCAATATTGTAGGGTAAAATAAATATATCTCATGCTAGATTTTCTTCTATCACAAACATAAGCTTATTTCCAATAACAATATTGCAAGGTGAATTCAATATAACATGCTATTTGTACTTATATCTCAAACACAAACATGTCACGAATAACAGCATTGCAAGGTGAATGAAATCTAACACATGTTATATTTCCTTCTCTCGTAAACACAAAAACATAACAATATTGTATGGTGAAATAAACACAATACATATTAGATTTACTTCTAGCACAAACAATAATATTTGCAAAAACACCTTATGCAATACAAAAGAAATCTAGTGTGTGGTATATTTCCTTCTAGCAAAAACACAAACACATAACATTGTAGGGTTAATGAATCTAGCACATGCCAAATTTTTCTATAGCATGAACAAAAACATATTACCAACAACATTCTAGGGTAAAATAAATCTAGCACATGCTACATTTCCTTTTAGCACAATCACAAGCACATTTCCAATACCATCATTGTAAGGTGAAGGAAATATTATGCATACTAGATTTCGTTATATCATAAAGAGTTGAATTTTCAACAACAATAGTGCAATGCGAAAGAAATGTAGTGCACACTAGATCTAATTCTAACGCATATAAAACCACATTGTCAATAAAATCACAGAAGGGTGAAATAAATCTAATGTATGCTATATTTACTTCTATCACAAACATAAACACATTATAATATTTCTAGATATAATAAATCTAGCACATGGTAGATTTGATTCTAGCACAGATAAAAGCATATATTTATTTCGAGCCAAATAGAAGCATGTTGCCAATAACAACATTGCAAGGTGAATAAAATCTAACATGTGCTAGATTGATGCATAGCACAAACACAAGCACACAACAACATTGTAGGGTGAAATAAATATAGTGTGTTAGATTTTCTTCCAACATAAACAAAAGCATATTTCCAACGACAACATTGCATGGAAAATGAAATATTGAACATCTTCTATCACAAACACAAGTGCATTTCCAATAACAACATCGCAAGGTAAAAGAAATTTAATGCATGTTAGCTTTACATGTAGCACAAATGCAAGAAAACTACCAACAAGAACTTTTCATGCCAAAATAAATCTAGCGCATGCTATATTTCCTTCTAACACAAACACAAGAAAATTGAGAAGGTGAAGGAAATCTAATATGTGCCATATTTCCTTCTATAATAAACAACCAAATTGACAACAACAATATTGCAGAGAAAAATAAATCTAAACCAACTTTTAGCCCAAACACAAGCACATTTCCAATAACATTTCCGAGGTGAAGGAAATATAACACATGCTAGATTTCCTTCTATGATAAATGACCAAATTAACAAAAAAATATTACAGAGAAAAATAAATCTAGCATAATTTCTTTCCCAAACAGAAGCACATTTCCAATAAAAACATTGCCAGGTGAAAGAAATTTAGCGCATGCTATCTTTACATGTAGCACAAATACATGCATACTATCAACAACAACATTGCATGCTAAAATAAATATAATGCATGCTATACTTATTTTTAACACAACTAGAAGCACACTTCTAATAAGAACATTCCAAGGTGAAGGAACTCTAACACATGTAATATTTCCTTCTATCATAAATAGCCAGATTACCAATAGTAACATTACATTGTAAAAGATCCTTATAGGATGTCAATAAAAATATTGCAAGGTGAAACAAATGTAAGGTGCGATAGTGTTAGAAATATTGAGAGGGGGTTTGAATAAACATTTATTTCCAATTTTTATATTATGCCAGTTAAAATCACCAATTAAACCAAAACACAAGATGTGCAACTAGAAAATAATTGTATTCATGAATTTGACGAGGACTCTAAAAACAAAAGCTCCAAGTTTGTACAAAAAAGTCTTTAACTCCTTCAAGGCTCCAACCCTGAATGAGGACTCTAATATTCAACTACAAATCTAAGCTAAAACCCGGTCTCTCACAATGGTCGAACCTTGTATGAGGACTCCAATCCTCACATATCAATCCAGGATTCAACCTAGTTTCTCACAAGGCTCCAACCTTGTATTACAAATCCAATCCTCTAGGGAACCAATCCTCTTAGTTTTATTCAATCCCTTAAGTTTAATTTAATACTGCTTCAAGCCTCCATCAAAAAAGTCAAATACTTCTAAAAAATGTATCCAAGATAGGTATGCAAAGTGCTTTCAAATATGCCTCTAAAAAAACTTCAGGTCTTCTTCAGAAAAAACTTTATGTTTGCACCAAAAAAGCATGTCTTCAAGTTTTGATCTTCAACTATGCTCCAAGGATTACTTCTCCAACAAAACAAGTCTTTAAGCGTTGGTCTTCAACTATACTCCAAGTATGAGTGCTTCAACAAAACAAGTCTTCAAGTGTTGGTATTCAACTATGATTTAAGTGTGATTATTGTTTCAAAAAAGGCTTGAATAATGCTCAATTAATTTCATCATGAATGCACTCTACTTTCAACTCAAAAGATGCTCAAACTATGCTTTTATCATTCAATGTAGGTCTGTCCTAGGCTCTTCATGTGTGCTTTAAATAATGTCTTTCGGTATGCAAATACTACTTTAATTTTGTTTCAAATCTGAATATATGTGTTGATCAAGCCCCTGAAGGTGTAATATTCCTAATGGAAAAATTAACAATGATAACAAAAAAATGCGATAAACCCTACACAAATATTTTTCGGAAAACACCCATAAAATAGAAATGCTAAAAACATATCAAAATGGGAAAATATTATTATAAGATATTGTTGGAGTACAATACAAAATAGGAAATGTTCACCTAGGCTTGCACAAGGAATGATACAAGCCTCAAGTGGATGCTCTATCAATGGCCAACTGTTGTTGGAATTTTCCCACTAGAAATTTGTGATGGCCTTGTGATTTCTACACTACTAGCTGTGTTGACATCCTGATTCAACCCATCCAAACTACCCAAAAAATTTTGATAAATAAATCATAGAATCCTTGTTAAAAACCCAGAAAAAAGGGTTTGCCCTAGTTTTGACACTCCAAAAATGCCCCAAATTTGTTGACCCTCCTCTAAGTGTAGAAAAAACAAAATTGTGACTAATGTTGGAATGATTGTCCCAAAATGGGTGGAAAATTCTTATCAATTTCACCCCAAACCAACACCAACAAATCCAGCTATCAAAACCCCTTCACAAGCCACCCCACAATGACAGTGCAATTTCTTGGTAGGATGACACACACTCTCCTCCAGAAAATTGGTTTGCTTATGTATGTTGAATTCTACCCTTCCAAATATTCCTCCTATATCCTAGAATTGAAAAAATATTACTCTATCAATTCAACAACTCTCAACTCTAGCTCTTTCTCCTCAACTCTCTGCGCAACCTCCTAAAATGTGTCCCAATTGGCCCAAAAACCATACCACTTGCATGGCCCTCTCTCCAACTCCTGAAATTGATGAAGAATCCTTCCTTGGGTGGCACTCAGAGTCCACCAAAGAAAGGTTGGGCTTCCTCCTTGGGAAAATCTTGTGTTAAACAACACTATGTAACTTTGTTAAATAGCTAGAGAAACACTTCGATTATCAAATTATCAAAAGGCCCCAAATGTTTCTTTCTCTCTCCTATTTATAATTTTTGTTCATTTCCTCCATGTGGGACCCTCACTAGGAAATTCAAATCTTTTCCCTTGGCCATACACTCTCTCTCTTATCAAGGAGTTCATATTGGTTGAGGAGGTGGCCCCCACATTCCACTAAGGCATACATTTTGACACCCTTTTCCTATGTTTCGTCTCCAAAGTTATCTTAGTCCCCAAAATTAGGAAAATGGAAAACTTGTGGTACTATTGAAAAATTTATTTAGGAAGGGACATTACAGTCCTCCCCTTCCAGATGTTTCTTATCCCCAAGAAATTTTAAAACCAGGTGCTACAAAATTTTCTCATTTTCCCACGTGGTATCCTCAACTGACAATTCTTTCCACTTGACCAAGTGTTCCCTGATGACCTTGTTTCTTAGATTCCTCTCCCTAGTCTCTAATATGGTCTCGTGTGTCAATATCAAGTGTCCCTCATCATCCAATGGGGCCAACTCATTAGCGGTTGTAACCTGATGCCTGATCCAGGCAGATATTGGTGGCCACCTGCCTATTCCACTTTCGGCCCCACCATTTCTTCTTTTATTTTTTCCGTTTCCTTAATTGTAGCACAATTTACTAATTTTGGCATTTTTTCGGGTCTTGAACTTCTTGAGCCTTTTTGAGGCCCTAAACGACATTTTTTGGAAACACCGGGAGCTACATGGAAGTTCCTTCGATGTTTCTCACATTAAAAGTTGTAGTCCTCAGATATATCTTTCTAAAAAGGTATTGAAACGAAGATTATATGCCAAAGTTACATCCCTGAAAAGATTGATGTACCAATTTACCCAAATGCAGCCCATAGTTTTTCCACTTCATCTCATAGGGTTAGGTTTTTGGATGTTTGCGGTTTTCCATCATTTCTAAATAGTAAATATTCCCTCAAGCCTCCTTGTAACACAGTTCTTAGGCCTGTAGCCACGACATCTCTTCTCATAGATAAGCTACCAACACCCTAGCTAGTTTATTTCCATTATGTATGTAAGCATATTTCATTTTTTTATTAATGAAATGAAGTTTTATTTCTATTGCATCTCTTATTTTATGTGTATTTATGTATTTCATAGTTTTCTTGCATAAATCTGGATCAGTGGTATCAAAGTGGTGTGCTCTTTATCGATCCTTCTTTGCATGTCCCCAACAAGGTCGGTGGTATAAGGAGTTAGGGCTCGATAAATTTGAACCTTTGCAATGTCAACCTCGCAAACACTGACGATCGCCCATGGGGGAAGAAAATAAAGATGAGGGAGTAGGAGATCCTATAAAAATACTGCTCGAGGAGACCCTCGAGAAAAAAAGGAACACAATGATGGAAAAATTTTCCCAGATCCTTCAACGACTTCCCACCGATGGCAAATCTACATCTAGCTGTCACTTTGGAGGCGCCACTCATTTTAAGGTACAAGTAAACTTTTACATTCCCATATCTGAGGGCCAAATAGATGAAGAAGTCATAGATAGATGGTTGAATACATTAGAAGGATATTTATGGGTTCACAATTTTTCTGACCAGGAGAAGATTATCTTTTCACTCCTCAAATTTGTCCCCCATGTCAAGAACTGGTGGGAAACCTACTATGAGAAAAAGGAAGAGGGAGAACCCTCTCTGTTCTCGCCCATGCCCACTGTGGAATTATTTCTGTGATACCATCAAGGAACAATATTATTTTGTGGGGAGCTATGAGGACAAGTACATATAATGGACTACGTTGCGACAACAAAGGGATAAATATGTGCATGACATGATGAATCTATTCCATAACCTGCACACAAAGTTGGTTATAAAAGATTCAGATAAAAATTTGTTGCTGAAGTATGGAAGTTGTCCACATAGATACATTCAGGAGGAAATGGAGTTCCTCGACATCTCCTCTCTTGGTACAGAATACCGGTATGCTGCTAAGATTGAGAAGAAATTAAAACAGAAGAAGCGAGAATTTGGATCTGCAAATCAAAAGAAATGGAAAGGTGCCCCCAAACTGTAGAACAAAGGAAAAAGTCAAGGCATGGTGTCCCAAGACAACCTGTGAAAGCAAAAAGAAATAAACAACACTGCGAAGCCAAAGGAAGACATGGAGAAGTGGTGTGAGTTCCATAAGAGCTCCACTCACAACAAAAGTGAGTGTCAGGCCAATCAATTAGTGGTGGTCGAGATGAAGACTTCTAAACTAGATTCACGGTCCTACTCTGAATCCAAAACCAAGAAGGGGAATGAAAAAGGGAAGCACATTATCGATAAGGAGCGCAATGCCACAGTTGCCACCATGAATATCCAAAAGGAGGAACCTGGATATTCATAGGAGGAGGAGTGTCTCTTCCACTCCCAGATGTGGGTAAACGGTTCCCCACTATAGTTCATTGTTGACAATGGGATCCAAAAGAACCTCATTTTAGCAAAGGTCATGAATTGGTTGGGCTTGCTGACCATAACACACCCACAGTCGTACACCATCGGGAAGCTTCACCAAGGATAGGATCTTCAAGTCAGCCAGTAGTGTCACCTTCCCTACAACATCAAGCCCTTCACGAATGAGGTATTATGTGACATTGTTCCTCTTGATTTTTTTGATGTATTGTTAGGCCAACCCTACTTGTGAAAGTGACATGTTATGTATGAGTCCCAACCTCACACTCTTATTATTACTTTTGGTAATAATTTGTACATGATACCAGAGGTACCACCACCTGTCGCTATCTCTTTCATTACTGTAAAACAATGCAGTAAGCTCATTTCCAAAACTGGGAAATTTGTTTTTCTGGTGATCCGTAAAAGAAGACAACTGTGGCCACGAACTCCAGAAAAGGCTCCTCTGCATGATAACAACAAATGAACAAGTTCATGGAGAATTATGGGGACATCTTCACCTCACCCACAGGGGTGCCTCTGCATTGTCAGGTCAAGCACCCCACCAATCTGACCTCAAGTGCGTCACTTCCCATTGGAATGATCTATCTGTGCTTTGTTATGGAGAATGATGAAATCAAGAGGCAGATTTAAGATATGATTTATAAAGGTCACATCTGATCAATTTCATCACCCTGTGGGAGCCTGATCTTGTTGTTGCAGAAGAAGGATGGGCCTTAACGAATTTGTGTTGACTACTGGGCTTTGAACAAGATCATTGTCGAGAATAGGTACCCAATACCATGGATTCATGACCTTCTGGACCAACTCGAAGGGGTAAAATATTTCAGCAAGATCAAATTATGGGTATCACCAGGTACCAATCGAACCCTCCAATGTGTGGAAGACTACCTTCAAAGCCAAGGAGGGCATTTTTGAATGGTTGGTCTTGTCTTTCGGGTTGACGAATGCTCACACAACCTTCATGAGGCTTATGGACGAAATATTGTGGCCATTCACCAACTCATTTATAGTAGTGTACTTGGATGACATCCTGATCTTCAGCGAGACTTGGGAAGAACACCTCCACCACATCCGATAGGCCCTCCAAACACTGCGACAACAGAAGTTGTGTGCCAATTTGGAGAAGTGCACTTTTGGCATGACTGAGCTTCAGTATCTAGGATACATTATTGATGAGTGGAGGGTGCCTGTGGATCCAACCAACATGCAAGCCATTCACGATTAGCTAGCCCCAACCACTCTAATAGAGCTTTGCATCTTTCCAAGTTCATGCTGGGACTCTCTCATATCACTTGGTCCTTGAGTCAAGTCACCAAGGGAGAAGCGAAAGAAAAATTATTTTGTTCAGAATCTCAACAAAAGGTGTTCATATAATTGAATCATTGTCTCTTCTTTGCACCAGTGCTCACATTACAAGACTTGCAACAACCATTTGAGATCGAGATAGACTCCTTTGACTATGTTATTGGGGCAGTTCTTACTCAACAGGGGCACCTAGTGGCATATCAAAATGAGACATTGTTTGCAAGTATCCCACTTATGAAAAAGAAATGTATTCCACTGTGCAGGCTTGCCAACAATGAGAGCATTACATTTTGTGGAAGGCAATGACCATCCACACAGACCACCAGCCCCTATAGTTCGTACAGGCACAAGGGAAGTTGCAGAACCATCGCCATCAGAAGTGGTTCACATATCTGCAACAGTTTCACTTGAACATCAAGTAAAATAAGGGCAACACCAATATTGTTGCAGACTGCCTCAGTAGACCACTGATAGTAGTGCTAAACACTGTTCTCAACTCTCTTGGACACAATACTTCTGATTGGATGCTTCTCTGCAAGAGCGATCTAGAATTTGGCCACACATACAAGACTCTCTTGGAGGATACACAAGTTCTAGATTTTCACCTCCATGATGCGCTTCTATGTCACCTAGGACACCTTTTTCCTCCTTCAAGAAAGAATGCCAAGATTATTTGGGAAGTGCACTACAGTCGAGTTGCTGGGAATTTCGGGGTTGATAAAAGAGTGGCAGTACTGCACAAGTATTTCTGTTGGCCGAACCTTTGACAAGATGTCAAGAAGTACATCAGATCCTGCACTGCTTGCATTATTTCCAAACCAACCATCAAGAAGCAAGGCCTCTATACTCTACTACTTACCTCGAGTGTACCTTGGGAATCCATCTCCATGGATTACATGTCGGGCCTTCCTTCTACTAAGCATGGAAATGACTGTGTTTTTGTGGTCGTCAACAGATTCTCGAAGATGGCCATTATGGCGACGTGCAAGAATAATATCACAGTAGAATCCACTGCTAAACTCTTATTTGAATGAGTGTTGGTGCACTTTGTGATCCCACAGTCTATCATCTTAGATCGAGACAGTAGGTTCCCTAACATAGTTTGGTCCAGCCTTTGGTCAATGCTAGACACCAAGCTCACCAATTCCACAGCTTTCCATCTCCAAAATAATGACCAGACAGAGGTCGTCAACAGGATGGCCATACACATTCTACACATGTATGATTTGAAGCATCCACGCACATGGGATGAGATCCTTCCCTATGTACAACAGAGTTATAATAGGTCTCTCCATAGCTCAACTGACCACAACCCCTTTCAAGTGGGCTTGGGATTCCAGCCACTATGTCCCATTGATGTAGCCATGCCATTTGCGAGTACTCAAGCTGATTCAGCTCATGTCTAGTCTAGAGCTGACAAGGTGCACAAATTCATTAAGCACATTCATCACATCCACCAACAAGTTCATGAAATATTGGATAGAGCCAATTCTAAGTAAAAGAAACAACATGATCAACATTGGGTGCCACAAAACTTCCAGGTGGGTGACAAAGTGTGGCTACATTTGCAAAATGAGTCCCTCACTGGACCCCACCACAAGCTTCACCCACTCTAATATGGGTCGTACATAGTCAACAAGGTATTAGGGGTCAATACCTTCAAGCTCAGTATTCCACTATTCCTTGGTTTGCACCCAGTGTTCAATGTGGAGCGTGTTCAACCATACTTCCCACCTCTACTTGATACCTCCGACATTGCAGAACAACTCACACTAACAAAGTTAAACATAGAATACATGGAACAGGCCAGTACAGATCATATCATGGACATGCAAATCAAGAACACTCACCAGTAGAAGATCCAACTGTATCGGGTTTTCAAAGATGGCCAACTCCAGCACCAAGGCAAATGGTTCACCAAGGACCAAGTTCAACAGAAGTTTCCTCATTTCATGGACGAACTCAATGAAATGGGGACCATTGATTCCTAAAGGGGGAGGAATGATCTAGGTGGATATTGGTGTCCACCTGTCTATTCCACTTGGGGCCCCACCATTGCTTCTTTCAGTTTTTCAGATTCCTTAATTATAGCATAGTTTACTATTTTTAGCAGTTTTTCGAGTCATGAACTTCTGGAGTAGTTTTGAGGCCCTAAAAGACATTTTTTTGGAAAAACTGAGAGAAACATGGATGTTTTTCCTATGATGTTTCTCAGATCAAAACTTGTATTCCTCGAATAGAGATTTCTAACGAGTTATTGTGCACATCAAACAGAGATCGTATGCCAAGTTATGTCCTCAGGAATATTGATCTACCAGTTTACCCAAACAGGGCCCATAGTTTTGGTGCTTCATCTTCTAGGGTTAGGTTCGTGGATGTTTAGGGCTTTTCATTGTTTCCTAATAATAAATACGCCCTCGAGCCTCATTGTAACACAGTTCATATGCATGTAGTCGCCACATCTCTTCTCAAATCTAAGCTACCGACGCCCTAGATGGTTTATTTACATTCTATCTGTAAGCATATGTGAGTTGTTTGTTATTAATAAAATGAAGTTTTATTTTTGCTGCATCTCTACTTTTAATTTTATTTCTGTATTTTTTTGTGTTCCTTCATAAATTTGTAACACTGCCCAAACGCATTTTTCAGGCAAGAGACATGAAAAATGTTGTGAATTCTTCTCTCTGGTGGTAACTCCAGCTTGTAAGCTACCTGTCCAACTCTCCTCGTCAGCCTATATGGAGCTTATAAGTGTGGATTGAGATTCTCCACCCCTTTCTACTTTAGTGAAGATTGCTGGTAAGGCAACAAACATAGGTAGACCATGTCCCCTACCTTGAACTATCTCTGCACCATATGTTTATCAACGTACATATTTTGTTTATTATGTGCTACCTACAAGTTTTCCTTAAGAGCATTGAGGATCTCTTCGCTATCTTAGACCCAATATCTTACCGTGGGGCCCTGCTATCTCCAAATACCATGTTAAAAAAATAATGTGCATCATAAACATAAAGTTCGCTAAAGGGAGACACACCAATCGACGTGTGGTAAGTAGTGTTTTAGAAGAAATCTCCCATGTGTAGCCACTTCACTCACTCCGTTTTCTACTGATCAAGATATCATGTGTTATGCTCAAATTTTAAAGTGCTCAGAATAGGTCCAAACCTAATCGACCATAAATATCGCGTCATTGCAATTCTGGCGCTGCAAATAGTTCGAAAAACTGATTTTGTATGAGGAAGATATCGCATTCTATTGGTTTTCCCAAACAACAAAAATTTTGTGACTCGATGCCCAGCCATCATGCAAGTATAGTCCGCAGGTATATTTTGGGGAATATTCCATTTTTCTCCAACCAACCAGATCGTGCCACGTGGCATGATGTGGGCCATTGATTTTTGGTGGTACGGATGTTTATATTGACCGTTGGATGGTTCTATTTGGAGTCATCGGATGAGCAACACATGGTAAGCTTGGAGGCCACCACGTGTCCTTAGGAGCATGGTGTAAAATTTTGGGTCTGCACGAGAATCGACCAACTGACCTCCAAGATCACACGCACATGTCTTGATCCTTCCACCTACCTCATGTTGCTTACCTACATAGGTCTCCACATTAATTTATCGTGATGTGGTTTTGACATTGGGGAATTGGGAGGCCAGCCCTGAATGACCAGCCCTCCCATACAACCAAGACCCCATGACCCCAAGATAAGCCTCACCACCCGCGTTAACAGTGGAGGTTACGTAGACTAGTAACATGGTATATATGCCAACCCACAATATTAAACATTAGTGTTAACCAGAGGCAATGTAACATAAAATTTGGCGGCATGACATCCGTTCACATGTCGCGGTAACCATTATAGTTGTAGTTAATAGTCATTTGGGTGGCTAATCCAACGGGTCATTTAGAACCTGTCACTTGGCAGAGTAAACAGAAACTAATTCCACAATTTTCGGAACGTAGCGCAGCCTCCAGGTTCCACTCCAAAGGCAGAGTTAATTCAAACTAAAACTGCGTAGTTAAAGGCAGAGGGTCGGCTTGTGACCACTCCGCCTAACCATTTCACTTAAATGCATGTGGTTTTATATGACAGGAACTATAGTAGTGCCCCATTTTTGGGGTTCTTATTAAATTTAACTCCAGTTAAGTGCTTTTCTCCACTTTTAGTGGAGGTTTTCTAGCTGTCATTGGGAAAAATGCACAGAGAGGTCAATTTTCGTCCAATTTTGGTGAAACAAGAGTCTACCTAGATTAATTTCAGCACTCTGGAGCCATTGGTGTGGAGAAAAAAACTATTATAGGCATGTAAACATATGTAATTTACAATTTTAATCATAATGATAAAGAGGGACATGCCATTGGGAGATGGACCAGCAGATGTAGCCTAGGAGGGGTGAATTGCTTCGTCATGCCTACTGTGTAAAAATTATCTATTATTGTTTTTCTCTGTTATACGTTGTTGTTTAGTGTTTTTAAGGCTTATTTTCATGCTTAAATTTCACTAATTCATCTATGTTTCATGGTTAAAACACTCATTCCTTAAGAAAACTTATGGAGACAAATTGTACATGTTTATATTACTGAAAGGACACTTAGCACAGTAGAACTAATACACTCCTTTCAGATCAAGTTGGTATCAGATCTATAGTTTAATCTTTGGTGTTTTTACGTGCAAAGATTTGTTAACTATTTGCAAGGGTTTTCATGCTTACTAGGCTCAAGCTTAAGAGAGGAGAAGGAAAATTGGTGGAAACAAGAGGTTCTCAAAGTGAGCCACAACAAAGGAGGGCAAGATTGCCACATTCTCCACCACCTAGCTCACCTCCAAAAGAAGCAGAAGAAGCATCAAGCATGTCTCCAGGAGAACAATAAATCCATGAAGAGATGGATCCCAAAGAGGAAGAAAGAGTGTACTGAAAAAAGTTTCTTGACTTGACTGAAATGGTTAGAGTCCTTTATCAATAAAGGAATGATAAATTAAAAGAGGAAAGATACAAAATTCACAAGGAATGATGGGGATCATCAGGAGGCCACAATGATGAAGATAAATCAAAGAAGAGCAATGGAGGAAATGGAGACAGTGGAAAGTCACCATCAACACCCTCATCTTCATCCTCATCATCCTCTACTTCATCTTCAGTACGTCAGCCATATATGTCAAATAACATGGGTAAAAGTGATTTTCTAAAACTTGATGTTAAGTTTGAATTGCCAATGTTTAATGGTGAAGTTAATGTAGAAAACCTAGATAATTGGATTAGGCAATTAGAGGTCTATTTGAGAATCCAAAATTTTCATGATGATGATACCAAAATCCAACTAGCTTCATCAAGGATGGAAGGTGCAACACTTGTTTTGCAGGAAGCCAAGACAAAGGAGGAGATCAAGAAGCATGGTAATATTATTCTATCATGGATTGATTTCATTTCTACAATAAAACAATATCTTTATGCATTAGATCACATGCAGAAAGCCATAATGGACTGCAAAATTTTTAAACAATTCAAAGGACAAAATGTACAAGTGTATACTCAAGAATTTAGGTGAAGAGATCTTTTATTAAGAGTATATTTGTAGAGCCAAGAAAATTATCTCATGTATATAGGAGGCTTAGGTACCTACCTAAGACATATTACCCTCATGTTTAACCCTACAATCCTAGATGAAGTTTGTGTAGAAGCCACACATTTAGAGGCAAGGGGGAAACAAAAGATAGCTAGGAATGAAGAAAATGAGTTTAAAGGTAATTGGAAGAAAAAGAAAATGAAAATGTCAGAAAATAGAAGGGAAAATTATTTTGAAAACACTGTTATAAAACTAGCCATGATGAAGACCATTGTTGGAAACTTCATCCAGAGTTGAAAACAGAAAGTTTGAAGGCTAAAGAGAAAGCCAAGGACAAAGGAAAAAAAGTTGCAATAGCTGAACAAGACCTAGTGTCAGATTCAAGAGATGAAACAAAAATCATAGCTATGAGACTAAATAAAATGAAGGGGAAAGGGATTGAAATAAACCTAGTTCTAGTATATCTAACTGTCACATACAATCTCCAAATGAAGAAGAGAGAATTGAATTGTTTCATGTGAGGGTCATTTCCAAACATACGAAGGTTGACACATTGTTTGATAGTGGGTCACAAGAAAATTTAATCTCTAAAGAAATTTTCAAGAAAATTAATCTTGAGACCATTCCAAATCCAAAACCATATCCACTTGGGTGGATTTGTAAGGATGCAAATTTACATGTTTCAAAAAAGTGCATGTTGCGCTTTTCAATAACTGCACATTTCATTGACACGGTTGAATTAGATATTTTTTCACTTGATATAATGGGTATGGTGTTGGGTAGTCCTTACTTGTATGATAGGAAAGGGATCTTCCACTGCCATGAGAAAAAATACCATTTATTCCAAGATGGCAAGGAGTATATTGTGAGAGCTCATCACAAGAAACTAGACACTTCTTTAGTTAACACAGGGAAAATGAAGAGGCTACTCAATGCAAGCCAAAAACTGACATTGACAATGATTAAACAAAGAGAAGTTTTACATAGTCATTTTCAAAAAAATGCTGATGTATGTAATGAGTTGTTTCAGTTTGAAAGCAGGTTGTCTTTGAGAGAAGATGACAAGCAGTTGCAGCAGTCGACATTGGTGTTGAATAGTGGTAAAAACAAAGTGTCGGTGCAAGAAGTTGAAAAGGTCAAAGAGAGGGCAAAGCAACTTGAAAAAGAAGGCACAAGATTCAGAAATTTTCATTGCTGATTTTCGAAAGGCATGGTACAATGGCGAAGAAACTTGGTCAAGAATCAACACAAGTTGAAGGAAAAATTAACAAAAAATAGCCATAAGGACAGAGTGCAAGGTGAGAGAAATTCCAATTTTCCTTTGATTAAAGACCAATGTAAAAATAAGATGTTTACTACAAAGTTAGATTATTGTTCTGCAGGTTTAGAAAATGTGTAGCATGACAATGTCAAAAACATCAATAGTTGGTTGACGGAATCAAGGAAAAATTTGTTGTTTCATGAAAAGCTTCAATTAATGAAATTAAGAAAATTTCAGTGGATAAATATTGGAAGTGTGGGGACACAGTCTCCTCATCTTCATGTTCAGTAATATAGAGATATTTTGGGGTGTGAAATCTTCCCAGTGGGGAGGTGCGATCAGGAGATCATGTGTTATGCTCAAAATTGAAAGTGCTCGAAATAGGTTCGAACCTAAGTGACCATAAATGTCTCATTTTTGCGATTCTAGTGCCGTGAAAATTTCAAAAAACCAATGTCGTATGAGGAAGATATCGTGTTCTGTTCATTTTCCCAAACAACAAAAAATTTGTGAATGGATGCCCAGTCAGAATGCAAGTACAGTTAGCAAGTAAATTATGGGGAATATTCCATTTTTCTCCAACCAACTAGATGGAGCCATGTGGCATGATGTGGGCCATTTATTTTTTATGGTACGAAAGTTTATATTGACCATTGGATGGTTTTTTTTGGAGCCATCGAATGAGCGACACGTGGCAAGCCTGGAGGCTGCCATGTGTCCTCAAGAGCATGGTGTAAAATTTTGGGTCTGCATAGGAATCGACCACCCAACCTCCAACCTCACGCGCACACATCTTGACCATTCTGCCTACCACATGTTGCTGACCTACATAGGTCTCCACAATAGTTTATCGTGATATGGTT
The DNA here is from genome assembly GCA_034641835.2 of Pinus albicaulis. Lineage (NCBI taxonomy): Eukaryota > Viridiplantae > Streptophyta > Pinopsida > Pinales > Pinaceae > Pinus > Pinus albicaulis. The sequence goes on from CM076580.1 coordinate 432,292,412, forward strand.
TTGATGTTGGGGAATTGGGAGGCCAGCCCCTAAGGGAAAAACCTCCCATATGACCAACACCCCATGAACCCGGCCTAAGCCTCACCACTAGCATTAAGGGTGGAGGTTACATATACTGGTCACATGGTATATATTCCAACCCACATAATTAAACATTAGTGTTAACCAGCGGCAATGTAATGTAAACTCTGGCGACGTGACATCCGTTCACATGTCACAGTAACCATTATAGTTGCAGTTAACGGTCATTTGTGTGGCTAATCCAGCAGTTCGTTTAGAGCCTATCACATGGCAGAGTAAAAAAAAAGTAACGCCACCATTTGCAGAATGTAGCGCAGCCTCCAAGTTCCCTTCAAAAGGCAGAGTTAATTCAAACTAAAATCGCGTAGTTAAAGGCGGAGGGTCGACTTCTGACCACTCCGCCTAACCATTTCACTAAATGCATGCGGTTTTATATTGTGAGAACTGTAGAAGTGCCCTATTTTTAGGTTTCTTATTAAATTTAACTCCAGTTAACTGTTTGTCTCCACTTTTAGTGGAGCCTTTCTAGCTTTCATTGGAAAAAATGCATGGAGAGGTCAATTCGACCAATTTTGGTGAAACAAGAGTCTACATAGACTAATTTGAGCATTCTAGAGCCATTTTTGCAGAGAAAAAATTCATTATAGGTGTATAAACATATATAATTTACAATTTTGAGCATAATGACAAAGAGGGACATGTCATTGGGAGTTGGACCAACAAATGTAGCCCAGGAGGGGTGAACTGCTTCGCCATGCCTACTGTGTAAAATTTATGTGTGATTGTTTTTCTCTATTATACATTGTTGTTCAGTGTTTTTAAGGCTTATTTTCATGCTTAAATTTCACTAATTAATAAATTTTTCATGGTTAAAACACTCATTCCTTAAGCAAACATATGGAGACAAATTGTACATGTTTATATTACTAAAAGTACACTTAGCACAGTAGAACTAATATACTCCTTTCAAACTAGCTACCCCGTGACATAATTGTGCAGGTACCCCTCTAGCCACTTGTTTAGGATCTTGGTATGCCCATCCATTTGTTGGTGATAGTCGGTGCTGGGTATAAGCTTGGTTCCCACTAGTCGGAAAAAATCCTACTAGAAGGCCCCTACGAATCTATTGTCCCTGTCACTGACTATGTTCTTTGGGAGCCCATGCAATTGAAACACCTCCCAAAATAACAACTCAACCACCTATGAGGTTGAATATCTCAATGGGATCACAAATAAGTAGAAAAATTTAGTCAAGAGATCTACCACCACATAGATGCAATCTCTCCCCTGTATTGTCGAAAGCCCTATGATGAAGTCCATGGACACACTCTCCCACTTCCTCTACAGAATAGGAAGTGGTTGTAATAGATCAGCTAGGTGTGACAACTCCACATTTTTCCTATGACAAGCTATGTACTCCTTAAATTCCTCAACATGTCCCCCTTGAGCCCACACTAAGAGGAACACTCACGAATGGTACGGTAAGTCTTGAGAAAACTCGAATGTGTTGTTAGAGGGGATTCATGAGTTGCATACATAACCTTCTCTCTATGCTCAGATCCTCACACTAGGTATATCCGGTCTTTTTATTATATCACATCATCCATCACCCAGAATCTATTATAACCATGTGTGTCTTCTATTATCTCACAGGCCTATTTTTCCTTGGAAATCTAAACCAAGAGTTGGTCCTTCCAATCATGTGCAACGTCCATCAGAGAGAGTATTGTGGGCCATTGTGGGCCTCCGGGAAAGCGCATATGCCACTATGTTGTGCTTTCCCTTTTCGTACTTGATCTCAAAGTTGTAACCATAGATCTTACTCACCAACTTTTCTTGCCTCTCCTGCAACGTATGCTACTCTATTAAGAATTGAAGACTTTTGTGATCATTTTTTAGCTTGAAATTGTTCCCCACCAAGGACTATATGAATTTGGCCAAGGTGTGCATCATGACCAAATACTCCCTGTCATAAATGGATTAAAGTCACTCATGGGGTATAAATTTTCTACTCTCAAAGGCTATGGGGTGCCATGCATTCATCAAGACGACCCCAACTCCCTCACTCGAAGCATCACACACCAATACAAATGTTTGAGTGAAATCAGGCAAAGGAAAAAAAAATATAGCTACTCATGACCTTCTTGAGGTGTTCAAATTAATTCTTCGCTACCTGGATCCACTAAAAATCCGTAAAATATTCAAAATTCAAATGTAAATATGTTCAAAATTTATGAACAAAACCCAATCAAACATACATAAAAAAATACACCACTGTCTTGCAAAAAAACATGTCAGATATGATATTCAAATTAAAATTCAAACACTAATCATACATACCTTCTTGTAGTAGGCTTACCCTTTATTGTTGATGTGTTTTCCTTACTGTAGTGATCTTGAATGCATATTTTTTCTTGCCTTCTAAAAGCTCGATATTGAATATGTTGTATCTATGTAATTTCGGATCTCTAAGGTCTGAAATTGTGCCCTTTTTATCCCTTTGATTCCTCTTTCCAACCCCACAGGTCTGATCAATATTGGATTCTTCAAGAAATAGTTATGCCCAGTCTCATACGAAGACCTGATTATAGACTGATCCAGTAGATCAAAATTGTACAAAGTGCCTCGTGTAAATGTTTCAACCTTTGGTCTTGAAAATGATATCCAAAAAACTAAAGCTTGTCCTCTTTCTCTCACTTTTTACGAAATTTGAATCCAATTATAAGAGATAAAGTTATGATGACTTTCCCCAGGTCACCTATTTCACATCAAATTCGGGAGCCTGCAAAAACCCTAACTTCCTCAGATCATATCTCCAAAAATATAGCGAACCAATATCCAAAATTCGGTCACATGCTTCATTAGGATTTTGGCTCAAATGGGGTATGTTTTCATTATCTGAAGCTTCGTAGAAGAAAATAAAAATAAATTTTATAGTGATAATGCCATGATGACCTGTTTTAAGTAGAAAAATTCTTGCATCAAAAGGATATGAGGGTCACAATCTATATAAATTATTAGGTTGAGGGGGTATTAAATGAGTGAATGTTGGAGGGATTTTAGGAGTTTAAAAAATTATTAATTATGGAATTTTCAATGACCACAACCAATGATTAGTGTCATGCCACAACCCCATGGAGTTTTAGCCCACTAAATGGGGTTACTAACTTCGAACATGAATATCTCTCAAACCGCGAAGAATTACGTGGCATACCATATATATATGGAAACAAATTGAAAATTATAAACCATCCAAAATATACTTGACTCGAAATAGAGTAATTTTTCAAGTCAAAATTCCCATGCAATATTGGGGTAGCCCTGGTGCTACTTCAGTTGACATCAGTGACAACCACTGTTCAACAACCTCCCTATTTGGCATTGATGGAAACACAAGTACTCCACCTACTATCATGACACCTCTTCCTACAACATTATCTTCGCCTTTGTCATCAATGGAAAAGGGTAACTCACCCTGAAAAATTTCATCCTATGAACCTGTACACACCTCAACTCCCCTTTTTTTACTTAGTTATATAAGAGAAATAGTGTAATGAGAACTGGGGATAATCCCAAGCTTTAGGCGAAGATACTAAAATTATTCATGAGGTAATGGTTTGTCAAAGATGTCAACAATTTGTTCCTTTGCACCAACATATTGAAGCTTGATATTCTTTTCACTGACCTGCTCTCTAACCAAATGATATTTGATTGGAATGTGATTTGTTATGGAATGCATCACAAGATTCTTGGATATTCTGATGGCACTGGTGTTATCGCAAAATATGGGAATAGGTTCATCAAACTCGACTTCAATATCTTGCAAAGTTTTCTTCATTCAGAGAACTTGAGTACAACAAGTTGCTACATATTATGCTTCTACTTTGGATAACGAGATTGAAGACTGATTTTTACTTAACCATGAAACAAGGAAACTACCTAGATAGAATGTTTCTCCACTGGTAATATTTCGATCATGAACACTTCCTTCCTAATATGCATCTATATAAGCTTGGATAACTATATTATTCAATTTGGGATACCATAAGCCATATTCTGTTGTGCCCTTAAGATATCGAAGAATTCTTTTGACGGCAATAATATGAGATTCTTTTGGTGTTTTCTGGAATCTTGCTACTTGTCCAACTTCCTGCATTACATCTAGCCGAGAAGTTGTGACATATAGAAGAATTCCAATAATATATCTATACAACCTCTCATCCACATCCTTTGACAAATCTCCTAAAATTAACTTGCGACCTATTGCCATTTGGGTAAGGACATGCTTGCAATCGTCCATATTGAATTTCTTGAGCATTTCCTTGATGTACTTGGTTTGATATATAAATATCCCTTTATCTTTCTGAGATATCTTAAGCAATAAAAATTATGTCAAAACACTAAGTAGAGACATTTCAAACTCACTTTTCATCTTTGTGGCAAATGTTTTACTTAATCTGTCATCTTTGCTTCCAAAATTATATCGTCCACATATACCTCTATAATTGTTAGGTTATCTTGATCCACTTTGACATAGAGATTGTTTTCAGAGCCTCCTTTATTGAATCCTTGTTGATGTACATATACATCAAGACGAGCATACCAAGCTCTAGGAGCTTCCTTGAGACCGTATAGTGCCTTCTTCAATCTGCGGACATAGTATTCCTTTTCAGAGAGAAGAAAACCTTCGAGTTGTTGAATGTAAACTTCTTCTTCCAATTCACCATTTAGAAAGGTTGACTTAATATCCATTTGGTAGACCTTGATTTTTCTCGAGCATGAATAAGCGAGAAACATTATGATAGCTTCCATTCTGGAAATGGGAGCAAATTTTTCTTCAAAATCAATTCCTTCAACTTATGCATATCCTTTGCAAACTAATATTGCCTTATTCCTAGTAACCTATCCATCCTCATTCAATTTTTCTCTGAAGACCCATTTAGTTCCAATAACATTTTTGTCCTTTGGTCATGGAACCAATTCCTAAGTGTCGTTATTCTCAATTTGATCCAGTTCTTCATTAATTATTGCTACCCAATGTTCATCTTGACTAGCTTCCTCAAAATTTCTAGGTTCAAAAGTTGCTAAAAAATAAAGGTGGGATTGTTGTGATTAAAGAAGCTGTTGAATTCTTCTGTTTCAAATTCTTCATTTATGTTTCCAATGATTTTATTTGATGGATGATGATTTTAGCACCATTCTTTTAAATCTTTTGAAGAATTTTCTTGTACATCCTATTGATCATTTCTTATTTCCTCTTGGTTGAATGTTGTTTCCTTATTTGATTGGACTTGTTCTAGAGCTTCTTCTTCATCATTCATAGATTCTCCCTCAGATGCTTCATATTTTCTTGAAGGGAAAATCTTATTGTCATCCTTTATAACACAATCTTCATCAAAAGTAACATTTATGTTTTCCACTATTTGTTTTCGCCTCAAATTGTAGCATCTATAAGCCTTCCTTTTTCGTGAAAAACCAACGGAAATACCTTCATCAACACGAGAATTGAACTTGATCATTTTTTTATCTTCTCTTTTGATGTAGCATTTTCTTCCAAATATTTTTAAGTATTTTATGTTAGCCAGTATTCCTTTCCATAATTAGTATGGAGACATGTTGCAATTGTTCCTTAGCAAAACCTCTATTTATAATGAATACAGTTGTATCGATTTCTTCAACTCAGAATTTATCATCTAATTTTGAGTCATTTGACATTTTTCTGGCCATTTCTTGTACGATTATGTTTTTTCTTTCAGTAACTCCATTTTTATGTGGTGTTCTGGCTATTGAGAATTTCCTTTTTATTCCATTTTCATCATAGTATTGTTGAAATACCTTGGAAGTGAATTCTCCTCCATTATCTAATCTCAGACATTTGATCTTCAAATCAGTTTCATTTTTTATCAATTCCTTGTAGATTCTAAAACACTCGATTGCTTCAGCCTTTTTCTTTAAGAAGTTGGTGGTTGTCATTCTAGTGTAATCATCTATCATTAACATAAAATGTAATTCTCCATCTAAGCCTTTTTTTCTCATAGGACCATAGATCAATATGTACTAATTCCAATGGACGTGAGGCAAAATGTTTTGTTGTATTGAACTCAAATTTTATCTTCTTGTCATTCCAACAAGATTCACATATCGTATTGGTAGGTTTTGAAATTTTAGGTATTTCTCTTACTTCTTCCTTCTTACTGATCCTGACCAAATTTTTGAAATTTATATGTCCCATTCTTTTGTGCCATAACCAAATTTTGTCTTCTTTCACCAAAAATCACCCTTTAGGTGTCTCATCCAAAATATATGTCATTTGGAGCTCTGCTTGCTATAGCCACAATCTTACTAAACATTCGTTTCCTGATTTCACATTTCTTAGAGTTAAATAGCATCGTGTCTCATTGATCGCACATTTTTCCAACACTGAGCAGATTGTGATTCATATTGTCAACCAACAACACATCTTCCGCTAATGCATTCGTGATTCCAGGTGTGGTTTTACCTACTCCTGTGGCATTTGAAGACCTATCATTTCCAAAAGACATCGTTCCATCCTTCTCTTCCTTCAAGGATATGAGATTATTCCTATCTCGAGTGATACGAGTTGAGAAACCACTATCAACATATCAAATGTTTCTTTTGCTTTGATCCTTGAGAGTGATAGCACATTTTTTTGTATTATTTTTCCATATTTTTTCATTTTGATTTTGCGAGAATTACTTCGAAGAACTTCCAAGTCTACAGTATTTATCCAGGTGTCCAAAATTGTTACATTTTTAACATTCGACATCATATCTCAAATGATAAAATCTATTAATATTCTGGAATGGAAAATTTTAGGGGCTAATGTTCGCAGGTGGGGTAATTTTCCATGGTTTCTCCAAAAAAAAGATTCGCCAATTTCCATTTTTTTATAAAAGTGATTCGCCCAATTTTTACGATATAAAATTATTTTACGTTAAAATTCGCAAACATTATATTGAGAGTATATATAATATCATTATAAATTTGAATAATTTTACAAATACATCAGTAAACATTTTATAGTTTGCTTACTAGCCACTAGTGAGATTCGCCAATTTTTTAAATTTTAAAATAATTTTCCATCCTTAAAATTTTCCCTGTATTCTGGTGAGTTCCAGAATATCCATTTCTGAAATATCTCCCGAAACTGTACTTATTCCAAACATATGTACGACATTATATAACTCTATATCCAAACCTTCCACATGAATAACAATGACCATAGAACATAGGTTAATACATGGGAGGAAATATTATTCGAGGAATTGTCTTCCATGGTTCTGCGAGTCCTAATATCTTAAGTTGGCTGGGAGGTCTACCTTCTTGTTATATTTTTCATATCCATCTTCTTCTTTTTTCATAGAAGGACTTGGATCCTTCTCATTTTTTTCTTTGTAACCAAGACCAGTCTTGCCACTGTTTGATCGCTGATTGTTGATGATTTCTTCCAATGCCTTGGAGCTGTTGGTGTATTTTTGAAGAGTTTTTCCATTTTTTACTTTCTTTTGTAGAGAAACTATTTAAGCTTCCAATGATTCTTTTCCTTGTTTCTTTCCTGCAATTCTTCCTTGAGAGATTCTTCAACTCATTTGTATTCTTCAAATTTTATTTTAAGATTTAGGACTTGTTCGCTTTTTATCTTTAATTCATCTTCAAGAGTGTTGAAATGCTTCTTCTTGACCTTGAGCTCTTTGATAACCCTGATCACTTCATTTTCAAATTCAACCTCAGTCATCTCTTCTTCTTTGTCTCCTTCTTTGTTAGATACTTATTGCTTATTATGCTTCGACATAAACAATAATATTCAATTGATTTCTTCTTTGTTATCATTGTCTTCATCAGACGAGGAGCTATCTTATTGGTAGAAGAAACTCTTCTTAAACCATTTCTTCTTTCCTTTCTTGTTGAACTTCCTCGTACCTTTATTTCCTTTTGTAACAACCTCATTTTTGTGGGGAAACTTAGCAGCAAAATTCCCAACCTCACCAAAATCGAAACATATCATTGGAATTTTACCTTTGAATTTCACCGTACCTCTTCTCACTTTTTGCGTGAAGTAGGAAAATTATTTATCTAAAAATTATTCTTCATCTTCCTCCTTTTATTCTTCCTTACAACTACAAGTTTTCACTTTCGGAGTATGCTTGTCCTTACTAGTCTTCTTGGATGCGACGAATGTTATTTCTAGGTGAGATGTGTCGTCCTCTTCTTCAATCCTCATTTCATATGCCATAATCACTTCATGAAATTCAAATTTGTTGAGATTGGTTAGATTCTAACTATATTCCAAGACATATAACTTTGGCTTGAATCTTGCTAGCAAGGTTCTAAGGATCTTTTGGACAAAAGAATTTGTGTCAAAAGTTTCTCCCAAACCTCCCAATGCATTTGTTATTTCATCAACACACTATAATTATGTATTAATATTTACATCTTCCTTCATTTTGAGTTGCTCAAAGTTTTCCTTGTAAATTTTAAGCTTTGGTTCTTTCACGTTTGAGTCACTTCCATATATATTCTCAAGCTTTCCCCATAATTATTTAGCATTTTTTCAAATTAGTGCCTTAAAATAGACAGATTCGATAGGCCCATTGATAATTAGATCTTTAGAATTTGCATCATATACCATATTTGTCTTACCCTATTCATCTCGGGTTGTCGTAAAGCCCTTTTCAATGATTTCCCATACTTCTTGTCATTGCCCCAGCAAATGAACTTGCGTTGTTCCACTCCAAAGTGCATAGATATGTCCATTGAATAGAGGAAATCTTTTCTTAGTATACTCCATGATCTCCTTCCAGTTGTTAGACTGTTATTGAAGGAACCAAGCTCTGGTACCAAGTCCTAGAAATAATGAGAAGCAGGGGGGGGGTCTGAATCAATATTTATTATCAATTAGCACTTTTAAATATTTTTAGAGCATCAATTAATATTCGAATTTTCTTGATATTTATCTACTAACAATAATAAAAAATAAAACACAATAGGCACAGGAATTCTAGGTGTAAAACCCCCTCCAGGTGAAAAAACACAAAATTCTTTTCTAATAAATTATTTAATCTTCAGCCCTAACTCAAATGAAAGGTACAACTTCCTAGAATTATAGAGAAGAATTCTTCTCTAGCTCCCACTAAAAGGAGGCCCCAATGGCCTAGTTTCCTTAGTAGTCAACTGAATGGATGGCCCAACATCCTAGACCAACCTACCACCCTCAAGTGTTCAGAGGATCCAACCTGTAAGTGACTTCATGCACAAACCTATCACTACCCCGTCACCCTATAATGATCAGAAATAAGACAAGAGTGTGGACACCCATACTAGGGAAAATGATCCACGACAGAATATGATTCACAAGTATTTTCTTGAACTATACCAACCACCCAGTCTCACTATGACCTGCAACCGGACCATAACATTATCCAACAATGACACTTATTCCTTCCAACAATGCCTTTCCAACTCTAGGAATATTGACTCTTTTATAATAATGAATCTTTTACAATGATTACTCTTTTAAAATTTTAAAATGATGATTTTTACAATACTGAATTTTGACACGACCTGATACTTGACTTGACACTGCTTCTTTGAACACTAGTAGCTACTGAGGTATTGTTCTTCTTGCTTCAAGTAATGGTAATTTGGCGTCGCATTGTCCTTATAGTATGTGTCTAATTTTTCATATTGTGTCCTCCTTCCCGTACATGCATTAATGAATAAGACCCAAACCAATATACAAACAAAATAGTTATAGTTTCCTGCAAACCATATGTCAAAGAAATATTCAAAATTGAAATGTAATTATGTCCAACATTCATAAACAGAACCCAATCAAACATACATAAAAAATACTTACAATGTCCTGCAAAAATACATGTCAAAGATGATCTTCAAATAATAATTCAAACAGTAATCATGCATACCTTGTTGTAGTATACTTACCCTTGACTATTGATGTGTTGTCCTTACTACAATAATCCTTGAATGCATATTTTGTATTGCCTTCGAGAAGCTTGATATTGAATCTATTGTATATATGTAATTGAGGATGTCTAAGATATAAAATTGTGCCCTGTGGTAGTCATTTGCGTCCTCTTTCCAAACCCATAGGTTTGATCAATATTGGATTCTTCAAGAAATATTTATGCCCAATCTCCTACGACGACTTGATTATAGACTAGTTTACTAGATAAAACTTGTACAAAGTCAAATGTCTCACTGTTTCAACCTTTAGTCCTGAAAAAAATATCCAACAAACTAAAATTTGTTCTCTTTACGTCACTTTTTATGAAATTTGAATTCAATGCTTAGAGAGAAAGTTATGATGATTTCACCAAGGTCCCCTGTTTGACATGAAATTCAGGAGCCTCCAAAAATGCTAACTTCCTCAGATCATATCTCCAAAAATATAGCAAACCAATATCTAAAATTCAGTTAGGCACTTCATCAGGATTTTAGCTCAAATGGTTTTTTCTTTCAGCATCTGAAGCTTCGTAAAAAAATAATTTATAGTGATAATTCCACAATGGCATGTTTTAAATAGTGAAATCCTTGCATCAGGAGGATATGAGGGTCACAATTTATATAAATGCTTAGGTTGAGAGGTTCTTCAACAAGTGAATGTTGGAGTGATTTTAGGAGTTTAAAAAAATTATTAATTATTAACTATTCAATGACCACAACCAATGATTAGTGTCATGCCACAACCCCATGGGGTTTTAGCCCAGTAAATTGGGTTACTAAATTAAAACACGAATATCTCTCAAACTATGAATAATTACGTGGTGTGCCATATATCAATGGAAATATCTCAACAAGTAGAAACCATGAAAAGTATCCTTGACTCAAAATAGAGTAATTTTTCAAGTCAAAATTCCCTTTCAAGATCAGGGTATCCCCTGGTGCTACTTGGGTTGACATAAATGACAATCACTTATCAACACATACTTCTTCTTCTTCCAAAGCCACAAGTGCTACCTAAAGTAGTATTAGTTTCATAGTTATTTCTTCCACACCTACATCCACTACTGAAAATACTTCTTCCACTCCAAATCCTTGTTCAGTGAAAACTAATCCTCTGGTTCACACAATTGCAGCTAGACCTTAGACGAATCTTGGAGTTTTTAAATTACTAGGTTCTATTCATCCTTTACCTAAGCATCTAGAAATTTGGTTTCCTAAGTATAATCCAGATGATGGTCTACCTGTCGAAGAACATCTCCATAATTTTATGCTTGCCATGAATCTTAGTGATGTCACTGAAGAAGATTGCGTAGTTACGTTATTTCCATATAATTTTCAAGGATTGGGTGGATCATGGTATTTATCACTACCATCAAGCACTATTACTAGCTGGGATATATTTGAAAAACAATTTGTTCTTAAATTTTTTGATGATCATACTACTGCTACTCTTATCAATGATATTTACAAACATCAAAGAAAATATAGGTAAAAAGATCAAAGATTTCAACTCCAAATTTAATAAGCTACTCAATAAAATCCCAAACACATCTAAGCCTGGGGTAGATGTACAAATAGAATGGTACATATCCTCTCTTCCTTATAATATTTCTTTTTTTGTAGATAGTACCAATAAGGCTACATTGGTAGAAAATATGAAATAATCCCTTTATGTAGAGAAGAGAATGATTTTCTTGAAAAGAAAACTGCACAAGAGGAAAGAAAAACTAATTTTTTTTCATTTAAGGATGAATCCAAAAATAAAACATCAAAGGATATATACAATCTTGGGGGATTCAAAAAAGGTTCTTAAAACTACGTCAAATGGTATGGTTGAAATAAAGAAACAAGTAGTTGAATCTTCTTCAAAGAAACCTTTTAGATCTTTTAAGAAAACTCAAGCTTAAAATTCTCAGCCACCAAATCTAATATCAAACGTTGAATCAGATCAAGATGAAGATCAAGATGAAAAATATTATCTACAAAAGAATCACAGGATGAGGATCTAGTTGAATTTCATGGATTATGGGACTTTATTCTTCCTACATATGATAATGAATAAGAGCATGAGGAGCTTCCAGTTAACACTAGAAGTAAAAACTCTACAAATATTCCTCAGCCACCTCAAAAGCAAAAATCATCATCCCTTGTTATTAAGGATAAAGTTGTAAACAAAAGGACTCCTCCTCCTCAATAAGGCCCAAATTATTCTACCACTCCATTTACATCAAAGACCCTAGTTGTCTCTGGTACTATAGAGTATAATATAATGGAAGATATGAATAAATTAAAGACAAATATCTCCATACATGAGCTCAAAAAATCAAAATAACAATAGAAAATATTACTCAAAGAGTTGAATGCAGTCCCTGCTTCACCCTTACCTACCCCTCTTACTTCCAAAGCCTTAAAAGGAGTTGGAAAGCCTCATACTGATTCATCTGAAAAGGTCAATGAAAATTATGTTATTCTAATTGGAGATAGATCCAATTCACATACCCCTCCTTTTCGTTTGACTTTTGAAGTGTTTAAAAAAAATGTGCATACTTTTCTAATAGATTATGGAGCTTCTTCAAATATCATGCCGTATTATGTTTTCTTGAAGTCAAATATCGCTCCAAAAAATTCCGTAGTACACATTGTGCAATTAGATAGAACAAAGTCATGGTAATAGGAGAAATGAATTTTTTCCTTATATAACTAGCATCTAATTCAGAAGTTCATCAAGTTATTGATGTTTTGGTTTATGATATTTTTTATTTTTACAGTTTAATTTTGAGTAGAGTTTGGTCAACGAAACTTCATGGTTATTTTCAACTGACTGGTCTCATGTGTGGCTTCCCTACAATGGTAAGCCAAATCAGATTCAAGTTGATCACAAAAAAGACATGAAATATTCAGTAACCGACTTCGAAGATGAAAATGAACCTATGGATTTTACTAATAACATCCTCAGAATTTTTTTTGCTGAATATTTTTTAGGAAATTTTAATGCTCAGAAATCTCCATTTCTCACTAACTCAATTAATTCTCAAGTTGAAAATTTTTGTCAGTCAATCTCTTCCAAATCTATAAATATCATAGATAAACCTTGTATTAAACTGTATTTTGGACATGATACTTTGATGGATCAAAATCTATTGTAGATGCAGGATCTAGTTGAATACTAATTAGTTCGGAAGGAGAAAAGACAATGCTGGCTTCTAGGCTAGAATTTCAGTGCACAAATAATGTTGTGGAATATGACGCACTGGTCGAAGTCTTGTAGAAAGAAATAGATCTCGATGTAAAATATCATCAAGTCTATGGTGACTCTGAAATAATTATCAAATAGGTAAGAAATAATATTCACTGTATTTTTTTTCATCACAAGCATTAGTACAATATATTACCTTACACATCTTAGCATTCAACATCTCGTCTATTCCAAGGCTCCAAAATGCAAGTGCTAACCTTCTACCTAATGTAGCATCTAGAATTATTCCTTTTAAAGATTATCGTCTAGATATATTTTTTATAGAATTAATTTATCACCCATCTACTCCTCATAATGTCACTAATTGGAGAGTATTCAATAATGATCAATATGTTCTAACTTTTCTTACATCAAAAGGTTCATATGATGATCAACTAATTGATGAACATGAAGATGAAGGAAATTGGATCAGAAACTTGAAGATAATTCCATACTTAAGTATGTGGTTAAGCTTGAAGATCTTTATCATCTCAAAGACAGGTTTAAAAATGTTACTAATTCTAAACTGCAAAGTTCAACATTGAGGTTTGAACAAGTAAACCTTGGCACAGATATCAATTCTCAGAATATTAACTTAGGACTTGGTTTTTCGTTTGATGAAAGATTAGCCTTCATTAATTTACTAAAGAAATACAAGAACATCTTCACATGGAAATATGAATATGTAAAAACGTATGATACCTCCATCATCCAACATACTATCCCAACGACATCCACTGGAAAGCCTTTACAACAAATATTAAGGAAAATTCACCCTGATCTTGATAGTCAAATCAAAATTGAACTGAATAAAATTCTTAACGAAAATATCATCTTCACTATTAGGAATTCAAAGTGGGTCGTAACCTTCGTCCCTGTTACAAAAAAGAATGGTGACATTCGCATTTGTATATATTTTAGGAACATAAACAAATATTACTTAAAAGACAAATTCCCATTACCATCTATGGGAAAAATTTTGCAATCAGTTTCTAGATCTGAATTAATGTCTTAACTTGATGGATTTTCAGGCTACAATCAGATTCTGGTTCATCCTCAAGATAGGTTAAAGACTACATTTAGAACTAAATGGGGAAACTATGCCTGCCAAAAAGTGTGTTTCGGCCTACTCAATGTAGGAGCAACTTTTAAAAGAGAAATGGATATTTCTTTCAGAGGAATGATAAATAAAAATGTGGTTGTATACTTTAATGATATAGCCATTTATTCCACGAAAAGAAGCAATCATGATAATCCTTGAACATTGTTTAAAATATGGAATTTCTTTAAATCACAAAAATTCTTATTTCGCTTTATTTGAAGGTAAAATTTTAGGATTTATTGTGGAAAAAGAAGGCATTTGCATAGATCCAAAAAGGATAGATGAAATTTATAAAATCTCTCATCCCCATAAAAATAAATCCATGCAGTAATTTTTAGGACAGATAAATTTTGTTATGAGATTTGTTCCAAACTTTTCCCAATTTTTTTGACCATTGCAAGTAATCATTAATAAAAATTCACTCTTAAAATGGGGACACAATGAAAGAGAATATTTTTATCTAATCAAGCAAGCCACCATTAATTCTCCTTCTCTAACTATCCCTAATTTTTCTAATCATTTCATTCTATATAAATTTTCATCTGAAACATCATATGTTGTTGTGTTAACAAAAATCAATGATCAAAATATTGAAGAACCCATTTCTTTCTTTAGTTCAAATATTCAAGTTGTTGAACTAAATTATTCAGAGGAGTAAAAAAAAAATTTTTTGTTTACAAATCTTTAAAGCATTTCAGACCTTTTCTCCTAAAGACACTCGCCAAGGTAATAGTTCCATTTTCAACAGTAAGGCAATTATTTATTCAAAATGAACTAGGAGGAAAGAGAGAAAATTGGGTGATTGATCTGCAGGAATATGACATTGACATAAGACCAGCCAAAATCATCATAGGGAAAAGTCTCTGCAAATTATTATTTGGAGCATCCAACATATCATATGATGAAGAGTCAGGTAACACTATACACATTGTTGAGGTAAGCTTGAACGACTCTTAATCAAAGTATGATGATCTTATATTTTATTTAAAAAGTGGATATCCTCCTATAGAACTCAATCATAAAAGAAAAATAGCTTTAATATTGAAAGCTATTCATTGTGAGATTACAGACAATGTTTATTTAGAAATAACTATGACCGCATGCCATTAAGATGCCTTGAAAATTTTGAAGCATAGAGGGTTTTGTAGGAACTCCATGATGGACCCGCGGGCGGAAATTTTGGAGGATGTACCACAACACACAAAATCCTACATGCAGGATATTATTGGCCAACGTTATTTAAACATGCTCATGCATATGTGAGAAAATGTAAAACATGCCAAACTGTTGCTGGAAGACAAAGAAATATAGCCTTTCCCTTGTAGCTAGTCAACATTGAAAATTTTTTTGAGCAATGGGGATTGGACATCATAAGTGATATTGTTCCTAATTCATCCAAACATGATAGATACATTCTCACTGCAATATTTTATTTTACTAAGTGGATGGAAGTTGTTCCACTAAAGGTAGCTAATTCAGAGGTCGTTATGGAATTTATCAATTAATTCATTATTACCAATTTTGGATTACCTAATGCATTTATGTTTGATACTGCATCTTATTTTTTGGGAAATAGTATGACTCAATTTTCTCTCAAAAGAGGTTTTGAACTTAAATATTCTGCTAAATACTGTCCCCAAGGGAATGGTCTAGCACAATAAACAAATAAAAATCTCATAAGAATCATAAAAAAGGACTATTAATGAGAGCCAGAAAAATTGGCATAAGTATTTAACATTTTCACTATGGGCAGATAGGATTACTCAGAATGCCTCTATAGGGACTTCTCCATTCAATCAAATTTATGGGAAAGAAGCTATAATTCCATCAAATTTAGCTCTTCCTTCATTAGGCCTAGTTCAATTTACTGATGAAGTACCTTATTCTTCCTTACAATTAAGAATGTATCAGATCCTTAAAATAGAAGAGGAAAGGGAAAAAGAAAAATTAACTCATGCTCGACACTAGGAGATGGTAAAAATTTCTTTTGATGCAAATTTTGTTTCCCCAAAAAAATTTGAAATCAGAGACCTCGTCCTTAAGTGGGACAAGTCACATGAGAAACATAGTAAGCATACCAAATTCCAAATTATGTGGCTTGGACCATTTCAAATCACAAAACAAATTGGCCCAACAAACTTCATGTTATTATATCTTCAAGGGATAAAAGGTTTTCTTCTTGTCAATGGGCTGATTTTGAAAAAATTCTTTTCTTAGAAGAATTTTTTCTTATAAATGTACTATACTTATACTTTTACATTTTTAGGAGTATAATGTCTGATTACATACTTTTGACCTTTTGAAACACCTCTGAATTATTTTATGACTTTTTATTTTTTTTAAATAATTTTTTGGAAGAAATCACTACAAAACTTGAAAATTGAATGAATATTATACAACTCTGAAATATGTTTTCATTGAAATTGTAAATTTTATAAACCTAAACTTTGTAAATTCTTTTTAATTTACTATCAATCATAATATTGTAAAGTCTCTCTCCCTCTCATAATTTTGGATACTTAGAGTTTTCTTAGAGAACTCTTGGAGAGTGTGATATACTTGGATATTTGGAGAAATAAGGCAAAGGAAGAGTGGGAAAGTGAAAGAGGATATTGGGATCAAGAGATACAATGTGTTTCGATTGTAGGTACTGAGTTGCCACTACAATAAAAAATCACATTGGTGAGGGTCATGCTTGTGACGGACCTTTAAGG
This sequence comes from Pinus albicaulis, assembly GCA_034641835.2. NCBI lineage: Eukaryota > Viridiplantae > Streptophyta > Pinopsida > Pinales > Pinaceae > Pinus > Pinus albicaulis. Next base: position 432,309,468 of record CM076580.1, read on the forward strand.
TCTGTCACCAATGTCACATATGGTGACGGTCCTTAAAAAACTGTCACTGTAAGTGTATATAGTGATGGTCCTTTATGGTCTGTCACCAAAGACATTTTCAATGACACTTTTGGTGAGGGTCGTTAAAGGCCCATCACTAATTCTCTCTTTTGGTGACACTTCTAGTGACGAACTTGTAATGACCCTCACCAATGCTCTTTTTGTTACTTTTGGTGACGGTCAAAAAATGTCCGTCATCATTGATCATTAAAAAACCGCCACTATAAGTGTAAATAGTGATGGTCCTTTATGGTCCGTCACCAAAGAAATTTGCAATGACACTTTTGGTGAGGGTCGTTAAAGGCCCATCACTAATTCTCTCTTTTGTGACAGTTCTAGTGACGAACTTTTAATGACCCTCACCAATGCTCTTTTTGTTACTTTTGGTGACGGTCTAAAAATTCCCATCATCATTGATCATTCCAATGAGTTTTTAATGACGCTATGTGCCTATTAATATAATTTTTGTCAAAAGATAACGATTTAATACAATTATTGTGGAGTATTTTTTATAATATCTCCAAGGCCATAGTGGTTAGGGTCAATCAATTTTTTTAGAAGTAATTAGTGTGTATCATTTCCCTCAAGTAATGACTAGTCGAATAGAGATTTCCTATGAGTCAACACATGATTCATATCTATTAAGTTTATTATCTAGAAAATTCCCTTTAGATAAATTTCCACTATTGTGTGTAGGAAATATATTATTTAATACATAATCAAGCTTTTACAATTCTATTAATGAGAAAGACCTAACAATCCTCAACAATCTGGGCACACCTTAAATTCATTCTTTGGCACACACTAACATTTCTTAGCACCCAACATGTCTTGGAAAATCTTTGTACCTATAACATATTGTGATGACACTGACACCCAAGCACATGGTGGCATGCGCTAACACAACAAGGAACTCTCCTGGCAAGTGTTGGCATGTTGCATATAGTCCCTAGCTACATTCCCTGGAACACCTTGGTTTAATGCATTAACATACATTAGCACTTGGTACACAATGCCACTTGGCATGTATTGGGACCTATTATTAGTGTGCCTAGCATGCCCCTTTTCAAAAAGATAAAGTCCTGACTTATTAACCCTCTTAATATTGGTTCTTCCTTTTGCTGCCTTGACACATATTAACATACCATGGCACCCTGTGTCACAATATCCTTAGAACCTAGCATGTATTGGCATATCTTGGCACTATTAATTGGCACATGATATAATTAGCACACCCTGGAATTCCCAAGCACACTTTGGGAATTCTTGACATGCCTTGATATTCCCTAACATGCCTTACCAATGCTTAGCATGCCTTTTCACTCCCTCCTTGGCAGACAACTAACACTCATTAACACTAGTCTCTGGCACACATTCCTCATATTCATTAGCTTCCATGAATTTTTACCTAGTGCTCCCTTAATGTTTTTTCCTAGTAATCCTTAACACTCATAAACATGCATTATCTCTCTCTAGCACACCTTAGCACTCTTCAACATTCCCGTCCACTTCATAACATGCATAACACTAGTTCCTGACACATATTGGCACTTGGCACATGTTGGCGCTTGGAAAGCCTTAGCATGTGTGGAATACATTGAGATGCCTTGGTATGATTTGGCATGGTTTAATATTAAATTTGTTTGTGATGATCAATTGTTGGAAAGTAGATGAGAAGAAACAAAGGAATACTTAGCACTTAGAATGCACTAAGACTTTTCACTTGGCACCTATTGCCACCCAGTGTTGGTGTGCCTAGCATGCCCCTCTTGGAAAAGGTAAATTGATGACTTATTAACCCTCTTATGTGTTCATTTCCTTGTAGTTTAACTTTTTTCTCGCTTCTGTTGTCTTGACAGTCCCTGACACGCATTGACACACCCTTGCACATCTTGGCATGCCTTATCACTTGGCACATATTAGCATGTTTGACATGTATTCCCACTATCTGGCACATCAAGGGGGTGAAGAGAGATGTAGTCCTAAATTAGGTCGAGTACGAGGGTCGAGTAAGGGTTGCTAAAGGGAGGTCATGATCATCCTCCAAGAGCAAGATCATCATGTGAGGGTTTAGAAGAATGTTGCATACCTTAATGGTTGGTTTGTGCTAGGAGGAAGATTTGAAGAGCCCTAGATGAACACAATATTGTGGGCCCTAGATCAGTAAAAAGCATTGACTATGGTTGGGCAGATTGATGGTAGTCCAGGTACAATTGGAGGGTTGTTAGGTTACTGTCAAAGAAGAGTAACCCTGATTCTTTTTGTGGTGAAGGACAAAAAAATTGGTAGAAGGGTAGGTGTATAGGGCCTAAGTATGTGCATACTTTGAAGGACTAAAGTAACAATCAAGTGAGCCAACCAACTAGCCCTAGTTCACTATATTGTAGAGGATTGATTTAGTGAGAAGAAGGGTAGCCTCCATAGCCCTAGACTTCTCATCTTCGAGCTATAGTATGGAAAAAGTGGGCATACCAAAGAGTTGTTAACAAATGGAATTGTGAAGAACTTGTTACCACTCAAACTAGTGGTGGACCTAAAAGGAGTTCCTAAGAGGGAAACTGCTAGGACAAGGGAAATGATGGAGGCTTAGCCCATTGTCACCACAAGTAAGGATCCTTGCTCTTCACAGACTTTGACCGATGGGTCAAGTCCCGGTAGTTTAGGACGTCACTTGTAGAGTAAAGGTCAATAAATAGGTGGGAAGTGACCCTTGTAACCATTTCCCTAAGATAAAATAAAGAGTTGGACTTGCTTTCCTCTTAAGCAAGGGAATTTATTTTATAGGGAGGGAGGAGGGGGATTGAAGGGTTGAGGGAGAAGAAAAATACTTATGAAGGAAGTTCTCAATCTCTAAAATCCTTTGGGAACTTGGATTCCCAAATTTCCCTTAATGAAAGGCCTTTGACACAAAATGGGACCAAACGACCCAGCCTAGGTTCAGGGATGGAATTTAGCAACCAATGATGTTCCTATCCTGGAAAAGGTTAGGGGAAAGGATCAGAAAAGAGTTTTTACTTAGATAGGTCAAATTTATCCTACTAGGTTCTATCCTTGGGAACACCTAGGCAAAACTTGATCCTAGAGCTAGGGCTTGAGGTATCTAGAGATTCCACCATCGGAATTGGCCCAAGTTCTGAGGAGAGTGAGCGCACCCAACAATGCAGTTTCCTCTAGGAGATAGAAGTTTTCCTCTAGCTAGATTCTTGGGAAATTGTTGCCCTAGGTGACCTAATGGGGCTAGACCTAGGGAATGTGAAAATTTCTTAATCTAAGAAACCCTACTGCAGTATCTTGATTTAATTCTCCTACTTGAATTAAGTTACGAGTTAATTCCTGAAATATTCAATAAATTAGTGAAGTAAATAGTAAATACAACTAGCAACCTACACATACAGATCAAATACTGAATAACATGCTCATAGAAAAAGTGACACGTGGATTTTTTGGACAAGTGTCCCAGGAAAAAACCCAATGCGGGAAAACTGGTGCAACTAGCTCTGGAGGGTTTTCATTATTATGCAGTTTCTAAGTACAACAATCCTGGGTACCAAAACTGGTTCACCCAATAGAGAAATAAAAATCACAGTAATATGCTGCTCTGAATCCCTCTATGTCAGTCTGACTAGCTTGTGTCGACCTCTGCACTACTCAGTAAGGGCATGTGTCACACTTCAAGGGCTTACACTACCCCTGCACTGCTTAGTAAGGGCCTGTGTCACACTTGAAGAGCTTACACTAACCCTGCACTGCCCTGACTTGGCCTGTGTCAGCCCTACGTGGCTTCTGCTGCCTCTGTGCTGCCCCTGTTGGGCTCTTGCTGGACTGCGTGGCTCTTGTTTCCCCTGCTACTTTGGCTGGCTGGAATTCTTAAGCAGAAAAAGCATAGGTAAGAAAGAAGGCATTGGCCAAAGGTAACGCATAACAGTTAGAAAAATTGAAGAAATGAAATGAAAATAGATCAATGTCCACAAATAACTGAAATAGCTCAATGGGACTAGAGAGTAAAAGCTTTGACAACAACAATAAGTGCTTATAGCATCAGCTAAGAGAACAGAGGAGACTAGTTCATGAGGTTAAAATGTTGTATAATTGTTGGCACAGGAAAACTGTAGAATTGTTAGAGTAAATATTTGTAGGTAGCATTAGTTGGTGATCATCGATAATCATTTCATTTCATCAAATACCCCGATGAATGGGCCTTACAAGCTATTTTCGTAGAAATGCCACAGAAGCTGTCTGATGGAAAAATATTCACACAATATTAAAGAAAACACCTACCAAATAAGGATGGCATTTCAAATGGGGCAAGAAACAATAGAGATATAGACATCGAAAAAGTTAAAATGCTAGGGCAAAAGGAAAGCAACTAGGTAGCATGGTAGAAAGCACAACAAATAAAATTATAAAAATGGAAAACCCTACAAATTAGCACCCATCCAAACATCACAGACAGGTGCCTTATGCACGTTCGTGCGGCCCGTTTCTCGTTTTCTCTGTTGTGCCTTCGTTCGATAGCTTGCCGTGTCATTTTGTTTGAGGGCGCCCGCCCAAACCCATTTGGGTAGGGTCGTTTCGTTTGAGGGTGCCCAACACCCAAATCCATTCGGGTAGGGTCATTTCGGTTGAGGGCGCCCGCCCAAATGCATTCGGGTTGGGTCGTTTCGGTTGAGGGCACCCACCCAAATGCGTTTGGGTTGGGTCGTGTGAGGGAACCTAAGGAAATGCATTCGGGCGGGTCAGGTTGGGTCGTGCCGTGTGAGGGCGCACAAGGAAATGTGTTCGGGCGGGTCGGGGTGGGTCGGGTTGGGTCGTGTGAGGGCACCTAGGGAAATCTCAAGTTAAATTTAAACCATCTAAACAAAAACTCTAATAATTCATGAAAATCATCTAAACAATTATTGAAATATCAAACTTGACAGTAGACGAATATGGGTTTAGTTAGTTTTATGAGGATCATGTTGGAAGTTATGTTGTTAATTTACATAGAACACCACTTTTTTTGTATAATATTTTTAGTTTCTATTTTTTATTATTATCTTCACGATTCTAATATGTTTAAGTTTTTTTTTATACCACATAAATTTAAATTATATAAATTTATACATTTATAAAGAGTTATAATAGAACCATAATAGTTCAATAAAATATAAAAGTTAAATAGTTGGGGTGGCGAGAGGGGGAGAGGGAGAGATTCTCCTAAATCCTGATGGAATATGAAAAATAAAGTACTTATGGGGGCTAGTCCAAATAATTAACAATCTCACATAAATGTATGGGCTTCTTCCAGGTCTCCAATTGGCTAATGATCGAGATGTCTCTAGGTTAGTGATCTTGGGGGATTCCCTTATCACTATTCAACACCTTCAAAAAGGTTTTCTCTTGAAGAAAAACAATTTATCCCTCCTCCTTAGAAAAATAAATAGTACCCTAAAATCATTCCCTCAAAAGGCTTATTACCACTTTTTAAAAAGCCAAAACAAAGAGGTGGATACACAAACGAATCATGCCTTCCTTCTTGAAGTAAGCGGGTTAGTACGAGATCAATGACATGTTAGGTTGGAAAGGTATTCCATGAATAATTCCACTCAATATAATTGTCCCTCTCTCTTGTTTTTCTAGTTGGATATATGCACCATGAGAATTATTTTTTGAAGATTTCCAAAGCCGACCTCCTTTCTATGCCCCCCTTGTCTCCTCCTATATGTGCACATATTCACATCACGCATAACATTTGGTGTCGGGATCTCGTCATTAAGGTTGAGGTGGTGGTTTGTGGGGGTGTTGGCCACGCGCCCATTTTCCCCTCACATGTGGAGTCTTATGAATTTGGACAACCCTTAGTTGATCCCTCCTTTACCTTCATACCAAGTTCATTGATGGATATAGGATGGGGAGAGCTAATCAATTTCGTGGTTGATTCGATCCCTCGGCATGGGATTTCACTAGTCTAAAGGTGGAATTCATGGTTGGTATTAATATGATAAGGCAGAAAGTATTAGTTCAAGGGTGTGCCCTTGAGATTCAAGACAACCCCTTTGCTATTTTGTGGGCTTTCGACACCTTTGTAAACTCCATCGATGCTAAGAATTATTTCAATCTTATGTGTCTCTTGCTCGGTGTCGTGAACATTGTCTCGCTCGTCTCATTCAAAGTGAAAACATGGGGAGTTATATTGACTTTTCTTGGCTCCGTTTCCTCCTATGCATTAAGAAGTTGGGAATATTTCCCCTCCAAGTTGTTAATGGATTTTCGTAAATCTCAAGAAGTCTAGTTGGAATTTTTTCTAGTGGGTGTTGAATTTCTCATCTTCAAATTTCAAGCTTATTAACCATCCTGTATGCAAAAACTATAGTTATATATTACATACCATTTCCCGGGCCAACATTATATAAGTCTGCTTCACTAGGATGAACATTCACTAAGGCTTCACGTATGCAATACCCACCAAATATGTCACTGCATCAATGTAGTCCCTAATACTGCATGTACCTTCAAGAGTATTGTGACCGCACGGGTGCCTTGTGCATGTTCGTCTGGCCCATTTTCTGGTTTCTCCCTTGTGCCTTCGTTTGGTCGTGCGCGCCGTGTGAGGGCGCCCGCCCAAACGAATTAGGGTTGGGTCATTTCATTTGAGGGTGTCCGTATCAAATTTACTAAGTTGTGACCACAAGGGTGCCTTGTTCATGTTCGTGAGGCTCCTTTGTCATTTTCTCCCTTGTGCCTTCCTTCGGTCAGGCATGCCGTCTAAGGGTGCCCACCCAAACGCGTTCGGGTCGGGTCAGATCCTTTTGTTTGAGGGTGGCCATATCAAATTTGCTAATTTGTGACCTCATAGGTTCCTTGTGCACATTTGTGTGGCTCATTTGTCGTTTTCCTTCTTGTGCCTTCGTTCGGTCGGGCACGCCGTGTGAAGGCGCCCGCCCAAATGCATTCAGGTCGGGTCATTTTATTTGAGGGTAGCTGTATCAAATTTTCTAAGTTTTGACCGCATAGTTTCCTTGTCCATGTTCGTGCGGCCCATTTTATTTTTCCTCCCTTGTTCCTATGTTCAGTCGGGCGCGCCATATTGTAAGGGTGCCCGGCCAAACGCGTTAGGGTCAGGTCGGGTCATTTCGTTTGAGGGTGGTCGTATCAAATTTACTAAGTTGTGATCGCACGGGTGCCTTTTGCACATTCGTGTGGCCCATTTTCCATTTTATCCCTTGTGCCTTCATTAGGTCGTGCGCACCATGTTGCGCCATGTGAGGGTGCCCGCCCAAACACGTTTGGGTTGGGTCGTTTTTTTTTAAGGGCGATCTTATCAAATTTGCTAAGTTGTGACCGAATGGGTGCCTTGTGCATGTTCGTGTGACCTGTTTGTCATTTTCTCCTTTGTGCCTTCGTTTGGTCGGGCGCGCCGTGTCATTTCGTTTGAGGGCGCCCGCCCAAACCCATTCGGGTCGGGTCTTTTCGGTTGAGTGCGCCCACCCAAACGCGTTTGGGTAGAGACCCCTAAGCCCCCAATCCCTAATCCCTTAACTACTAACTCATTATTAACATACCAAAGAGTTGTTAACAAATGGAATTGTGAAGAACTTGTTACCACTCAAACTAGTGGTGGACCTAAAAGGAGTTCCTAAGAGGGCAACTGCTAGGACAAGGGAAATGATGGAGGCTTAGCCCATTGTCACCACAAGTAAGGATCCTTACTCTTCACAGACTTTGACCGATGGGTCAAGTCCCGGTAGTTTAGGACGTCACTTGTAGAGTAAAGGTCAATAAATAGGTGGGAAGTGACCCTTGTAACCATTTCCCTAAGATAAAATAAAGAGTTGGACTTGCTTTCCTCTTAAGCAAGGGAATTTATTTTATAGGGAGGGAGGAGGGGGATTGAAGGGTTGAGGGAGAAGAAAAATACTTATGAAGGAAGTTCTCAATCTCTAAAATCCTTTGGGAACTTGGATTCCCAAATTTTCCTTAATGAAAGGCCTTTGACACAAAATGGGACCAAATGACCCAGCCTAGGTTCAGGGATGGAATTTAGCAACCAATGATGTTCCTATCCTAGAAAAGGTTAGGGGAAAGGATCAGAAAAGAGTTTTTACTTAGATAGGTCAAATTGATCCTACTAGGTTCTATCCTTGGGAACACCTAGGCAAAACTTGATCCTAGAGCTAGGGCTTGAGGTATCTAGAGATTCCACCATCGGAATTGGCCCAAGTTCTGAGGAGAGTGAGGGCACCCAACAATGCAGTTTCCTCTAGGAGATAGAAGTTTTCCTCTAGCTAGATTCTTGGGAAATTGTTGCCCTAGGTGACCTAATGGGGCTAGACCTAGGGAATGTGAAAATTTCTTAATCTAAGAAACCCTACTGCAGTATCTTGATTTAATTCTCCTACTTGAATTAAGTTACGAGTTAATTCCTGAAATATTCAATAAATTAGTGAAGTAAATAGTAAATACAACTAGCAACCTACACATACAGATCAAATATTAAATAACATGCTCATAAAAAAAGTGACACACGGATTTTCTAGACAACTGTCCCTGGAAAAAACCCAATGTGGGAAAATTGGTGCAGCTAGCTCTGGAGGGCTTTCATTATTATGCAAAATCTAAGTACAAGAATCCTGGGCACCAAAACTGGTTCACCCAACAGAGAAATAAAACGGCAGTAATACGCTACTCTGAATCCCTCTATGTCAGCCTAAATAGCCTACGTCGGCCTCTGCGCTGCTCAGTAAGGGTCTGCGTCACACCTGAAGGGCTTACACTTCCCCTGCACTGCCCTGACTGAGCTTGCGTCAGCCCTGCGTGGCTCCTGCTACCTCTGCGCCGCCACTGCTAGGCTCTGGCTGGACTACGTGGCTCCTACTGCTCCTACTGTTATGGCTGGCTAGAATTCTTATGCAGAAAAAGCATACGAAAGAAAGAAGGTACTTGCTAGAGGTAACGCATAACAGTTAGAAAAATTGAAGAAATGAAATGAAAATAGATCAATGTCCAGAAATAACTGAAATAGCTCAATGGGAATAGAGATTAAAAGCTTTGACAACAACAATAAGTGCTTATAGCATCAGCTAAGAGAACATAGGAGACTAGTTCATGAGCTTAAAATATTGTATAATTGTTGGAATAGGAAAACTATAGAATTGTTAGAGTAAATCTTTGCAGGTACCATTAGTTGGTGATCATCGATAATCATTTCATTTCATCAAATACCCCGATGAATGGGCCTTACAAGCAATTTTCGTATACAAATGCCACAGAAACTGTCTGATGGAAAAATATTCACACTATATTGAAGAAAACACCTACAAAATAAGGATGACATTTCAAATGGGGCAAGAAACAATAGAGAGATAGACATCGAAAAAGTTAAAATGCTAGGGCAAAAGGAAATCAACTAGGTAGCATGGTAGAAAGCACAACAAAGAAAATTATAAAAATGGAAAACCCTACAAATTAGCACCCATCCAAAAATCACACACAGGTGCCTTATGCATGTTCGTGTGGCCCGTTTGTCGTTTTATCCCTTATGCCTTCATTCGCTATCCCGCCGTGTCATTTCGTTTGAGGGCACCCGCCCAAACCCATTCAGGTAGGGTTGTTTTGTTTGAGGGCACCCAACGCCCAAACCCATTCTGTTAGGGTCGTTTCAGTTGACGGTTCCTGCCCAAATGCATTCGGGGTGGGTCGTTTCGATTGAGGGTGCCCACCCAAACGCGTTTGGGTCGGGTCGTGTGAGGGAACTTAAGGAAATGCATTCGGGCGGGTCAGGTTGGGTTGTGGCATGTGAGGGCTCCCAAGGAAACATGTTCGGGCGGGTCGGGGTGGGTCAGGTCAGGTCATGTGAGGGTGCTTAGGGAAATCGCAAGTTAAATTTAAACCATCTAAACAAAAATTCTAATAATTTCATGAAAATCATCTAAACAATTATTGAAATATCAAACTTGTGGAGGTACCAATATGGGTTGATTAGTTTTATGAGATCATATTTGAAGTTATGTTGTTAATTTACATAGAACACCACTTTTTTTGTATAATATTTTTAGTTTCTATTTTTTTATCTTTATCTTCAGGATTCTAATATGTTAAGTTTTTTTTTATCCCACATACATTTAAATTATATAAATTTATACATTTATAAATAGTTATAATAGAAGCATAATAGTTCAATAAAATATAAAAGTTAAATAGTTAGGGTGGTGGGAGGGGGAGGGGGAGAGATTCTCCTAAATCCCGATGGAATATGAAAAATAAAGTACTTATGGGGGCTAGTCTAAAGAATGAACAATCTCACATAAATGTATGGGCCTCTTCCAGGTCTCAAATTGGCTAATGATTGAGATGTCTCTAAGTTAGTGATCTTAGGGGATTCCCTTATCACTATTCAACACCTTCAAAAATTCTTTATCCTAAAGAACAACAATTTATCCCTCCTCCTTAGAAAAATCAATAGTACCCTAAAATCACTCTCAAAAGGCTTATTACCAAATTTTAAGAAGCCAAAACAATGAGGTGGATACACAAACGAATCAAGCCTTCCTTCTTGAAGGAAGCGGATTAGTATGAGATCAATGACATGTCAGGTTGGAAAGGTATTCCATGAATAATTCCACTCAATATAATTGTCCCTCTCTCTTGTTTTGCTAGTTGGATATATGCACCATGAGAATTATTTTTTGAAGATTTCCAAAGCCGACCTCCTTTCTATGCCCCCCTTGTCTCCTCCTATATATGCACATATTCACATCATGCATAACATTTGGCGTCGGGATCTCGTCATTAAGGTTGAGGTGGTGGTTTTTGGGGGTGTTGGCCACGCGCCCATTTTCCCCTCACATGTGGAGTCTTATGAATTTGGACAACCCTTAGTTGATCCCTCCTTTGCCTTCATACCAAGTTCATTGATGGATATAGGGTGGGGAGAGCTAATCAATTTCGTGGTTGATTCGATCCCTCGGCATGGGATTTCACTAGTCTAAAGGTGGAATTCATGGTTGGTATTAATATGATAAGGCAAAAAGTATTAGTTCAAGGGTGTGCCCTTGAGATTCAAGACAACCCCTTTTCTAGTTTGTGGGCTTTCGACACCTTTTTAAACTCCATCGATGCTAAGAATTATTTCAATCTTATGTGTCTCTTGCTCGGTGTCGTGAACATTGTCTCGCTCGTCTCATTCAAAGTGAAAACATGGGGAGTTATATTGACTTTTCTTGTCTCCGTTTCCTCCTATGCATTAAGAAGTTGGGAATATTTCCCCTCCAAGTTGTCAATGGATTTTCGTAAATCTCAAGAAGTCTAGTTGGAATTTTTTCTAGTGGGTGTTGAATTTCTCATCTTCAAATTTCGAGCTTATTCACCATCCTGTATGCAAAAACTATAGTTATATATTACATACCATTTTCCGGGCCAACATTATATAAGTCTACTTCACTAGGATGAACATTCACTAAGGCTTCACGTATGCAATACCCACCAAATATGTCACTGCATCAATGTAGTCCCTAATACTGCATGTACCTTCAAGAGTATTGTGACTGCATAGGTGCCTTGTGCATGTTTGTCTGGCCCATTTTCTGGTTTCTCCCTTGTGCCTTCATTCGGTCGTGCATGCCATGTGAGGGCGCCCGCCCAAACGTGTTCAAGTTGGGTCATTTCGTTTGAGGGTGTCCGTATCAAATTTACTAAGTTGTGACCACAAGGGTGCCTTGTTCATGTTCGTGAGGCTCCTTTGTCGTTTTCTCCCTTGTGCCTTCCTTCGATCAGGCATGCCGTCTGAGGGTGCCCACCCAAACGCGTTCGGGTCGGGTCAGATCCTTTTGTTTGAGGGTGGCCATATCAAATTTGCTAATTTGTGACCGCATAGGTTCCTTGTGCACATTTGTGTGGCTCATTTTTCGTTTTCCTTCTTGTGCCTTCGTTCGGTCGGGCACGCCGTGTGAAGGCACCCGCCCAAATGCATTCAGGTCGGGTCATTTTATTTGAGGGTAGCTGTATCAAATTTGCTAAGTTTTGACCGCATAGTTTCCTTGTCCATGTTCGTGCGGCCCATTTTATTTTTCCTCCCTTGTTCCTATGTTCAGTCGGGCGCGCGATATTGTGAGGGTGCCCGGCCAAACGCGTTAGGGTTAGGTCGGGTCATTTCGTTTGAGGGTGGTCGTATCAAATTTACTAAGTTGTGATCGCACGGGTGCCTTTTGCACATTCGTGTGGCCCATTTTCCATTTTATCCCTTGTGCCTTCATTAGGTCGTGCGCACCATGTTGCGCCATGTGAGGGTGCCCGCCCAAACACGTTCGGGTTGGGTCATTTTTTTTTTAGGGCGACCATATCAAATTTGCTAAGTTGTGACCGAATGGGTTCCTTGTGCATGTTCGTGTGACCCGTTTGTCGTTTTCTCCTTTGTGCCTTCGTTTGGTCGGGCGCACCGTGTCATTTCGTTTGAGGGCACCCTCCCAAACCCATTCGGGTCGGGTCATTTCGGTTGAGTGCGCCCACCCAAACGCGTTTGGGTAGAGACCCCTAAGCCCCCAATCCCTAATCCCTTAACTACTAACTCATTATTCAACCCCTAACCCCTAAATGCACCTAAATCCCATAACCCCTAACCCCCAATCCCCTAAGCCCTCCAAATTCGATGAATTAGATTTGAAGAAGTAATTTTTTTCTGCAATATGGTTTGTAAGTTATTTAAATAGAGGTATCTTCTCTAGAGTTATTTTTTAGATCCACAGTTTCATTTACTAATTTTTGAACAAGGTGTATGACACTCTTCATGTCTATGGGAATTTTATCTTGAAGCTCATTATCTATATGAGTATTTGCTGCTTCAAGGGTTTCATGACAGAGAAAATCGCAATACAGGGTTTAGGGCGCATTGTTGCGTTATTGTTGTTTCAAGGGTTTGATGAACAAACCCCAAGTCATTCATTTCCTTGCTACTTATCAGGTTCTTACTTCTATCTAATTCACTATATACTCAGATCATGAATGTGAGAAGGTTGTTGGTGGATTATATTATTATTGTATCAACAGTGTAATTATTTCTTTGTTGTTATACCTTTCTAGTCAAAAAACTCATCTTCAGAAATATTTTCTTATCATTTTCAAAATTGATTTCTTCATTGAGCACAACATGCAACTTATTTAATACCTTATTGAAGCTAAGAGCTCCATCTTTGGGGCAAGCTTCTTTTCGGCTAACTCCACTACTTTTTATCTCAATTTTGCCAATTGTTTCCTTCTCTCATATGATACCTGAGCCTTTTCCTTCCTCTTCCCTTCTAAGTCCGTAATAGTGTCATAGTGATGCCAGCCAACTTCTTTGGAAATCCTTGCTAGCAGAAAATACTTGTGACCTGGCTGAAGCCTCAACACTTTCAAAGCATCTGGAATGACCATTTCGTTCTTTCGGTCATATGGTGGGGGAACCCCTTCAAAAATCCCTTAGCCTAGAAAGTGTTGCAACACCACGCTTGGTTTTGTGTGGAAGCATTCCTCTAATTGTCCAGTAGTCAAATCGTTCTCTTACTTTATTTTCACTTGCCCATACCTAAGCAATGAGAGCACAAGAACACCTATTTCTATAAAAGCACCTATAACTTCTCTTACTTTATTGTAATTTTCCCATAACTAACCAATGAGAACACAAGAAAACGTATTTATATAAAAGCACCTATAATACTTTTGTGGGTTTCACTAATATCCCTTTAGTTACTGTGTGCACACTAGCCTAGATCCTAAAGTGATTCCCGTACAATGATAATCCACTAGGTGTATTTGTTCTTAAAAAACTATGCATGGATAGATGTCCCATTTATGGCCAAGTTCCACCAAAATGGTTCCCCCTACCTACCTAGTAACTACATTACATTTATTTCATGACAAGACTACCCTACAACCCACCAAATTTCTAGCATATCCTTGTCGTCAACAACAATTTGCTGTTCAAGATATAGCTAAGTTGGAAAGAACTTAGCTCTAGAGCTTAGGATATTTTTCCACCTCTAATGTTTATAAACCAATAGATATAAAATTTCTAAAGCATGTGGGAGCCCTTTAAGTATCACCTTTCCTATATTGACTCCATCTTAAAAATCATGGAAAATGTCCATAGATGAGCTATCCTTACTAAACCAAAAAATTTCATTGAAAATAATCATTCATACCATAACATTACTACTTCCCTTTTAACTACATAAAACTTATTTTTAAGTTACCATAATTCATCTTTAATATCACATAATTAGATTAAAAAATCAACCAAAATCCCTAGTTTATGAAATAAAAATTCAACAATTTTATATAATTAATAATTTAAATAAATGTCTTGGATCTAACCTCATTAATAATTATTTATAATCAACAAAACACTTATTTACCCAAACCCCTTATTAACCGCAAGAAAAGTCTCACACATTTTATATAATAAAATTTGAATGGTCATAAATTTTATGATGAAATTGATAATTATAATAATCCAAAAACAAAATCTCATAAACTTTATTCTGTTCTAAGACAATCGCAAACTTGTTTTATTGTATAGATCTCATTTTTCCTTCTCTTCGGAAATGTATAAGGTATTTTTGGCTTAGTGCATGTATAAAATCTCATATAAAACCATTATTTCATGTCACCATTGGCCCAAATATGAAAAGCATCAAAGGTTTTGTTCTGGCAAGTATTACGCGTATTTCATTTCAAAATGTTAAAAATTTTCAAATACCAAAAGTTTTAATTTCCCTCGTTGATTTCCCTCTGGTTTCCCTCAGGTTGCATGGTTTGTCCAGCGAAGGAGGGAGGATGCAGCCATACTCTCCCTGGTTTTGAGGGTTGCATGGTTTGTTCATGGAAAGAGGGAAGATGCGGTCATACTGTCACAAGTTTTGATGATTGCATGGTTTGTACAGAGAAGGAGGGAGGATGCGGCCATACTGAAACCACTGAACCAAGTGAACCAACTTATCTGTGTGCGTAGAAAGAAAGAGTGCAGAAGGAATGCTAAGAGCTATGGATCTGTAAAATCAATGTATGGTTAAGAGCTACGAATCTATGATGCTTGACAATGAGGCTCATTTGCTTCAGGACTCTTAAGCTCACCACACCTAGCTTTGGTGACTTAAGCCACCTGATCTCTGCAACCATGAGCAAAGTTACCTGTTGCCTAATTTTCTTGGTCAGTTGAACTTAGAACTGAGAAAACTTGAAGTGAATCTGATCCCCTTTCCCCGTCTTCATTTCTTTATGGTGGGATTTGCCCCATTGACCTCCCGTGGATACCGTTTGGGCTTATGAGATCTTGCCTTTGTGTTTCTAGTGCAAGGGTGTCCGACTAGCAATAAGAAAAAAGGAAGGCACCGGAGGTTACAAAGTCCGAAGTTTGAGTCCACATATTGTGAATCCATCCGCTCGCTCCACAACATAGAAGGAATTCCAGCTCTAATCGGCTCCATCACAGGTCAATCTGCGAATTTCGCACTTTATTTACTGTTGCTTATGTATTTTAGTTCTATTTTTCAACATGTCGATATGATAATTTATAGATTATTTCTTTTCCTTTGAAATATATTGATTATATCTCGAATCAAAGCAGATCGATTAAACTTTTGAAGACCCATGTTCTATTTGCTCTAGTTTTTAGGGTTTCACGAGTTAGACTGTTAACATATTGCTGTAGTCGTATGCATTGGGGTTTAGGGATTAGCTTTAGTATGTGTTGTTAAAGTTTTATTTCTACCAATAAAGCCTTGTTATGGTATGAGCTATCGAGAATATTTTTATTTTTACCTGGTTTGCAATAATTGACAGTTCCAGGGTTTTAACACTCATATCTGGCATAGCCATGATTTTTACTTTCCAATTTAAAAAAAAAATATTTGTTCATGACTTTCTTATTTTGTGCATCCTATAAATAATCAGCTTTGAGGAAATCTGTGTACCTTTTCTTCTCTCTGCACATTATTTTCCCTAGATTTCATCCCACCTTGTCTACTACCAGCCATGTCAAGAGAATGTGGAGCATAAATGTCGCTACAGAAAAATATGGAAGAGGGGAAACTATGTTCTGAGTCTGCAAAAATGATTACTGTCACGTCAAATTTTTATGGATCTGTATTTGTGAGGAATTAAGGATTGGACATAGCCCTGATACAAACTGTGCCAAATATATTAAAAACTCAGAAATACTCAAAAAGATAGTATTGAGGTTGTAATGTAGAGAATATTTACGTCGAATTTTGAATGAGCAAAAT